>CM076581.1:1508533486-1508959522 GCA_034641835.2 Pinus albicaulis | reverse complement strand
ACTTGGTGGTAGTGGTGACCCTGCGACCTTTTTGAGGTCAGAGCCCAAGTGAAGATAAAGTTGCACAACCCCTCCAGGTCACTGAGTCGCTGATCTACGAGGAAAATAAAAGGTGCGACTTGGTGATAGTGGCAACCATGTGACCTACAAATCTCATGCTTTGCATATACACATTGAGAGGGCCTTCCAAAGGTGTTTTGGAGGAGTGGCACGATGATCGACATCTTTTTAGTTCCCAGGCATATAACACAAATAGATGGTAAGCTCTTTGGCACGTTGATGGTTGTCTTGGTCATAAAGGGAGCTATCAAAGGTGTAGTAAATGAATTATCTACACCCAAGAATGAGAATATCAATGTTGATCAGTTCAAATATCCACGACGCTTTCCAAATATACTATATGGGAGGGTTTGCAGATAGTACAAAAATTGGTAAAAGGTGCAAATAAACGCATGCAGAAACAGGCTAGCACGTCGGAGTTACGGAAATATACAGCAAGGGTATACACAAACGGATGTGAATCGTATCCATTATCCTTAAAAAACCAGGCATTGAAGGAGCTGAATGAGTTGGAACTATTTAAGTTTTCAGACTTGAGAAGCCCAGCCACCAATATGAACGGAAATGCTTTCGACCTCGAAAATTCTTTGATGATTTGCTCCCAGTCAGAGTTAAAGAGAAAAGGCTGAGAAATTTAGTCCAATCCATGCTTGTTGGTATCCGGGTCCCTACATCTATATCTTGGGGCTACATTGCCTACATGGAAATAGAGAGTCTGCCAAAGAATCAATTTTGGAGAAGGCATCATTAATGCATGTCGTAATTTACATTTGTATCTGCATTCTAGACTCGGTCCACAACGATACCAATCTGCATTACAGTTATTAAAAATAAAATGGCACAGGGAAATCTTACCCTAGCCATTATCTTCGATGACTTAGTAGCTCAACACTCGACCACACAGGGGTCCAAGTTCATTATTTCCATTCTTGCAATTAATTAAACATGCTCTTAGTATCAATGTTAGATCTGTTATCACTCAGGTTATCCTTGAAGTTGTGGAAAAGGAAAGTAAACCCGAGGTAACCACAAACCAACCTTCAGATACAGAATCTAGCCAATCTGTATCTAGAGAGGGCTCTCTGTTTAAAATTTAGCTTTGTTCTTAGAAAGTTTTAGGCTAGTTATAAGTCCAAGAATTTGGTTTGAATTTGAATGGTGGAATTTTCCAACTGAGGGCAAGATTGAGTATTTCAGGCCATTGGGCTATGGAGTCGAAAGGATGGCTTTACTGTATTAATCTTCTACACACAAGATGGCTTTGTAGGGCAAGATAGCCAAACAGAGAACAATTTTAGATCTTAAAATGAATGGAATGGATTTTGAAGGGATGAAAGGTAATTAAGAATCTTTCAACATGTTCAAAAGAAAGAAAGTGAATGATTACAAATAAAGAGCAGTTAAGAATTCTTTACTATAGTAATCAAAATGTTTAAACCAACGAAACAAGAGCAATTAAGAATTCGTTGCTTATAACCAGTTTAGTAGAAAACATTTAGAATAATCACAATTGAAATCAGAGTACACTTAAGTAAATTCTGATTTATTCTTTTATGTCAATTATTCTGAAATGAAACAGAGTGATATTATAAACAGATATAAAACTTAAAACATAGGATAGAAAAGACTTATTGAACTGTAGTCGGACACATGAATCTTGCAAAAAATCTTGAGCTTCAAATCATCATCCAGCAAGCCACAAAGAAGTTTCTCCAAAGCACTTTTATTCCAAAAAATCAATGTTACAGCAAAGTAATATAATCCACCCTCAATACTCCTTTCGAGAGCTTATTTATACAAAAACTATTTAAAAATATCTCATAACAAAAGAGATATAATCTAGGGTGACTAATGAATAAGTTACAAAAAATAGAGACAAACGGTCTCGTAAATAGGATAAATCAGCTGATGTGGTGTGCTGTCTTCCTCCTTTTTAGAATGTGCTGGAAGCAGTTCCTTTGTTTTAGCTCGTTGTTGTCTTCTTGAGTAATTCTTTTCTAACTGCCTTGCTTGTCTGATACTCTTTTATTCTTACTGATACACTTTGACTGCTGAACTGATACTCTTTGACCCTTATTCACCTATTTATCCTTTATCAAGATATACCTCAGTAAAACAGGCCAAAATTTTTACCCAAGGATAAATTTTATAAAAGTTCCATCATCTCATCCCATCATTGAACTTCTGGCACTCTGGTTCTTTGTAATTTTCTCAATGTTTCATCAACTTCGGTGTATTTGAAAAAATTAGGCTAATATGGAAACAAATGTTTTATTTCATTTTCAAGATAAAATAAACTCTCTAATTTTTCATAAAGAATTTTCCCTGTTGGCAATGTTCCTTCTGCTGTACTAGTTGAAGAACTGGCTTGATCATCAACTTGTTTGTTTATTTTCGCAACAAAACTTTCCAAATCCATTAATCTATCTTCTGTAGTAACAGGACTGGGCAAACCTTTATTTAACAAATCATCAAATCTTTCTTTGAAGGTAAAAATTTCTTGCTGCATGTCTGAACACCTTCTTTCAAGATTTTGCATAAGAGTCCTTTTGGTAAAAACTTTTTTGATTTCCAAGATGGTTCCTATCCTGTCCTGAATTCCAACTTCTGCAAGTTGCTGCTTATTCTGAGTATTCAAAAAATTGATAAGTCTATTGGCTTCTTCTGGCATATTCCCTAACTCTTCCCTTGCTTTCTCAATTTCTTCCAGAGCCACTCTGACTAAATCCTGTTGTTCATATATTATTTGAATAAAAGAGAAAACATTCCTTATTGACTGAATAATGTTATCCCAAAGAATTTCTTTTAATTCACTTAAAGGTCTTTCCATTGTAAGATCCTTTTCCAATGCTTTAACTGATTTTTCTAGTTTTTTGATTTCTCTTGTCTTCTCAGAAACATTTATTTTTGATTGATCATATTTATTTTCCAGAGTAGAAAGCTGAGACTTTAAGCTTTGGATTTTTGTCACTTGCAGTTTTAATTCATTCATTGCTTTGATTAATTCATCAAAACCATTATCAGAAGTGTTCACCTGTGTTAGCTCTACTTGTTGGCCTATGATTGATGTACCTGTTCCTGTGGCTACCTGTGTTGTAGTTGCTAGAATAATGGACTCTTTATCTTTTAATGCTTGCTCAAGTTCTTTTTCTATTTCAGCAAGTCGTTCATTCATTTTTAAAAGTAAGTCCATTACCTCTTCTTCTGAATTTTCCTTCATTACTTCTTCAGTCTGAGGGTGCCTTGAAGCTGGTAGTTTCAATTGTTTCCTTAATGCAGCAATATCATCATCTTTCTTTTTAATCAATGCTTCAATACCCTTAACATCCTTTGGATTGTGACCCAAACTGATAATTATTTCCTCCAAAGATTTTATCCTGTTATCCTTTGCTTGGGAAGAAGCTTTCTCAATCTGCAACTGGGTATTGGTGTTGTTCAAAGAATCTTGCAGTTTATGAGCTGCCATTGCTTTGTCAGTAAGTGTGGAATAGATCATTTCTCCAGTCTGCTTGTGTAATTCAATTTGATCTAATGGATGAATGTCTTTTGCTAGGACCTCAAAATTGGTCCTGACGTAATCAGCTGTTGTCTGTGGTTTTGGCACTTTAGATTTGAAATGGCTCATTAACATTTTTCCTTGTTGAATGTCAAAAGCTGACATCAATCTCTCTTGATTTTGTGGAGCCATTTTAAGATACTGATTATACACCTGGACCCTTAGTGGATCATTCCTTGCTTTTATACTGATAAATGTCTTTTTTATGTCTCAAGGATCTTTCATTGGAGGTTTAAAAGAAGATATTTATGTACTTAGCTACCTGTGTATTGTCTTTCCTTGAAGACCAGAGTATGTACCACTAACTGAACTTGTTTTTTGACTATCTTCTTTTTCTGGAATATCAATGATTTCTTCAAATGATTCAGCTTCTGGAAGTGGATTCATTTTCTGCCTTTTAGCCTGAGGCTGTTTTGAAGATTCCTTGGGAGGAGTAGGACCTTCAGCCTCTCTTTTCTTTCCCTTTTCAATATTTAGTGGAGTTTGCAAGTTTTGCATTTCCCTGGATTGGTTTGAGGAGGAATCTGTACTTGTCCTTGAGCCTTAGATGTTTGAGGTTGTTCAATAATTTTGAATGTTTCAATCACTTGTATTTCAGGCTCTTTCTCTTTTCCTTTGGATTCAACTGCAATTGATGGAATGTTTTCCTGTAATTTTTGTTTAAAATTCCCTGCTGAAGAAGGACCAATGTCTGGTACCTGCACTTGCCCAAAAAATTCTTGGTCAAGCATTTTTCCAAGATATTTCATTACATTGTCCATATTGACTTCTTCACTATCCCGATCAATTAATGTTCCCTCCACCCATTCATCTTTATTAGCATACTGTTCAATTTCTGGAATCTTATGATGGATGTAAGGTGCTGATTTATTTTTCATTCTTTTGTCACAAATGAAGTTGAATGGGTCATAAGGGGCCCAGTAGAAACTCTTTTGCAATCTGAAATGGTCTTCTAGTATTCTTTCAGCTTCTTGTCCAGCATCCCTAGAATTGCATATAAATGGACCTAATTTTCCTTTGATTCGGAGTTGGGCTTTCTTCTTTGCATTACAAAAATGAATAATATCAGAGTTATTCATTTTCCTGAAGTACTCTAAAGAAAAAAGTCTCATAGGCACATACTTTGGCAATTTAAATGGGCATAATTCACATCCATATATTCTGACTTCTGTATAATTTTGGTACAAGTACCAATCACCAATTTTGTAGTGTTTTGAAAGTTGCAGAGTTTTCTTAATTTCATTGCTGAGTCTCGGAGGAGGAACCCCTGTCAACAAGGTAGTTGCAGGGTGTATGAACAGATCAATGAACTCATTATAGGAATAAGGAGAATCTCTGGAATTGTGGGTGATGGCTGACCAAAATATGACAGACCTGGGATTTCCTTGGACATTAAGCTTTTGAACATGGAAAGGAAAGTTTTCAGACTGGTAATATATCATGAGATGGTAAATGACTGAAGAATACTTGAACACTTTCTCATTTTCTAATCTCATGAATTGATCATGGATTTTGTTGGCTATGTAAGATGCAAAATCATATTTGACAGCAGGAGGTTGTCCAGGAGTGAAGATAGACAATAATACTAGAGTTAACTCATCAACATACTCACTAGTATTAAAGCCCATGATAAAAGAAATCATATTCAGAATGATATGGCCCATTTCAGTAAAAAAGGCACTAGCATAGGGAGGTGGGCTCTTGGGCTGATGTTCAGGTAACATGAAATTCTGACAGATGCGTTTTACCTCTTCAGGGGACAACTGGGTAGATTTTTCAAGCAATTCTCCAATGGAAAAGGGAGTGAGGTTTTGACCAGGTTCAAAATTGAGCATATCATTGATAGACTGAGCAGTAATAGGGAAAAGGACATTCTGGTTTGGGGATAAAACTTCTCTTTGAATTGGATCATAATTAGCATGGAAATAATGGATAATTTCAGGAAAGATATGGACTGAGGGTAAAAGGTATCTCAGGAAATTAGATTACCATAACCCAATAACATCCAAGCCATTCAAATAATTATCTCTGCAGTGACAATGAATTCGAAGGGGGCTTTCACTGAAAACTAAGTCTTTGATCTGAAAATCTTTATCCACTAATGGAAAATATTCCAATTCTCGATAAGGAGCGTTTAATGGAGTAACATTTAAGGCTACAGGAACTTCCATTCTTGGTTCTTGTGTATTCAAAGATGGAAATTCGGGGGTTTTTATGAAAATTTGGAAGAACTACAGGTTTCGACAGGGAAACGGGTATAATTGCAAGTTCGGGAATATAATTTATAGTCTTTAGGATCAATGAATGAACCAGCAATCGACTTTAACTCTGTTTTAGTGAAAAAACAAGGAAAGCTGAGTTTCTTTCAGAGTTCAGGGCGAAATGGAGTAAATACCTGTTTTTAGAGGAAAAACTGTGATTAATAGGTGTAAGCTGACTGCGGATGGTCGCTGGGAAACTGGACTGGTAGAGGTCTTCAGCAAAATTCGGTTGAATAGTAGTTGACAGTAGATTTTTTGAATTTCTCAGTATGGAGGGTGCAGTCGCTTTCAGTACACAGAATAATGAAGAATGTGCGAGTTTTTTATTTATTTACAAAGTCAAATAGGGGGGAATATTTTATTATTTTAATATATGACGTCAGGCTGTACAATGGACACGTCACGGGGGAATGGTGGTAAGCGGTTTATTCCGCACCACCTTTGAGGGAAGGTAGTTTTATGCGAATCGGAAGTGATTCCATAGATTGAAAGACACGTGGCCTGGGCACTATTTAAAATTCACTTTGATTTCGCGAGTTATCTATCAGACGAGGGATGGGTAGCAGAATGAACGCGCGCCGTGGATCTTTGATGGAGTGATCGGACGGAGATTGGAACATGAAGTTGGTGGGGGAGTTAACGAGCGGGCCTGACGTATTTAATATCTGTTTTAATTATTTCGGGAGGCTTTTCATTGGCGGTTGACAAGATTATTAATTAATCCAGGTGATTAATTAATCTCGTTGGTTTATAAAGGGTCGGGGTTACAAATGGTTGAAAGACTTCGGGTTTTATTTATTTTTTCGTTTTAAACATATAAAACACATGTTTAAACCTTTTTCTGTATAATTTTATTATATGGTAATAAACCAATATGATTCACTTACCATAGGGGGCGGGGATAATTATATAGATATATTTTTAGCCAAAGGGCATTGTAATGTGGGATTTTTGTTTAATCATGTGGGTTAAATACTTTGGCTAAAAACTTACAGTAAGAGGGTTTTTTGGGGATATTATTATAAAAGGGAGTTATAGATAATAGGATAAGGTATTTTCAATAGGGATTTAACAGATAAATTAGAGTTAATATGACAAAGGACAAGGTAAACTCAAAATACTTTAAATATAACCAAGAAAGTGAGGATTTTTCAAAGTAATTTGCATTACAATACTTTCATCACGTAGACTTAGAATAAAAAGTGATTTTGAGGGCTTTTATGGATTATTGCATGTTTTTTCCTAAGTAAAATGAGATTTTACTTAGGAAAAGATTTTTATGAATGAATGAGTATGATGATGAATATTTTTAAATACTAAGGTTTTCTCCAATCATTGGGCCAAGGGTCCGGTCCCTCCAAAAGTCAAGGAAATGCCTTGAGCCCCTTTAATCTTCAAAATCCTTAGCACTTAGGGGAAATTAGTAAATTGTTAGGGAAAAATTGAGATGGGAAGTTAATGATTTTGACCTTGCTGTGTTCTGAAATTCTGCCAATGTGGTGTTCCGCCTTTGCACTTGGTGATGAAAGTAAAAGATTACAAACATTTTAAAGCCATCATTCACCACATGAGAATTTGCAATTCCATCTACCTACCCTACTTATCTTACCCTACCATTTTCTCTTCTTTATTAGGGTGCATTTGAACTAGCAAACCCTTATCAATCTTCTTTTCTTTTTACATGGCAAATCTATCTGTTTCTACACTTATTACCTCCAAGGGCTCAGATTAAACTGTTGAGCACCTTTTATTAACTCTACCTATCTACTTATCTGCCAAGATTAAAAATTTTGGTCAGATATTTATTCTCTATTCTACAACATGAAATTGAAAAATGAATGAGTCAAGTTTAAACAGTTTGACTCTTCATAACTTGTGGCAAAATTTTGACAAACTGCACACAATTTTGTTTATTACAAAAGATGAAATAGTAGTAGCATTTGGACTTGCGCACTTTCCTGGTCTATTTTTGTTTGGGGTTCATTTATTTCACTTTTTTGACCATTTTATTCTTTTTACCCTTTGATTTTTCTTTTAGGGTATACCCTCTTTACATTTTTAAAATTTTTTTGATTTTTTTGATTTTTCAAGAATATGGAACACCTTTGCACAAGAAAAAGGATTGAACATATTGCATAGTTCAATAAGAAAATCATGAAAAATGACACCTATTGGTATAGGATTCTAACACTGGCTCCACTTGGGGATGGCTTTTCTTGGCGAAAAGTCAAGAACAGCAGGTTAGATGCCTCAAAATGCCTTTGACTGAACCATGAAATCTTCTTTTTTCTGGTAGCTTTATTGTATATATGATAGTGAAACTTCTGAAGCTTAGGGCCTTCACCTCGGGCTTCAACTTCAGCAATTTACCATCCAATCAAAACTGATGCATTAGAAATGATATATTATGTACAAGTTAGAAAAAATCAGAACATCCTAGTAAATAGGATCAAAATAGTGCTTTAGCATTCGACCATTGACTGGTCCTTCCTCAGCTTCTGAACCATCCAAATTCTTCAAAAAATATGTGTTATTTCCCTGTAAAGCATGAATTATGTAAGGTCCTTTCCATAAGAAATCAAATTTCCCATGTTTTCCTTTATCTTCCCTTCTGGAATCCCATCTCAGAACTTTGTCTCCTAGCTGAAAATCTTCTGCTTTAGTCCTTTTGTCAAACATTTTCTTTAACTTTTCCTGCAAGGCTTGGGATCGTTGATACACTTCTTCTCTGGTCTGTTGCAAGTGAATTTTTTGGTTTATTCTTCTCAGAATATCATTTGGTTCTACTTGAGCCTCCTGAAGTAACTTCATAACAGGAATTCCTAAGGATGATGGAAATCTTGCCTCAATACCATAAACTAATTCATATGGACTAGTTCCAATTGATTTCTTAGTTGTAAGTCTATCTTCCCACAATGCATTGGTAAGTTTCTTATGCCAATTCTTTTTATTCTCTTCCAATAATTTTTTAATGATATTAATAAGGCTTTTATTGGAAGACTCTTCCAGTCCATTACCCTGAGGATAATAGGCTGTTGAATGGCCTAAAGTGATGTGATATTTATTGCAGAAACTAATCATTTTCTTAGACTTAAATGCGGCAGCATTATCTGTTATAATTTTCTCTGGATAGCCAAATCTTGAAAGTATATTGGTTTCTAAGAACCCTATAATTACAGAATCATTGGCTTGTCTGCATGGGATAGCTTCAATCCATTTAGTAAAGTAATCTGTGGCAGTAAGGATCCATCTGTGTTGCCTAGAGGAAGGGGGATGGATTTATCCAATAAAATCTAGTCCCCATTGTTAAAAGGGTCTCTCGGTGGAAATTGGTTTTAATGGTAAAGGAAAAAAATTTCTCTTGCCTTCAAAGATCTGACACTTATGAAAAGAAGTTACAAATTTCTTAACATCTGAAAACAAGGTTGGCCAGTAGAAACCAGCCCTTAAGATTTTATCTGCAGTTGACTTCCAGTAGAGGTGTCCACCACAATCTCCTACATGAAATTCATTAAGAACCTTGTCAGTTTCATCTTTCAATAAACAATTTAATAGAATTCCATCATGATTCTTCCAAAAAAGAGCACTATCTAAAATACAATACTTTAAAGATGTCATTTTCAAAAATCTTTGTTTCGTTCTGAATAACCCTGGAGGAGCTTGCAGGTTTAACAAAACATAAATGATATCAGTGTACCAGGGTGAGTCTAAAAAGGCTTGACTGATGTGTGGAGTTGCCATCTCCTGTTCGTCATCCAGCTCGTTAATATCCAGGGCTTGGCAATTTGTTTCAGTCATAAGTTGTGCCAAACCTTGACCTTTTATAAGTTTTGTTGGTTTTATTTCAATATCATATTCTAATATGGTAGCTATCCACTTACCTCTTTTGCCTTCAATACCATCTTGAGTTAATATGTCTTTAACGACAGCATTAGGTACATAAGCTATCACATGAGAATACAATATATAAACTCTGAAATCTTTAATTGCTTTCACAAGTGCAAAAGCCTGTTTCTCCATGATATTGTATTTCAAAGATGCATCTCTAAGTGCTTTACTAAAAAAGGCTATTGGTTTTTCACATCCCTGATCATCTTTTTGTAGTAAAACAGCTGCAACTGTATGTTCAGAAGCAAATGAAAAAATAATGAAATCTCTATCAAATTTTGGACTGGTAAGAACTGGTGTTCTGGTTAAAGCCATTTTGATTTCTTCAAAGGATTTCTTGGCTTCCACGGTCCAGTCAATGCTTGAATCCTTTCTTAACATGTTAGTAAGAAGTCTAAGTAATTCAACTAAACTAGAAATGAAAGCTTGAAGTTCTTTAATGTTTCTGGGATGAGGTATCTGCAAAATTGCTTGTATTCTTTCAGGATCAATTCTAATGCCATCTTTAGAAATAATGTGACCTAGGATTTTTCCTTCTTCAAGACCAAATAATGATTTTTTTGGATTTAAAGAAATACCATACTTCCTGCATTTTATAAACACTTGTCTCAGATGATCTAAATGTTGCTGATCTGTTTTGGAAAAAATAGTTAAATCATCTAGATAAATAACCAGAAAATCATGAATTTCTTTGGCAAAGGCAATGTCCATTGCTCTTTGGAAGGTAGCCCCTGCATTCTTGAGTCCAAATGGCATCTTGACATATTTAAAAGTATCCCATGGTGTTGTAAATGTTGTTTTGTCTTGATCATCAGGATGAACCAGAATCTGGTTGTACCCTGAAAATCCATCCAGAAGAGAAATCCTTGAAGATCCTACTACCCTTTGTAAGATATGGTCCATTTTAGGCAAAGGATAGTTATCTTTTAAAGAAAATTTGTTTAAATTTCTTGAATCAACACATAGTCTAATCTCCCCAGTCTTTTTTCTTCTTGGTACTAGATTAGAAACCCATTCAGAGAACCTAATAGGAGCTATAATTCTTGCTTCATACATTCTTTTAATTTCTTTCTCAATTGAAGGTAATAAAATAGGGTTGATCCTTCTAAGTTTCTGTCTGAAAGGTTTCTGATCTGGTTTCAAGGGTATTGTATGTTGAATGATAGATGTATCGTATGACTTCATATCTTCATAACTCCAGGAAAAAACATCCTGGAATTCTTTTAAAAGTTCAACATATTTAGCCTTTTGATCTTCTGGTAGAGATTTAGATAGTTTAACCATCTTAGGATTTCCTTCAGTTCCCAAATTGACTTCTTCAATATCAGCTTTTACAGGTTCCATTTTGGGTTTTAAGGGAATGTCATTTGAGTCAAAAATATCTTCTAAAGGAGTCAATCCTTTAGGTAAATGATTATCTTTCAGATTAATAATTTCAGATTCATCTTCAATAATCTCATCGAATTCCATTTGTTTCAAATCCTGCATATCTTTTTTAGTGAATTTGGTTGGGTGAAGCATATGAATTGCAGTCTCTTCTGAAATATTCGTTTCTTGTTCATCTAGTTGATCAGATTCATTGATTTTTGTGTCTTCATCTATACTACTATTAGAGAACTCACTTTCTAATATCAAAAAATTATTGATTTGATTATTATTTACAAACACTTGCCAATTCATGAGATTGTCCGGTATAGCAGGTCTATGTCTAATCTCAGCTGTGAACTGATGATTAGGTCCAAAAGGTAACTTACAGGTGCTAGTGAACATTGCAAGACTGTGAGCATGCAAATTTTGTTTTCTAGGAATTTTGGCAAGTTGAGCTTGTAGAAAAGTGTTGAGAATTTCCACAACTGTTTCTTTGTATTGTTTCAATCTGGGGTCTTTTGTTGAACATTCATCGTTGATTTTTTGAATAATTAACTCAGAGTCACCTATGATTGATACTCTAATTGCTCCTAACTTTTTGACATGTTTAAGCCCTAGCAAAATAGCTTCGTACTCTGCCATGTTGTTAGTGCATCTAAAATTCAATCTATAAGCATGACCTTCGGCATGATCATTTTCAACATTATGTAACCAAATTTCTGCCCCTACTCCTAACTTGTTTATTGAGCCATCAAATTCTAAATGCCACAGAATTTCATGTTCATAATCTTCATCAACTGCTTTAACATGTTTCCTAACAGGGAGCTCTGGCTTTTCAATTTTTCCTGGTATCTCTTGAATGTTTGATGTTTCTTTTTTTTCAGAAATTTCTTCAATTTGAACCGTAGATTTAGTTGCGGTTTCTATTTCTGGTGCCTCTAGTTTAGTAGGAAGGTCCAATTCAGCATTAGAAAGGATGAAAGAGTCCATATCAGAATGTACTGAATATATAGGGAAGTTTTCAGGCTGCTCATGGCTACTGACTAGATATTTCATCAAGGTCTCTCTGTATAATCTTTTAGGCTGACCAAATATTGAAATAGTTGCAAATGACATATCTAATTGTAGAGATCCTCCGAGTTTGGCACCCCAGGATTTGGACAACAACATACCATATTTAGGGGGAATATCAGCAACTACTATATCCATCAGAATAGATTTCGCAGGGTATTGTACCAAAGTAACACACAAATATTTAATCAAACCTAAACATCTTACCTGACTAGAATCGAAAGAAAAAAGATCTTTATATGGTCGGGTAATGTCTAAATTTAATCTTTCCATCACTGCTTTTGGCATTAAATTGTGGGACGCTCCAGAATCAAGCATGGCGTTATGCAGTATTTTATCATGAACATTCAAGCTCACATAAAATGGAGGAGTTCCTCCACTTTCAAGTTTGCCATTAACTTCAGGACCAAAAAGTAGTCTGGGTTGATCATCAAAAACGTTCACTGAATCATCCATTCCAGTAATGTTAAGGGATTTGCTGATTTGGCTTCTATACACATCATGTTTAGCTAATTCTGCTAATGGAACAACTATCTTTAGTTTGGCTATTTCAGCTTCTAGATTGAAATATTTTTCTGTTTGAGCTCTAGTATTTTGAACAGTTGGATTTTCTCTATTTTTTGGATCTTTAGCGTTTTTCTCTTTTTCATGAATAGGGTTATGAGTTGAAGGTGTTTCTGAATTAACTTCGGCTGGTTCTTCTACGATTCCTGCAAGAGGAGAAGTATTAGAAATTTGTTTATTATGTGGTTGGTTATCACAGACGTCTTCAATTATTGGATTTGCGAGGTTAGGACTTGTTCTAGACAGAATTTGTACAGGAGGAGTGTTAGTTTTACCTTTGATGTTTTGTTTTACAGTTTTATGTTTGCTATTCTCTGGCACATCAATCCGTCTACTTATCAAATTTTAGTGTTTATGAACCTCATAGATCGTTGTGTCATATCCTTCTTTAAAATCAAAAGTTTCTCTTGAATGAGTTTGAAATGTTTCAAGAATGTGATTTTCTTGATCATCTTGAGATAGGAAAACTTCTGGTTCATTCTTGTTTTCAGTCACGTTATTTATTTCAACATCCTCGGTAGGATCTTTAGAAGTTGAACCTTCAACAAAATTTTCTTGGAATGGTGGCCTGATGTTTTGGTCAGGAACATTTTTCCCAGTATTTTGGTTCTAATTTCTTCTGAAATTTGGGTTTCTAACAACGTTTTGAATATCACCAGAATACTTTCTTTCGATTGTCTCTACCCTATCTCCCAGTCTTTCCATACCTTTGATAATTACATCCAGCTTTCTTTCAAAAGCTGAAGGTTCTTCGTTGATAGACATCCTTCTTTCAGCCCTAGCCCTATCTCATTTTTCTATGAGGTTAGCTTCAACACTAACCACTATGCTTTGCATATCTTATAGGGTTTGAGGGGCTCTTTCCCTAAGTGAATATGCTATGTCAGAGTCAAATCCATCAGGGAATTTAACCAAAACTGAATCAGGAGGGGGTCTAAGGTTCTGGGGAACATCATTATATGCTTCGTTAAATCTGATGATATAATCTTGTACTGTTTCATTAGGTACTCTCTTTAATTTTCCAAAATCAGATAGGATCTGAAGAGGGTCTTTCTTCTTCTCCCATCTATTTAAAAATTCCCTATACAAGGCTGGTAAGTCAGCAATACTGTTTGGAGTAAGGGCCCTAAACCATGTCCTGACTTCCCCAGTAAGACTCTGAACAAAAATTCTCATTCAAACATCATCAGTGTCAATTTCATAAAATTCAAAGTAATCAGTCATCCTTTTGGTATGTTGTTGAGCTGTGTAAGTACCAGAACCATCAAAAGGGGTGATCTTACTCAGATAATCTTGAGGCAAAGCAGCAGGGTTTCCTGGCAATTGTAACGGAGCATATCTATTGGCCATTGGAAGGTGTAATGGAATAATAGGTGGTGGTGGTCTGGAAGGAGTGAGTGAAGGAGAAGAAGGAGTGATTGGTGTTTGAGAAGTTTGGGGAAAAGCAGTTGAACTTGGGGAAACTGTAGTAATTACAGAAGTGTCTGAAGTTTCTTCAAAGGTCTGTTCAGATTGAATGGAATTTTGTAAATGTCTGTCAAGATGTAATGAAACAATCTCAATTGTAAATCTTCAAAAAACAAAAGGTCCGGAACTAATCTGGATAATTCAGTTTCAGAAAAATTCACAAATAAGGATGTTTCAAATTGCTCATCAAAAGGTATTTCATCAAAATATATAATCTTCACAGGAGAGGATGCAGATCTAGAAAGAGGTCTGGAACTTCCAGAACTTTCTTGACTTCCTCTTTCAGAGCTTTCTTGACTTCCTTGTCTTCTAAGAATCCTAGGAATCAGATTTGGATTTTCAAATATCAGTGGTGGATTAGGGTCAGGATTTGACCTGGTGTGACGAATCCTTTCCGAAGCCAGTTTTCTTAGTAATGTTTCTTTTTTAATTTTTGTTTTAAATGAAATGAAAGTGCAACTTCGACAAATTATTCAAGAAATTAAAGATTTATAATTAAAATTTTCTCAAAGATTTATTGAACTAGAGAATCTGATTGAATGTTTCGAACCCAAAGTTCAGTTTATAAGATAAACCAGAGATAATTTGAAGCAACATTTGTTTGCCTATGCGGTTGTAGAAAAATATTTTCCAAGGCTGAGCTTACGTTTCACTGAGACTACGTATGTAAGCTTATAAATCAAACAATAGTATCAATAAAATGATTCAGATCCCCGGTATGAGTACTTCACCTATATTGTCACTCGGGCTGTGAGACGACGGAAAAGGAAAATGGCTTGGGAAATGACCACAAACCAACCTTCAGATATAGAATCTAGCCAATCTGTATCCAGAGAGGGCTCTCTCTTTAAAATTTAGCTTTGTTCGTAGAAAGTTTTAGGCTAGTTATAAGTCCAAGAAATTTGGTTTGAATTTGAATGGTGGAATACGCCAACTAAGGGCAAGATTGAGTATTTCAGGCCATTGGGCTATGGAGTCGAAAGGATGGCTTTACTGGATTAATATTCTACACACAAGATGGATTTGCAGGCCAAGATAGCCAAACAAAGAACAATTTTAGATCTTAAAATGAATGGAATGGATTTTGAAGGGATGAAAGGCAATTAAGAATATTTCAACTTGTTCAAAAGAAAGAAATTGAATAATTACAAATAAAGAGCAATTAAGAATTATTTACTATAGTAATCAAAATGTTTAAACCAACGAAACAGGCAATTAAAGATAATTTATTATAACCAGTTTAAAAGAAAACATTTAGAATAATCACAATTGAAATCAGAGTACACTTAAGTAAGTTCTGATTTATTCTTTTATGTCAATTATTTAGAAATGGAACACAGTGATATTATAAACAGATATAAAACTTAAAACATAGGATAAAAAAGACTTATTGAACTGTAGTCGGACACATGAATCCTGCAAAAAGTCTTGAGCTTCAAATCATCATCCAGCAACCCACAAATAAATTTCTCCAAAGCACTTTTATTCCAAAAAGTAAATGTTACAGCAAAGTAGTAGAATCCACCCTCAATACTCCATTCGAGGGTTTATTTATACAAAAAATGATTTAAAATATCTTTCAACAACCTAGGAAATAATCTAGGGTGACTAATGAATAAGTTACAACATAAAGAGAGACAGGTGGTCTCGTAGACAGAATAAAAAGCAACTGCTGGTGTGCTGTTTCCTCTTTTTATGCATGTGCTGGAGGCAGGTCCTACAATCTGGCTCGATGTTGTCCTTTTTGGTAATTCTTTCCTAACTGCCTAACTTCACTGATACTCTTCATTTCTACTGATACACTTTCAACTGCCAAGCTGGTACTCTTTAACCTTTGTTCATCTATTTATCTTTTATCAAGATATACCTCAGTAAAATATGCAAAAATTTTACCCAAGGATAAATTTCATAAAAGCTCCAACATGTCATCCCACCATTGAACTTCTAGCACTTTGGTTCTTTGTAGTTTCCTCAATGTTTCATCTGCTTCAGTGTAATTGAAAAATTAGGCTGATATGGAAACAGATGTTTTATTTCATGTTCAAGATAAAATAAACTCTCCAATTTTTCATAGAGGCTTTTCCCTATTGGCAATGTTCCTGTTGTTGTACTGGTCGAAGAACTAGCTTAATCATCAACCTGTTTCTTTATTTTCTCAACAAAACTTTCCAAATTCATTAATTTATCTTCTTCAGTAACCGGGTTGGGAAAACCTTTATTTAACATAACATCAAATCTCTCTCTGTAGGCCAAAATTTTTTGTTGCATGTCTGAACACCTTCTTTCAAGATTTTGCACAAGAGTCCTCTTTTAGTAAAAACTCTTTTAATTTCAAGATGGTTCTGTCTGTCACAGTTCAACTTAGAAAGTTGCTGGTGTTGCAGTATTAGAAAAATTAGACTGTGGCTTCTTACGGCACCATTCCTAACTCTTGCTTTCTCGTTTCTTCCCAGGCCTCTCTGACTAAATCATGTTGTTCATATATGATTTGAATAGAAGACCAAACGTTCTTTATTGATTGAATAATGTTATACCAAATAATTTCTTTTAATTCACTTAAAGGTCTTTCCATTGTAAGATCCTTTTCCAATGATTTAACTGATTTTTCTAGTTTTTTTATTTCTCTTGTCTTCTCAGCAACGCTAATTTTTTATTGATCATATTTATTTTCTAGAGTAGAAAGCTGAAACTTTAAGCTTTGGAGTTCTGTCACTTGCAGTTTTAATTCATTCATTGCTTTGATTAATTCATCAGAACCCTTATCAGAAGTGTTCACCTGTGTTAGCTCTGCTTGTTGGCCTATGATTGATGTACCTGTTCCTGTGGCTGCCTGTGTTGTAGTTGCTGGAATAATGGACTCTTTATCTTTAAATGCTTTCTCAAGTTTTTTTTCTGTTTCAGCAAGTCATTCATTCATTTTTAAAAGTACGTCCATTACCTCTTCTTCTGAATTTTCCTTCATTACTTCTTCAGTCTGAGGGTGCCTTGAAGCTGGTAGTTTCAATTGTTTCCTTAATGCAGCAATATCATCATCTTTCTTTTTAATCAATGCTTCAATACCCTTAACATCCTTTGAATTGTGACCCAAACTGATAATTATTTCCTCCAAAGATTTTATCCTGTTATCCTTTGCTTGGGAAGAAGCTTTCTCAATCTGCAACTGGGTATTGGTTTTGTTCAAAGAATCTTGTAGTTTATGAGTTGCCATTGCTTTGTCAGTAAGTGTGGAATAGATCATTTCTCCAGTCTGCTTGTGTAATTAAATTTTATCTAATGGATGAATATCTTTTGCTAGGACCTCAAAATTGGTCCTGACGTAATCAGCTGCTGTCTGTGGTTTTGGCACTTTAGATTTGAAATGGCTCATTAACATTTTTCCTTGTTGAATGTCAAAAGCTGACATCAATCTCTCTTTATTTTGTGGAGCCATTTTAAGATACTGATTATACACCTGGACCCTTAGTGGATCATTCCTTTTTTTTATACTGATAAATGTCTTTTTTATGTCTCCTGCATCTTTCATTGGAGGTTTAAAAGAAGATATTTCTATACTCAGCTGCCTGTGTATTGTCTTTCCTTGAAGACCAGAGTATGTACCACTAACTGAACTTGTTTGCTGACTATCTTCTTTTTCTGGAATATCAATGATTTCTTCGAATGATTCAACTTTTGGAAGTGGATTGATTTTCTGGCTTTTAGCCTGAGGCTATTTTGAATATTCCTTGGGAGGAGTAGGACCTTCAGCCTCTCTTTTCTTGCCCTTTTCAATATTCAGTGGAGTTTCCAAGTTTGGCATTTCTACTAGATTGGTTTGAGGAGGAATCTGTACTTGTCTTTGAGCCTTAGATGTTTGAGGTTGTTCAGTCATTTTGAATGTTTCAATCACTTGTATTTCAGGCTCTTTCTCTTTTCCTTTGGATTCAACTGCAATTGATGGAATGTTTTCCTGTAATTTTTGTTGAAAATTCCCTGTTGAAGAAGGACCAATGTCTGGTACCTGCACTTGCCCAAAAAATTCTAGGTCAAGAATTTTTCCAAGATCTTTCATTACATTGTCCATATTGACTTCTTCACTATCCTGATCAATTAATTTTCCCTCCACCCATTCATCTTTATTAGCATACTGTTCAATTTCTGGAATCCTATGATGGATGTAAGGTGTTGATTTATTTTTCATTCTTTTGTCACAAATGAAGTTGAATGGGTCATAAGGGGCCCAATAGAAACTCTTTTGCAATCTGAAATGGTCTTCTATTATTCTTTTAGCTTCTTGTCCAGCATCCCTATAATTGCATATAAATGGACCTAATTGTCCTTTGATTCGGAGTTGGGCTTTCTTCTTTGCATTACAAAAATGAATAATATCAGAGTTATTCATTTGCCTGAAGTACTCTAAAGCAAAAATTCTCATAGGCGCATACTTTGGCAATTGAAATGGGCATAATTCACATCCATATATTCTGACTTCTGTATAATTTTGGTACAAGTACCAATCACCAATTTTGTAGTGTTTTGAAAGTTGCAGAGTTTTCTTAATTTGATTGCTGAGTCTTGGAGGAGGAACCCCTGTCAACAAGGTAGTTGCAGGGTGTATGAAAAAATCAATGAATTCATTATAGGAGTAAGGAGAATCTCGGGAATTATGGGTGATGGCTGACCAAAATATGACAGACCTGGGATTTCCTTGGACATTAAGCTTTTGAACATGGAAAGGAAAGTTTTCAGACTGGTAATATAGCATGAGATGGTAAATGACTAAAGAATACTTGAACACTTTCTCATTTTCTAATCTCATGAATTGATCATGGATTTTGTTGGCTATGTAAGATGAAAAATCATATTTGACAGTAGGACGTTGTCCAGGAGTGAAGATAGACAATAATACTAGAGTTAACTCATCAACATACTCACTAGTATTAAAGCCCATGATAAAAGAAATCATATTCAGAATGATCTGGCCCATTTCAGTAAAAAAGGCACTAGCATAGGGAGGTGGGCTCTTAGGTTGATGTTCAGGTAACATGAAAGTCTGACAGTTGCGTTTTACCTCTTCAGGGGAAAACTGGGTAGATTTTTCAAGCAATTCTCCAATGGACAAGGGAGTGAGGTTTTGACCAGGTTCAAAATTGAGCATATCATTGATAGACTGACCAGTAATAGGGAAAAGGACATTCTGGTTTGGGGATAAAACTGCTCTTTGAATTGGATCATAATTAGCATGGAAATAATGGATATTTTCAGGAAAGATATGGACTGAGGGTAAAAGGTATCTCGGGAAATCAGATTCCCATAACCCAATAATGTCCAAGCCATTCAAATAATTATCTCTGCAGTGACAATGAATTCGAAGGGGGCTTTCACTGAAAACTAAGTCTTTGATCTGAAAATATTTATCCACTAATGGCAAATATTCCAATTCTCGATGAGGAGCATTCAATGGAGCAACATTTAAGGCTACAGGAACTTCCATTCTTGGTTCTTGTGTATTCAAAGATGGAAATTTGGCGGTTTTTATGAAAATTTGGCAGAATTACAGGTTTCGACAGGGAAACGGGTATAATTGCAAGTTCGGGAATATAATTTACAGTCTTTAGGATCAAGGAATGAACCAGCAATCAACTTTAACTCTGTTTTAGTGAGAAAAAAAGGAAAGCTGAGTTTGTTTCAGAGTTCAGGGCGAAATGGAGTAAATACCTGTTTTTAGAGGAAAAACTGTGATTAATAGGTGCAAGCTGACTGCGGATGGTCGCTGGGAAATTGGACTGGCAGAGGTCTTCAACAAAATTTGGTTGAATAGTAGTTGACAGTAGATTTTTTGAATTTCTCAGTATGGAGGGTGCAGTCGCTTTCAGTACACAGAATAATGAAAAATGCGCGAGTTTTTGTTTTATTTACAAAGTCAAACAGGGGGGAATATTTTATTATTTTAATATATGACGTCAGGCTGTATAATGGACATGTCACGGGGGAATGGTGGTAAGTAGTTTATTCCACACCACCTTTGAGGGAAGGCAGTTTTATGCGAATCGGCAGCGATTCCATAGATTGAAAGACACGTGGCATGGGCACTATTTAAAAACCGCTTTGATTTCGCGAGTTATCTATCAGACGAGGGATGGGTAGCAGAATGAACGCGTGCCATGGATCTTTAATGGAGCAATCAGACGGTGATTGGGACGTGAAGTCGGCAGGGGAGTTAACGAGCGGGCCCGACGTATTTAATACATGTTTTAATTATTTCGGGAGGCTTTTCATTGGCGGTTGACTAGATTATTAATTAATCTAGGTTATTAATTAATCTCATTAGTTTATAAAGGGCTGGGGTTACAAATGGTTTAAAGACTTCAGGTTTTATTTATTTTTTCGTTTTAAACATATAAAACACATGTTTAAACCTTTTTCTGAATAATTTTATTATATGGTAATAAACCAATATGATTCACTTACCATAGGGGGCGGGGATAATTATATAGATATATTTTTAGCCAAAGGGCATTGTAATGTGGGATCTTTGTTTAATCATCTGGGTTAAATACTTTGGCTAAAAACTTACAGTAAGAGGGTTTTTTGGGGATATTATTATAAAAGGGAGTTATAGATAATAGGATAAGGTATTTTCAATAGGGATTTAACAGATAAATTAGAGTTAATATGACAAAGAACAAGGTAAACTCAAAACACTTTAAATATAACCAAGAAAGTGAGGATTTTTCAAATTAATTTGCATTATAATACTTTCATCACTTAGACTTAGAATAAAAAGTGATTTTGAGGGCTTTTATGGATTATTGCATGTTTTTTCCTACGTAAAATGAGATTTTACTTAGGAAAAGATTTTTATGAATGAATGAGTATGATGATGAATATTTTTAAATTCTAGGGTTTTTTCCAATCATTGGGCCAAGGGTCCGGTCCCTCCAAAAGTTAAGGAAATGCCTTGAGCCCCTCTAATCTTCAAATTCCTTAGCACTTAGGGGAAATTAGTAAATTGTTAGGGAAAAATTGAGATGGGAAGTTAATGATTTTGACCTTGCTGTGTTCTGAAATTCTGCCAATGTGGTGTTCCACCTTTGCACTTGGTGATGAAAGTAAAAGATTACAAACATTTTAAAGCCATCATTCATCACATGAGAATTTTCAATGCCATCTACCTACCCTACTTATCTTACCCTACCATTTTCTCTTCTTTATTAGGGTGCATTTGAACTAGCAAAGCCTTATCAATCTTCTTTTCTTTTTACATGGCAAATCTATCTGTTTCTACACTTATTACCTCCAAGGGCTCAGATTAAACTGTTGAGCACCTTTTATTAACTCTACCTATCTACTTATCCGCCAAGATTAAACAGTTTGGTCAGATATTTATTCTCTATTCTACAACATGAAATTGAAAAATGAATGAGTCAAGTTTTAACAGTTTGACTCTTACAAAAGATGAAATAATAGTGGCATTTGGACTTGCGCACTTTCCTGGTCTATTTTTGTTTGGGGTTCATTTCTTTCACTTTTTTTACCATTTTATTCTTTTTACCCTTTGATTTTTCTTTTAGGGTATACCCTCTTTACATTTTTTAAATTTTTTTTATTTTTTTGATTTTTCAAGAATATGGAACACCTTTGCACAAGAAAAAGGTTTGAACATATTGCATAGTTCAATAAGACAATCATGAAAAATGACACCTATTGGTATAGGAGTCTAACAAGACCATGAAGACATGTGACCCATGTGATGTGATTGCAGGTGGAAACCTTTGGATTGCACAAAGAGCCTTTCCCAACAAGGTCAAAGACACCCGGTCATGTTCACGGAACGATGATGTAGGAAAGAAGTCTTGTTGAGAAATCCAAATACTAGTACTAGGGAAAACATCGAGTTCTATAAATTTTGAACCCTTCACAAGAAGATCAGATGAAAGACTCTAAGTCACAACCCTGCAGGTCACATATTTTCAGATGTCGCGGGTCGCAGAATCCAGGCGGGTCTCAGGTCGTAGTTTTCCTTAGGTCACAGTTCATAGGTCGTGGAATGCTCGGGGTCGCAAGTCGCAAAATACAATCAAGTTGCAGGTCACAGAATAGACTGGGTCGCAAGGCAACCCAACCGTCGGGAAGGTGAAAAGTTAGGTAGCCCAAAGGGCAAGCTTTGCTCTATAAATACTTCCTTCGGGAACTTGTAATGGGATCTTTTGTTTGGGACTCGAGCTGAGTACACTATATTACCAGGATTATACAATTTGAGCATGAATACAAGCATTTTGAAAAATCCCTTTGTGGATCTAGTGTTGACATATGTATGAGCACTATTGAGTATTATGTTTTCAATTTCTGAACATCTTTAGATTAAGGGAACTATAGCTTCAATTCAAATCACAATTGCATAACATTTTGCTGAGTATATGTTAATGGTGGTTGAGTTCATTACATTTTCCTAACGAATGTTGATGACTTTGTTTATTAGCATTTGTGTTATCATTTAAAACTTTTAGGAAGTGAAGGGTGTTCTTTCCATAAGGAATTTTTTCTTTTGTGGTCAGAACAATTTACAAGCATGACCCTAATGATGTGTTGTTAACAACACTTCCTTCGGTACTTATGCTTTATTATTTCCTCTTGCTACTCATAGTGTTATATGTACATTTAATGCATCAATCATATGTCTTGTATCATTTGATTAAGTGTGTATCCACTGGTTTATAGAGTTTAAGCAAGACCCAAAGAAAGGAGAAATCAGCGGTAGTTGGACCCACACCTCGGACGGGATCCCTATTCCAAACGGTTCAAGGTCTAATGGGGAATTTTTACCGGGGAGATCCCCTACTATTGGCCGGACAGATTTTCCTGTCAACAGGGCCACACGAACGTGCACAAGGCACCCGTGTAGTCACAACTTCGAAAATTTGATATGGCCAACCTCAAATATGTTAGGGGTTTATGGGGTTAAATGTGTTAGGGGTTTGGGGGTATAGGGGGTTAAATGGGTTATGGTTTTAGAGGTTTAGGGGGTTATCGGATTTAGCAATTAAGTATTTTAGGGGTTAGGGGTTGTTACAGGTTAATGGGGCTAGGGTTTAGGGGGTTAAATGGGTTAGGGTTTTAGGGGTTTAGGGGGTTAAATGGGTTGGGGGTTGGGAATTAGTGTTTAAGGGGTTAGGGTTAAGGGTTAGAGGTTTAGGGTTTAGGGGGTTAAATGGGTTAGGCATTTAGAGGTTTAGGGGGTTAAATGGGTTAGGGGTTATAGGTTTAGGGTTTAGGGGGTTAAATGGGTTAGGGGTTTAGGGGGTTAGGGGATTTAGCAGTTAATGATTTTAGGGGCTAATGGGGTTAGGTTTTAGGGGGTTATATGGGTTAGGGGTCTGGAATTAGGGTTTAAGGGGTTAGGGTTAAGGGTTTAATGGTTTAGGGTTTAAGGGGTTAAGGGTTAAGGGTTTATAGGTTTAGGGTTTAGGGGGTTAAGGGTTTAAAGGTTTATGGTTTAGGGGTTAAATGGGTTAGGGGTTAAGGGGTTATAGGTTTAGGGTTTAGGGGGTTAAATGGGTTAAGGGTTTAGGGGGTTAGGGAATTTAGCAGTTAAGGATTTTAGGGGTTAGAATTTAGGGGCTAATGGGGTTAGGTTTCAGGCGTTATATGGGTTAGGGGTTGGGAATTAGGTTTTAAGGGGTTAAGGTTAAGGGTTTAATGGTTTAGGTTTTAAGGGGTTAGGGGTTAAGGGTTTATAGGTTTAGGGTCTAGGGGGTTAACTGGGTTAGGGGTTTACTAGGGGTTTAGGGGATTAAATGGGTTAGGGGTTAGGGGTTAAGGGTTTAGAGGTTTATGATTTATGGGTTAAATGGGTTTGGGGTTTAGATCTTTAGGGGTTTAAATGGGTTAGGGGTTGGGAATTATTGTTAAAGGGGTTAGGGGTTAAGATGATAGTTTCATTGGTCTCTGTTTGTGCACATTAGTTTCTTATTCTTTGTGTCTCAATGTAACAATTTTGTAAGTATTGTTGCTTGTTGCCATGTCTTATTTATTTATTAATTTATAGTATTTGTTAGCCATTGCTTTACATTTATTGATGAAAATGTCTATTGCAATCAAACCAAATGTATGTTCAATCTCCAGTTTCAAACTCAGCCACAGTGTTGTCACACAATTTAAGTCCAAAGAATGGCCATCTGATGAAGTCTTGATAACCAGACTGCACCTCATGACTACTCCAGAAAATGTGTCCCACATTCATGAGAAATTTGGCTCTTATACTCTTGCTCCACCTTACTGTGTCCTGGAAATACCCTTGTTTATTGCAAAAACATCCTAATGTTGTTGACCTTGTCCCTTATGAGGAGGCACTGGGTTTTAAGGCGGTCACAATTTAGCATTTTTTATACGACCACCCTCACACTACCCAACCCAACCCGACCCGACCCGCCCGAACGTGTTTCCTTGGGTGGCCTCATGACATGACACGACCTGACCAGACTGGACCCGACCCGACCCGCCTAAACATGTTTCCTTGGGTGCCCTCACAATATGGCATGACTCGACCTAACCCGTACGAATGTGTTTCCCTGAGTGGCCTCACACGACAAGATCCGATCACCAGACCCAACCTGCCCTACCCGAACGCGTTTCCTTGAGCGCCATCAGTACATGAATCGACTTGACCCATACGAACATGTTTCCTTGGGTGGCCTCACACAACATGACTCGACCAGACCCAACTCGACCCGAATCGTACGAACATGTTTTCTTGGGCGGCCTCACACGACATGAGCTGACCTGACCCGACCTGAAGGGGATAGCTAAACGACCGAACGATGCCACAAGGGAGAAAATGACAAACGGGTTGCCGAACATGCACAAGGCACCCGGGCAGTCACAACTTAGCAAAACTGATACGGGTGCCCTCGAACGAAACAACGCGACCCGAACGCACTTGGTCAGGCACCTTCACATGACGCGACATAGTGCGCCCGACTGAATGATGCCACAAGGGAGAAAATGGAAAATGGGCTACCCGAACGTGCACAAGGCACCTAGACAGTCACAACTTAGAAAAATTGATACGGGCACCCTTGAACGAAACGACCCAACCCAAACGCGCTTGGTCGGGCACCCTCACACGGAGCGACATGGCGCACCCAACTGAATGATGCCACAAGGGAACAAACGACAAACAGGTTGCCCGAACGTGCACAAGGCACCCGAGAGGTCACAACTTAACAAAAGTGATACGGGCGCTCTTGAATGAAACAACCCGGCTCAAATGCACCCGGTTGGGCGACCTCACACGGCGCAACATGGCGAACGATACCACAGGGGAGCAAACAAAAAATGGGTTGCGTAAACGTGAAAAAGGCACATGGGCAGTCACAACTTAGCAAAACTGATATGGGTGCCCTCGAACGAAATGACCCGACCCAAACACACTCGGTTGGGAAACCTCACACGGCATGACATGAAGCGCCCGACTAAACGATGCCACAAGGGAAAAATGGTAAATGGGTCACCTAAATGTGCACAAGGTACCTGGCCAGTCACAACTTAGAAAAACTGATACGGGCACCCTCGAACGAAATGG
The DNA here is from genome assembly GCA_034641835.2 of Pinus albicaulis. Lineage (NCBI taxonomy): Eukaryota > Viridiplantae > Streptophyta > Pinopsida > Pinales > Pinaceae > Pinus > Pinus albicaulis. Next base: position 1,508,933,727 of record CM076581.1, on the reverse strand, counting down.
CCCGACTCGAACGCGCCCGATCGGGTGACCTCACACGGTGCAACACACCATGCCTAAACGAACGATGCCACAAGGGAGAAAATGGAAAATGGGCCACTCGAATGTGCACAAGGCACCCGGGCAGTAACAACTTAGCAAAACTGATACGGCGCCCTTGAACGAAACGGCCCAACCTGAATGCACCCGGTCGAGCGACCTCACACGGTGCGACACGACGCGCCCGACCGAACGATGCCACAAGGGAGAAAATGGAAAACGGGCCACCTGAACGTGCACAAGGCATCCGGGTGGTCACAACTTAGCAAAAATGATATGGGCAACCTCGAATGAAACGACCCGACTCGAACACGACCAGTCGGGCGACCTCACACGGCGCGACACTGCGCGCCTGATCAAACAATGCCATAAGGGAGGAAACAGAAAATGGGTCGCCCGAATGTGCACAAGGTACCCGGGTGGTCACAACTTAGAAAAAATGATATGGGCACCCTCGAACAAAACGGCCCGACCCGAATGTGCCCAGTCGGGCAACCTCACACGGTGCAACACGGCGCACCCGACCGAACGATGCCACAAGGGAGAAAATGGAAAATGGGCCACCTGAACGTGCACAAGGCACCTGGGTAGTCACAAATTAGAAAGAAATATATGGGCACCCTTGAACAAAATGGCCCGACCAGACCCGAATGCGGCTGGTCAGGTGACCTCACACGGCGCAAGGGAGAAAACAACAAACGGGCCGCCAAAACATGCACCAGGCACCCCGACGATCACAACTTAGCAAAACTGATAAGGGCGCCCTATAACAAAACAACTCGACCCGAATGCGACTGGTCGGGCGACCTCACACCGCGCGACACGATGCACCCGATCGAACGATGCCAAAAGGGAGAAAATGGAAAACGGGCCACCTGAACATGCACAATACACTCGGGTGGTCACAAGATAGAAAAACTGATACGAGTGCCCTCAAATGAAACAGCCTGACCCGAACGCGCCCGGTCGAGCGACCTCACATGGCACGACACAGCGTGCCCGACCAAACGATGCCACAAGGGAGAAAACAACAAATGGGCCGCTCGAACGTGCACAAGGGACCAAATGGAAAATGGGCCACCTGAATGTGCATAAGGCACCCAGGCTGTCACAACTTCGCAAAAATGATACAGGCGCCCTCGAATGAAATGGCCTGACCTAAACACGCTTGGTCGGGCGCCCTCACACGGCAGGACATAGCGCGCCTAACCGAACGATGCCACAGGTGAACAAACGGAAAACGGGCCGCCCGAACATGCACAAGGCACCCAGTGGTCACAACTTAAAAAAACTGATCTAGGTTCCCTCGAATGAAATGGCCTGGCTCGAACGCTCCCGGTCGGGTGATCTCACACGACACGACGCAACGAATGATACCACAGGGGAGAAAATGGAAAGCAGGATGCCCAAACATGCACAAGGCACCTGGGCGGTCACAACTTAGAAAAACTGATATGGGCACCTTCGAACGAAACGAACTGACCCGAACGCGCTCGGTCGGGCGACCTCACATGGTGTGAAACTACGTGCCCGACCGAACAATGCCACAAGGGAGCAAATGGAAAACATGCCACCTAAACTTGCACAAGGCACCCAGGTGGTCACAACTTAGCAAAACTGATATGGGTGCCCTCGAACGAAACTGCCTGACCTGAACGCACCCAGTTGGGCAACCTCACATGGCACAACATGGCGCACCCGAACGAATGATGTCACAAGGGAGAAAATGGAAAACGGGCCACCCAAATGTGCACAAGGCACTCGGGCAGTCACAACTTAGTAAAACTAATAGGGTCACCCTCAAACGAAATGGCTCGACTCGAACGCACCCAGTCGGGTGACCTCACACGATGCGACATAGCGCACCTGACCGAACGAGGCCACAAGGGAGCAAACAACAAACGGGCCACCCGAACATGCACAAGGCACCCAGGCAGTCACAACTTAGAAAAACTGATACGAGCACCCTCAAACGAATGACCCGACCTGAATGCACTCGTTTGGGCGACCTCACATGGTGCGCCCGACCAAAATATGCCACAAGGGAGAAAATGGCAAACGGGCCGCCCGAATGTGCACAAGGCACCCGGGCGGTCATAACTTAGAGAAACTGATATGAACACCCTCGAATGAAATGGCCTGACCCAAATGTGCCCAATCGCGTGGCCTCACACGGCATGCCCGATCGAATGATGCCACATGGTAGCAAACGGCAAACGGGCCGCCCGAATGTGCACAAGGCACCCGGGCGGTCACAACTTAGAAAAAATGATACAGGCGCCCTCGAATGAAATGGCCCGACCCAACCTGAACGCACCTGATCGAGTGACCTCACACGGTGTGACATTATGCGCCCAATTGAACAATGCCACAAGGGAGCAAACAGTAAATGGGCCACCCAAACATGCACAAGGAACCCATATGGTCACAACTTAGCAAAACTAATATGTGTGCCCTTAAACGAAATAGCCCGACCCGAACGTGCCCAGTCGAGCAACCTCACATAGCGCGACATGGCGCACCTAACCAAACGATTCCACAAGGGAGAAAATGGAAAAATGGGCTGCCCAAACGTGCATAAGGCACCCGGGCGGTCACAACTTAGAAAAACTGATACTGACGCCCTCGAACGAAATGGCCCGACCTGACCGGAATGTGCCCAGTCGGGTGACCTCACACGGCGTGCCCGACTGAACTATCCCACAAGGGAGAAAATGGCAAACAGGCTGCCCAAATGTGCATAAGGCACCTGGGCGGTCACAAATTAGCAAAACTGATACAAGTGCCCTCGACCAAAATAGCCCGACCTGACCCGAACGCGCCTGGTCGGGTGACCTCACACTACGCGACATGGCGTGCCCGACCAAACGATGCCACAAGGGAGAAAATGGCAAACAGGCCGTCTGAACGTGCACAAGGCACCTGGGTGGTCACAACTTAGAAAAACTGATAAGGGCACTGTTGAACGAAATGACCCGACCGAACGATGCGGCCACAAGGGAGAAAACGAAAAACGGGCCGCCCGAACATGCACAAGGCACTTGGGTGGTCACAACTTAGCAAAACTGAAACAGGCACCCTCGAACGAAATGGCCCGACCCGAACGCACCTGGTCGGGCGACCTCACATGGTGCGACACGACATGCCCGGCCGAACGATGCCACAAGGGAGCAAATAGCAAAAAGGCCACCAAAAAGTGCATAAGGCACCCAGACGGTCACAGCTTAGCAAAACTGATATAGGCGCTCTTGAACAAAATGGCTTGTACGAGTGTGTTTCATTGGGTGGCCTCACACGACAAGACTTGATCACCAAATATAACTCCCAAACCCTAAACCCTAAGATTTTTCCTATACTCTAACAACACTTGCCTCCTAAACGTCACAATATCAATGCTTTGCCCCAAACTATCACAATACTGATGCTTTCCTCCAAACTTCGCAATAGCGACACTTAGCTCTAAGTGTCACAAGACCGACACATTTCTCCAACCTGTCACAATTCTGACACTTTTCTCCAAACTTCGCAAGACAGACACTTACCTCCCAGTCCAAACGCTGGTATAGGGACAGTTGTGGGCAAGATTTGAAAAACTGATAAAAATTGGGGAAATTTCCGACATTTGGTCAAAAGTGTCGGAACTAAAGTGTCAAAAATTTGACCAAATGTACTAGTGTAGACACATGGATGCAAAGGTATTGATTAGATCTGTGAATGGTATTAGCTCTGTTATGGTTAATAATTATTATGCTGTCAAAAGCCCACGAATAGAATTTCTCTATGTATATTTGATAAGTTATGAATGCGGATCTACCTTACTTACCTACTCTCTCCCAGGGTGTGGAAACCTGGTTCCAGCACCCTCCCATACTACTTTGCGTGAGACCTTGGCCTTCAAAATTAGGTCATTACCAAAATGGACAGTAGTATAGGGTTTTGTTGGCAAACCTTAACCTCTGAAGCTAGGTTTGGACCCCTCAAGCCAATAAATGGTTCTGTTGCTGGGACAGGGACCATTTTGAGAGAGAGATCAGGTAATGCCAAGGGAACATTGGAGACCCGAGAAACTAGAATTGAATACTAGTTCGAAAGACAAATTCAAGAATTTTCTGTAAAAGAGAATCGCAGCGTGAAGCTGACAGCTAAGAAGTGGAAAAATAAGTACATTTTTACTGAGGTATATGAAATCTTCTTTGTAACTTTTTCACACGAGTTGCAGGAGTGGCCAACCAGGCTCGTAGATTTCTAGACGTGTTGGAAGGAAGAGTGGGTCATACAGTGGACTCTAGAGCTGATTCAGTAGTTGGAAAAAACTAACAATACCATCACCCATATGGTAGATCACTGGTTGGATAGCGTGCTAAGAGGATTTGTGATAGAATTCACAATCGATCATTTCATATCCTATTATGAGGCAGTGCAAAGGTTCTTCAAAGGTTTCTGGGGTAAGTGTTTGAAAACATTGCCATTAGTAATCAATATATTATTGTGCGAAAAGAGCATTCTATGCAGCCACACCGAATGAATGAACTCTGATCAGATAAAAATTGCAACTCGAAGTGGTAAGTATTATCAAACCAATCAAGAAGGAGATAGATCCATCTACAATTTGTTGAGAGAGCTAGCTGTGCACGTAGGGAATAGTCCTCTAGAACCTTCAAGTCAACATAAAGGCAAGAACTCACCCACACCTCCGCCACCACCGGAAGAAGATATGGCCAGTCACATGAAGATACGCACTTTCAAGGGTGTAGGGGATGAAGATATGGACCAATTTTGGATTGTAGAAGAATCCGTATGGAGTGCACAGAATGTAGCTACCAACGTTATAAAAAGAGAGAAACTATCACTCACCTTTGAAGGAAGGGCCTTGGATTGATATATGGGGTACATGGGACAACACACATATCCATCTATTCAAGAGATTAAGACAAAATTATAACAACGGTTTTGGAAGCCTAAGTCCTACTCACAGATAGTGGTTGACTTGAGAGACTTTAAACAAGAACCCACCAAATTAGTATAGGAGGTTGATTAGCAGTTAAGAAAAGTTATTAGAGATGGAGAATTTCAGTATGATGATAGGAAGCACAAGGAATGGTTTATCGCTATGTTGCTACCTCACCTGTGTGGACCCATGGGGCAGCAGTCGATTGTAATGCAAGAGAAGGCCTTAGAAATTTCTATGAAATTAGAAGTTGCGCCTAGAGATGATGCTCAGTTTGGGGTACAACAAATCTAGGAATAGCTAGAGGAAATTTGCAAAAAGATCGATGGAAAGAAGCTAGCCTAGACGTATGGTGCATACGATGCAGGGTATCTGGCCGCACCAAGGATTAGTGCCCATTGCTGGCAGACTACATACAGGCTAAAGGACCCAGCCCATTGTGCCCTAGGGAGGCTGCGAGACCAAGTAGTCCGATGTTATGGTGTGTTTATTGTCGCATAGCTGGACTACACGATACCAACCACAACCCCCGTCTTGGTGCGTATGTTCCAGAATTAAAGCAGCAATGGTGCTGATTTTTCCAATCTATGGGACATGATGAACATAATTGTCGGACCTATGACTTAATGATAGACCAAGGAAACATTTACAGTGTATAGGTTTATCCTTCATCACCACTATCGCCCTCAGGAAGAGGAGGCTCCTCAACTAGGGGCAGGGGAAGGGGTAGAGGTGGAAGCGTAGGTAGGGAAGAGGGCAGTTGATTTGTTATAACTATGGAGAAATGGGACACTTTGCAAGGGAATTTCTGAATCCTACGTGACAATATTGTAGGTACTATAGATAGCTACAACATGTGATTGAAGACTATCCAATTCTGATAGCAAAAATGCAGGAAAAACAACAGACACCTACACAAAATGTGCAGAGGGTTAAGGCTAAACCACGTGATGAAGGACCAAGCATTAATGCAATAACACGTAGAGGCATGGCTACTGGGGGAGTTAAGGAGAAAGTTATGGCTGAATCTCTTATTCAGAAAACTGTTGTCAAGTAGGATAGCTTGGACCTACAGAAGGAGAAGGAAACCTTCGTCGCAGCCCATAACAACTTTACGAAGGATAAGGCATCTACTTCCAAGACTCCAACACACCTAAGAGCGGATGATGAAGTTAAACCATTCCTGCAAGTATGTATGAAGCTCTTGCACAACCAGAAGGGAATATAAAATCTTCAAACACTGATAGATAGCTTCGCAGAAAGAACTGATCCGCCCATAGAAGATAAATATGTTCATACAAGCATAAGAAACGCATTGGTCGAGAGATGCGGTTGACAGCATAGATTGGAGACTATGAAACGGATCAGGTTATCTTGGAATTGGGGTCAGAAGCGAACGTACTACCCAATCAAACTTGGCAGTGGATGGGAGAGCTTATGTTGGAATGGTCTACTATCCAGTTGTGTATGGCTAACCAACAAAATATCATACCATTGGGGATGATGTCAAGAATTATGGTAGATATTGTAGGAGTTAAGGTCCACGCTGACTTTTAGGTCATTCATATTATGGAAGATTTGGACCCCTATCCTATGCTCCTAGGGATGGATTGGGCTATCGATATTGGAGGCATTATCAATCTAAAGAAAAGAAGCATGGTATTTTAGAATGAGGGTACGAGGGTGATAGTCCTGTTGGACCCTACGGAGGGTGAGCAATATACAGAACCCATGTGCGAAGAAGGAGATATGGATCACATCTATAAATTAACTACTTGGGACTAAGATTAGATCAATCCTACGGCTGACTGTGTACTTTTCTAGGAAAAGGACAACAAATTTTTCTTTGACTCTGATGGGGAGATTGAAAATTGGCAGAATCAGCTACATGATGTATTTTCATTGCGATGTGTTAGGATCACAAAGAACTTCTGGTGTATTTCCTCATAGGTAAGAGAACTTCCCTACCTTTATGGCTCTAGTAGCCTTAAAGAGTTTTTGTGCACATTCGAAGTTGAAGTCCCAAGAGAACGAAGGATATGGGCCCTTAATCTAGCCATGTGCATAACCCCTCCAAGGTGGTGGGATAGGTATAAGGGGGCATTCCAGGATTGGGAAGAATGCCGCGACATGATGATCTTATGGTTTGAGCCCCCAGCTCACCTCCGCGTAAAGGCTTTCTTGGGGCTGTGGGACCTGTGTGAGCACTTGTTCGCATGGATGAAAGAATGGGGCAGAAGAACTATAGAGGAATGGGTCCATCTATTTATTCATGCCTTGGGTCCAATCTCGACCACATGGTATTTAGACACAGAATTACACCAGTGCACCCGCCATTGGGAAGCCCTGAAGGATGAGTTTATAGGGGCATTCAGGCTGATAAGAGGAACAAAGGAACTTGACAAAGCTCTACAGGATATTTATGATTTAGTATTTGATGAATCACGCCCTTGTGCAACACATGGGGCACCAACATGGGAAACGCAGGTGGAGGATATTGTCAAATGCTACAATTTATCAATAGCAGAGTGTGATGAAGACCCATGAAATGTATCTATTCCAGAGTCACAGGGGGAGCACGCAGTTTTTGGACCCACACTACAGGCCGTCAATGTCATTAAGCCTCTAAAGCTATGAGAAATAAACATTGGGAAGGAGGTGCAACCTAAGTTAGCTAAATTGGGGACTAATAGGATGATGATACTGTGGGAAAAGTTGCAAAACTACTCACGGAATACAAGGACTTATTCCTAACAAAATTTTTAGAACTCAAAGGGATTACAGGGGACCTAGGAGTCATGCGCATCACTTTAAAACCAGATGCGCGAAATGTGAAGCAGCGCCCTTATCGATTGAACCCCAAGTACAAAAAAAAATTCAAGGAAGAAATCGACAAAATACTCATTGCAGGTATCATTGAACTGGTCGAATAGTTATATTGGGTAAGTCCTATGGTGGTTCAGAAGAAAAATAATAAGGGAGAGATACAAATCTATGTTGACCTGCGCAAATTGAATGATGCTTGTGTAAATGATTCCTTTCCTATGCCATTCTCTGACGAAATCCTTGATAACATGGGGGGGCAGGAGGCATACTCGTTCACTGATGGGTTCTTGGGCTATCATCAGATCAGGATCACACCTAAATATCATAGCAAGACCATGTTTTCTACTGAATGGGGTTCATTTCAGTACACGGTTATGTTGTTTGGACTCAAGAATGCCCCTGCCATCTTTTCGCGGGTAGTGGTTGCAGTATTTAAGGAATTTATCCACAAGTTCTTGGAGGTATATTTTGATGATTGGAATGTAATTGGGTTATTAAAGAGTCATGTCTCAAACCTACGCATGATGTTGGATGCCTGCAGAAAGTAACAGATCTCCCTGAATATCAAGAAGTGCATATTCTACGTACCATTTGGGATCTTGTTGGGTCACATAGTTTGTTGACAGGGGTTGATGGTTGACCCTACCAAGGCGGAATTTATCATCAACCTGGTAGTTCCTACAACTAAGAAGTAGCTATGCTCTATCCTCAGACACACATGCTACTACTAGAAGTTTATTCAAGGGTATGCACTAATCACAGCGCCCATGGAAAAATTGCTAAAAAAGGATGTATCATTATTTTGGGACGACGAGTGTCAGAAAAGCTTTGAGTTACTTAAGGAGAAGATGGTATCTGTGCCTATCCTCATATTTCCTGATTGGGTGAAGTTTTTCCATGTTCATTTCGATGCTTCAAGGATTTCCCTAGGAGCGGTCCTTACGCAGCCAGGAGATGGAGACATCGACCATCTAGTTGCATTTGGTAGTAGAAATCTCTCTAGTTCCGAGCACAACTACTCCACTACCAAGCACAAAGTGTTAGCCATGGTGCATGCCCTACAGAAATACAGAAATTACCTATTGGGTGGGCACTTCAAGATGTTCAAAGATCACTCAGCTTTTAACTACTTAGTGAATAAGCCTGTGTTGAGGGGGGGGTGGGGAAATATGCCGATAGCTCCTTCTGTTTCAAGAATATGACTTTGAGATCATAGTAAAGATGAGAAATTTGAATGTTAGACCGGACCACCTATCCTGGATCGAGAGTGGCGAAGAACCGAACAACCTAGAAGAATTATTTCCTGATGCGCATTTTTTCGCTATTAAGGTAGTTGATGTGCACTTCACCAACATCGTTCACTTCTTGACTATAGGGATGGCACTTATGGTGTATTTGGTACAAAAAAAGAATGAGTTATTAACCTATGCAGTGGATTTTACCATCATCACGGGCCATCTATATAAGCTGGGAGTTGACGAAGTGTTGCGAAGATATGTCACGGAGCATGAATGGCACACCATCTTAGCAGAAGCTCATGGAGGCGTAACAGGAGGTCACTACATAGGGAAAACAATGACACAAAAGATCCTGAGAGCTAGGCTATGGTGGCCTACACTACATAGTGACTCTCACGATGTAATATTCCAAATTATTCATGATCTAATTGGAATATCCATTTTGTTTTATTTCTTTCCTTAAAGAATAAAATATCAAAGGAGGTCCATAATACTCAATATTGAATAAATCAATTCCAAATGTAAAAAGGCTAAATATTGGCTGCTAAATCAAGCACCCTTAGGTGTGAAAGGGGCTGGATATTTTGACTGGGTCAACCATGACAAAATCTACAACGTTGTCATGAAGGAGTGGCCATCATTGAGGCATAGAATAGTTTTAGATGGAGATGCCTTGTGTGAAAGAAGTGATCTCATTGGAAGTGGTTTAGGGTTTGCAAGCTCTTAAATTATAAAAGGAAGAGGATGGCAACAATAGAAGGTTGTTGATAATTATCATATTTCTGAATATATTGTCTGTTTAGACATATATCTTTCTCTTGTTGTTTAGCTGAGAATGAATGATGTTTAGCATTGGGTGTTCCTGGTCGGCAATCCCACCTCTTTCCATTGAGTAGCTCTTGGAAGAGTTTGTATTGCATAGTCCACTATCTGGCTGAAGGCCAAGCTTCTTCTTTCAACTACAACGCGGATCTTGTTGAGGGTTTGGTTGTCTTTGCAAGCTGCAACAAGTGGAGACTAGATATTTTAGATCTAGGCCATTTAAGTGCTCCTTTTCAGTGGAGGAGACTTCTAATTCATTGGGAGGAGAGTATTGGAGGACTTGAGCTTCATTTTCAGATCTTGGAATGAGGCCAACCACATTTTGATCCATACAACACAGTTTTACTTCCAGATCTGTGTAATTCCTGTAGGTGCAGTTGCAGGGTGTTTTGGCACACCATTTGGAGAGTTGGTTTTCAAGTGTTTGGGATCTTCCATTTCACTTTGGGGATCTGTTGGAGGTGATCGTTTATTTTTTTATTAGATCAGATCCACTTTCTAGATCTACAGTCTTAGATCTTAGATCTACATCTTGTACATGGTGTTTTGCTAAAAAACCCAAGGGGATTCTTTAGAGGAGCCTATATAGTGTATGGATCTGTTATAGATCTGGATTTTTATGCACGTATCTATTCTATATCTGATGTGTAATCTACAGCTGTTGCAGACCAGTAAAATAATGTTGTAAGGCCTTTTCCATCCTTAATATATGGTTACAACACCTCTTTTTGAGGGTTTTCTTTCATTGGAGACTTGTATTTCCTGTTATGCATCTTATGGGCCATCTTTTACATCTATTTTACTGTTGTAAATAAAATGAAAGGTCTCCATATTGGCCTTCTATTTTGTCTGTGATGATCTGTGTTATTTTCCTATCAATCTACATTGTATTGCTGCATTCTCCATTTGGGAATATTACAGTGGTATCAGAGCATCATCTTGGCAGAGCCCATGCTTTCTAAGAAACCAATATGTCTTATGAAGAATAAGAGCCTCTTACTAACAGAGAGAAGAGGTATCTAAAGATAATACACAAAAATTTTGATTACACAAATGATAATGAAGACAAGGGTAAAGCCCCTTTATCTAGAGGTGAAGATGAAGAGAAGGACTTCCCTAAGATCCTTCTTAGAGCCATGCAAGACCTTGCTAGAGAGATCAAAGAGATGAGAGTGGAAAGAATCAAGGAATCCCCTAAAGGATTTTATCTTGGATAAGTCTTTAGCATGTATCATCACTGGAATGATCAACCAGTGCATCAACCACAAGTTTCCCAATGCTCTAATATGCCTACCTTTTTTGCTGTGGGAAATGAAGGGTTTGAAGAGAATGGATCCCTTGAATACTATTTTGAAGAATATGAGTCTAAAAATCAGAGATTCAAATATCGCTTGAGTTTTCAAGAGTTTTGTCACATTAAGGACAATAGAAGGCCAAGGCATCATCACAGAGGTGGTGGATTCATTCAGAATAATGATCGACACCACACTATGGGCATATTATTTTTACCCAATTTTGATGGGTCATCCAAGTGTTCTGCCAAATCTTGGGCATAAAAACTTGACATCTACTTTCAGTTGAACAAGGTTCTAGAGATGGAGGCTATCAAGATTGCAGCACCACACCTTGAAGGTGAAGCACATGACTGGTGATTCCATGGTTTGTCTACATTAGGTCATGCCAATGTGACTTCTTATTCAGATTTCACTAGAATGCTGGTGGAAATATTTGATAGAAGATATCCGAAGGCACCATTCATGAGCCTTGCAAAGTTGAAACAATCAGGTAATACAAAAACTTACATCTCTGAAATTTTAAGACTTTCTGTTATGGTTCCTGATTTGTCTGCAGCAAGAAGGGTGTACATGTTCATTGATGGTTTAGATGAACCTCTTCATGGGTTGGTTAAATCTACCAAGCCCACTACCCTACATGATGCTATTGAAAAGGCTAGAGACCTTCAATATGCCTTGCCAAAAGCAAAGGCAATTTTTTAGCATAAGCCCTCTTTTCCTTCAAAGGGAAAGGAAGAAAAGGCTGCTCCTTCAAAGGAGAGCTCATACAAGAAACCTCTAGATGATGATGTTCAGAGAGATCTAAGAAGAAGGAATATTTGATTCACTTTCCAAGAATCATGGGCATTTGGACATAGATGTGCAGTTGGAAAAGCACATTACATAGAGGTATTCTTAGATGATGAGCAGGAAGAAGAAGATGAACCAAGAAGAGGTCACAACGCTAACACTGCAGGAGGAGATCCAACACCATTAGGAGATGGGAATGGATCATTTTCTCCTATTGGAAGGTACATTGCGTCTTTGAGAGGAGTACCTAAGTACTTGACCTTGAGAGTTCAAGGTTACATCCTAAATCAGAGGATTTCTGCGTTGATTGATAGTGGGGCTACCCACAATTTCATTTATGCCCTACTAGTGCAAAGGAGGGCAATACACACTGATGCTTTTGAGGGATTCTCTGTTTTGGTCCTAGTAGATAGAAAAATGCAATGCATGCATTATGTACCATCCCTATCAGTCACCATGGGGACATACACATTGATTAATCACTTATTTGTGGTTGACATACCTGACACCAATGTGATATTGGGTGTTTAATGGTTGATTACATTGGGGAAAGTCACCACTGATTAGGAGGCTTTACAAATGGAATGGGTGGACAAGAAAAGTGGTGAGACTCAAATGATCAAAGGCATGCATACATATCCCTCACATACAACTTCCACACAGAAATCATAGATGGATTTGTGTAGTGGAAGCAAGGACCTTACAGTCCCATCTATCATGCTCATGAGATCACTGCATGGGACACTATTATCTAGTGGCAAACCACCTGGGAGGCCACCTGATTCAGATTTTGTGGGAGATGTCTCACAACATGATGCTCCAAGAATAGATCCAAGAGGGATGAGAGCATTGGAAGACAATGATACAACGTTGGGAGTCTTGGGTTGGCTCAAGGAGGAGGGAGATCTTCTCCCAATATCATCATTACCCACTCTCATTTTAGATTCTGCACTGTGGGAGGAGAATCATGGAAGGGATGAAATTCCTACACGTACCTTGGGCATGGGATATGTCAAGGAGGAGAGCAACCACATGAAAGACATTTTAGTTGATAGATCATTAGCGTTGTCATTGTTGGGGAGTTTAGATCCATATTGGAAATCCCAATTGTTTGTGGATTATTCCAAGGATCTTCACACATGCATGATACTTGATGACTAGCTACATGAAGAGGGATATTTATTCCAAGAAGGATTCATCTATTATCGTGGTAGGATCTTCTTATCTAGAGCCTCCAAGCTCAAGGAGAGGTTGCCACAAAGGGCCTATGAAGAGTTTTGTTTCAACCACACATATTCCATGAGGATCTACAACATAATGATGAGGATATTTACTTGAGAAGGCTTTGAAGGAGAACTACCTCAACATTTTCAAATATGCATGAACCATGTGGAGTTGGGACAACAACATGACTCTATGAAAGAGTTAATTCAGCCATCTCTTCCTTGTTTTGAGAGAGGAGATAGATGTTTGCACCAATCCATTTGTATGAGGAGGATTATTGGTGAAGAGAATAATCATGTAAATAATGTTTCATTTTCTAATTGTATGTATTATTTTACCATGTATATGTAGGCCATAACTCCAAGAAGGAGTGTTGTACCTTATAAACTTCAAGGCCAACTTTGGGCCACAAAAATTTCTGAACATGGCCACTCCCTTGGAGGACAAGGGGAGATTTTATTTCATGATGGGTGAATCCATAAGGAACCAAATATATCTCACACTTTCAGCCATAGTGAGATGACATGGGCAGCAAGTAAGTGGTGGGGGAACCACTTACCACATCATGATATAATGCATTCAGGAGATGCACTGCGTTGGTTCCACATGTGGGACTATGACCTACCTCCATATGAACAGATTTATGTTTGTATGTATGTAGTTTTGATCCCATACATTGATGATGTACTTGTAATTTTTATGGGAATGTATGGAGGGAGGATGGGAGGTATGTGTGAGCCCTATGGCATGGAGATTCTCCATGTATCTTATGCTACATGTTTTAGGTAGAATATTGGGAAAACCATGTTTGTTTCATTTGAGCTATTATCTCCTTATGGGATGGATTATTTAAATCTCATGAGAAATTTGGAGGAGAAATTAATGGAGGAATGGATTGGCGAACACTTAGCTTATGGGAGAAGCTTATCACATGTTGGTGTCACCAATGGAGGAGGAGAAGAGTTGCAACACTCGCCTTGTCAGTTGCTTGAGGACAAGAAAAATTTGGGAGGGGAGGACTGTAATATTCCCAATTAGTCATGAGATAATTGGAATATTCATTTTTGTTTTATTTATTTTCTTAAAGAATAAAAGATCAAAGGAGGTCCATAATACTCCTTAATATTGAATAAATCAATGCCAAATTTAAAAAGGTTAAATCTTGGCTGCTAAATCAAGCACCCTTAGGTGTGAAAGGGGATGGATATTTTGACAGGGTCAACCTTGACCAAATCTACAACGCTGTCATGGAGGAGTGGCCATCAATGAGGCACAACACAATATTAGATGGAGATGCCTTTTGTGAAAGAAGTGATCTCATTGGAAGTGGTTTAGGGTTTGCAAACTCTTAACTTATAAAAGGAAGAGGATGGCATCATTAGAAGGTTGTTGATGATTATCAGATTTATGAATATATTGTCTGTTTAGACATATATATTTCTCTTGTTGTTTACCTGAGAAAGAATTTTGTTTGGCATTGGGTGTTCCAAGTCAGGAATCCCACCTCTTTCCATTGAGTAGCTCTTGGAAGAGTTTGTATTGCATAGTACACTATCTCCTGAAGGCTAATCTTCTTATTTCAACTACAACACAGATCCTATTGAGGGTTTGGTTTTCTTTTCAAGCTGCAGCAAGTAGAGACTAGATCTTTCAGATCTAGGCCATTTCAGTGCTCCTTTTCAGTGCAGGAGACTTCTAATTCATTGGGAGGAGAGTATTGGAAGACTTGAGATTCATTTTCAGATCTTGGCATGAGGCCAACCACATTTTGAACCCTACAGCGCAGTTTTACTTCCAGATCTATGTAATTCCTATAGGTGCAATTGCAGGGTGCTTTGGCACACCATTTGGAGAGTTTGTCTTCGAGTGTTGGGGATCTGCCCTTCACTTTGGAGATATGTTAGAGGTGATCATTTTATTTTTTGTATCAGATCAGATCCACTTTCCAGATCTAAACATTTCCATAGATCTGCAGTCTTAGATCTGAGATCTACATCTTATACATGGTGTTTTTCTAAAAACCCCAAGGGGATTCTTTAAGGGAGCCTATATAGTGTATGGATTTGTTATAGATCTGAATTTTTATGAACTTATGTACTCTAGATCTAATGTGTAATCTACAACTATTGTAGACCAATAAAATAATGTTGTAAGGCCTTTTCCAGACTTAATACATGGTTGAAACACCTCTTTTTGAGGGTTTTCTTTCATTGGAGACTTGTATGTCCTATTATTCATCTTATGGGCCATATTTTACATTTATTTTTCTGTTTTAAATACAAATGAAAGGTCTCCATATTGGCCTGCTACTTTTTCTATGATGATCTGCGTTATTTTCCTGTCATTTTGCATTGTATTGCTGCATTCCCCATTTGGGAATATTAGACATGAATATTGCAAAGCCTATGATACATGCTAAATGACGGGAAGGCCATCACGCAAAGACAAAATTCCCCTGAAACCGCAAATGGCTCTGCAAGAATTTGACAAATGGGCCATCGACTTTGTGGGGCCCATCAACCTGCTAGGAAAAAAGACAGGTGCGCGCTACATCATCACTGCAAAGGACTATGTAACTAGATGATCCAAAAATTAAAGTATTCGTTTTGTTGTTCAAAGTATTCATTTCCATTAAATTAAGTGTGCAAAGTGTTTGGATAGTCTTGCAAGTGAAAGAAAGTGTTTTTGTTAAGTGTTTATGAACTTTGGTGTGAGGGAGTGTTGTTTTAATTTACTGTTTAACAAATTTAATCTAAATAACACAACATAATTACTTCACCATAGATACAAAACAACATGATGAGGTAGTTCACCCCTCCTGGGCTACATCTGTCGAGTCCAAGGCTCCCAATGGGCATGTCCTTGATATATTATGATGCTTAAATTGGTAATACAGTGAGAAAAAGGCCTAGACAAACCAAACTAGCTATGAAAATGGATTCAGAATATAAAAATAAGCTGAGAATGACTCTGATTTCACATAAAACAATGAAGTGTAGTCTAATGCAGCTCTGTTTCCCTCAAGGCCCTGATGGCTCCCCAAGCTTATCTGAAGTAAAAATGGTTGAAAGACACCTCTGATGGCTCTAAAACATATTCCAATGGCTCCAAAATGCTAAGAATACCTGAAATAAAAAAAAATTCACTCCAAAAGGTTCAGTAATGTGAAAGTTATGCCCAACTGAAGTTTTGTCCAAGTTGGCCTAAGGAAACTCCACCAAACTTGGAGTAACTGCAGTTAGCTTCATTAACTTTGGAAAAGTTCACCCAAAATGGCGTGCCCGCCTAATTTTTTATAACCGTCAGGGGCTAGCATTTAAGGTTAGATGTAGTGGTCACATGGACCCACTTCACCGATGGCGGAACCGTTTGGGCCAATGGTTATGAAACCGTGGCATTTAAACGTCAACGAAACTATTGCCAGAGAAACATATGACTGCAATTGCATGGCTGAAACGTTGGGGTTAAATGTTATCTACTGGTGGAATAGGCCTGTGGTTCCCCACCATGGTTCTATTATAATGGAGATATCATTGTTGGAGCTTAACCTTATCTCCATCCAAACCTTTGCTGCCAATATTGCGTGACCCATGCTCGTGCAACCCTGACCCACGAGTAGACCCTGCCGGTGGCTCCGTTCATGACCAACGGCCCATTCAAAACCTTCTACATGTGCTCATTCAGAGCTGACCCAAGTCCCATTCAGCTCCAACCACATTCACGAGTAAACACCACCTGCGGGTGACCCATGCCCATCCGGGTCGGGTCGGGTCAGGTCGGCCCGACTGAACCAAAAAAAATTTCAACCTCAAATTTTTTAATCAGTTTGAATCTTGAGGCTTGGGGCCACGTGGAAGCCTCTGGGTAGGCCACGTGGCACCCATTGATAGGCCATCCCTTTTTTTTATAAAAAAAATGAAATTTTCCTTTTCACAATATTTCTGAAGATGCCATAATTTTGATTTCCAAAGTGTTGTTTTGAAGGTTACTAGACAAATTAAAACTTGAATATATTCCACATCCAACATCAGATTTGAGTGTCGTTCACAGCATTAGGATCGTAATGATGAACATTATTCGGTCGATCAATTTATTATTAGCTCTGAGAAGTTCCAATTTTGAGATTTTTTTTCACTTAGGACATGATCACCTGATCATACCTCCCCATTGGGAAGCTTTTGGACCCCAAAATCCTTCAATTACCTGTTAAGAAGATGAGGGTACAGGTCCCTCACCTTTTCCACCTCAATCCACTTTGCCTTACTCGGTTTGCTTATTTTAAGACCAACCCGAACATAATCAACATTTCCCCTCCTCGAAGTGCGTGTCCTTTTTGTCAAGGATATCATCCTCTTTCAATTAATCCAAAAATTATGGCGAGAAATCCTCTATGGATGGTATTTGAATGTCACTTTCAATATCATCAATTAAATGAGGTTCATACAAACGTAAATTTTCCACATTCACAATGGAATACATTTGCATGTATGAAGGCAAATCTAACTGAAAAGCATTATTTCCAACTTTTTTAAGGATCTTGAATGGACCATAACGAATAGGCTTCAGCTTTTTACCTTCTCCTGGCATTATTTCTTACTAATATGAAACCATACCTCATCCCCTTTGTTTTCACTCCTAGAGACAGCCTAGAGTTGTGATAGACCAGTGCCTAGGACATCTTAGCATAGCAAGGAGCGTATAATATAATGTATGAAGTTGTCAACTTCAGCTCTCATGCTATATCCTGTAAACAGGGAAATATGATTTAAATGGTACCAGGACCCTTAGAAAGTGTCACGGGGAAAAGAATACTGCAGAGGCAAGATGCAAGATTCCAATATAAAGGCATCAGACAGTTAAGAGACAATTTACTGTAAAGAGGGCCAATTCAAGTAATATGTCACAGAAATAAATTATCAGAAGGGGTGAGCTTGTGAAAGAAATATCAAGAAGATACTAGTTATCATTGGGCTGATATTCAGATACACAACATATCCATGCATGGGCTTACCAATCTAAGAATCCATACACAACAATGGCATTTTAAAAACACCCTCCCAAAGCAACTAATATAGCAGAAATACGGTTTAGATGAGTAATGGAATAGAATATCATGCATGAGCCATATTTAAAGCGCTTGACTAATCTGAGCATGGGCATCAACTAGGATGAATCCATACCAAAAATCAGTGAGCCACTCGCATTCCAAAACATGATACATGAAAGATGAATGAAATGAAATGATCTATTAATATAACACATAAGAGAAAAGGTTACACACTGTGAAATACCAAAGACCAGAATCCTCTTTAACAGATAGAACTCCTCCTCACTGAGACCCTATGGGCTCTGAGCCTTCATACAAGAGCTTTACAAAATGCATACAAAAAGCCTTTCACTGCATAGTTTTCTGATAAAATATGGAACCCTCAATAATCTGTTCTTCGGGGGTTTTATAGAGAAAAATAAAACTTAATAAATGAAGTAGGTGATGAAAATTTAATTGTATCATTAAAAAAAGGGTGAGAAAGTTCCCGCCCATACTGCTTGATGGCGCTGTAGTGTTGAATGTACTCTGTGGCCTGCTAACTGAAATAAATGCACTGGGTAGAAATCTCTCCATGAAAATGGAAAAGCAGTAAAATCACATAAACATCCCGTCCTTTCCTGGAGAGAAAACTCTGTTGAAATAAAGCCTTGAGGGCATGGTTTTCTGTGTATAAATCTTTCGAATGATGTGTAGGATCTTCAATCTGGTACTCATCTTCAAAAGGTTGGATCGAGGCCCCTAAAATCTTCAGCTACTTGCCTTCAATTCTCTACCTTTCCCTGATATTCTTTATATGCTTCATTGATATCTCCATCTGCAAAATCGGCGCCTTGAATGTCCCTGGGAGGGTTTGACAGATTTTACTCCTGCTTGTTTAATGGAAGTCTTGTCACAACAAACTCCCAGGACTTTCTTTATGGATCCGGACTCTGAAAAATGATCCTTCTCTGTATTTTTTCCATTGTAATAAAGTTGTGAATCATGGTACTTTATCGCCGCTCATACCCTGCAAAACCCGAAAACGTGTTAAGAAAACCATGCATGGGAAGGTGGATGCAGTGGGGGATAATGAGAAACAACACCGTAGCAGGGTGGACTAGTGGAAAAATGTAGGGTGATGGTAGAAAATGAAATGTAATAGTAGAAGGTGGCCATGAAGAGAGCTAGTGGAGCGCGAAACTGAACATGATAATACGGAAGAAATGAAGAAATGAACCAAATATAGGTCCGGGGTGGTGGAGAGCACGTGGAGGAAAAATTGAGGACAGGTGGCGTAGTACTAAGACAATGGGAAATGGATGACGTGGAGTGTTGACGGTGGGTCCAGTCAAAGGCGAGGGCGATCAAATCTTGACCATCCGATCTCAGGAGGAGATCGACAGTTGTGAATGCACCGGAGGCGATGGACAGTGGGCTAGGGGTGTACTTCGCTGTAGATTAAAACTCGTGCAGCTTCGATGCGTGGCAACCATTAGATGAAGGTTTCCATATCTGAAGGCTATTATGCATATCACTCCGTATCCTTGGTCGAACAATAACGTGCGATGGAGGGTGGTTTTGCAATAGTGCGTCGAGCCACGTGTCGGGCGGTGAGTGGAATCGCTGGCAAAACGAGAATTACCGCCCACTGTCCAAGAGCGGTGCGATAGAAACTAGGTGGGTTTGGTACAAGCGCTGCTGCGGGGTGCACAAGGGCGGATGTGTTCCTGGTCGTAGATATGCAGGTTGATTGGATGGCCAACGGGCGATTTGAACAATGAACGGTGTGGGCCACGGGCGCGATGAAGATTTTGTGAATGTCATCAGATCTCTACAGATCGATGGTGACGAATGTGCCTGATATACATACGTGATAAGCGCCTTCGGATTAAGCACTTGGTCTGGCACCCAGGTTACGTGGAGAAAAGGACAGAGGGGCTATAGCCTTAAATATTTTCAAATGTGGGGTTTTCTGCCTTTTATAATGTAATTTGGAGGCGGGAAATGGTAACGATAGGCGTAAGAATGATTTTCCAAGGCTAAAAGGGGGAATTTGAGAGCTTTAAGCCAGATTTCTTATGAAAATTTTATAGGAAGCTGATTATGATCAACATTGGCTCCACCTGGGGATGGCACGTTCATCCTTGGGTGTGTCGAGAACTCGCAGACCATCTGATCATATCCTGTGCAAACTCGGCTCTTCAGCACCTCTGCTATTTGCTTCACGATTCATCATGACACACACATTATTCAAAAAAAAATAAAAATAGGAAACCAATATACAATATAATACACCGGGTTTCCTTGGCCTCGATCAGAACTGGAAGTAAGGTTTAAGAAATTGACCATTTACAGGGGCGTCAAGCAAATCTCCCTACAAATTTTCCAATCTGAAAGTATTTTTGCCCCCTTGTTCCACAACTCTAAAAGGGCCAAAATAGAGGGGATTGAATTTACCATGTTTCCCTTTCTCAGCTCTCTTGATATCCCACCTGAGCACCAGATCACCAAGCTGTAACTTCCTGTCTTTTGCATGCTGATCAAAAAGGTGTTTCACCCTCTCCTGATACTCAGTCAGCTTCTGATTCACCTGATTGCGCATTTCTTCCAATTCCACCAACTGGTTTATTCTCTTGATCATATCATCAGGCTCTTCTTGGCTTTCTTGCATGAATTAGGCTACTGGTAGGGCTAATTGAATTGGAAATACTGCGTCCCTCCCATATACTAATTCATATGGGGATTTCCCAGTTGTTCTCTTGCTAGTAATTCTATTGGCATATAGAGAAAATTTCGATTGGGAATCCCAATTTTTCTGATTCTCATTTATAGCCTTCTTCAGCGCCCTTACTAGGGTTTTATTGGAATACTCTACCAAGCCATCTCCCTGTGGATAATAAGTTTTAGAGTGGCTTAGTGTGATGTTATATTGCTGACATAAGCTTACAAACTTTGTAGACTTGAAGGCCCGTGCATTATCAGTCACTATTCTGGTAGGGCAACCAAACCTGGATATGATGTTTTCCTCCATGAACTTTATGATCACAGTATCTGCGGCATTCCTCGCAGGTATGGCTTCCACCCATTTTGTGAAATAATCAGTGGTAGTTAATATCCATTTATGCTGACCACTCGATGGAGGATGTATATATCCTATAAAATCAATTCCCCATTGTCAGAATGGTTCATCTATGTGCACAGGAATCATGGGCAGAGGTGCCAACTTCTGCCTTTCAGCAAATTTTTGACATTTCTCACATGCTTTAACCTGGGAAAAAACATCTCCAAACAGCTTGGGCCAATAGAAACCGGCCTTCAGGATTTTATGAGCAGTGGCCCTCCAGCTGTAGTGACCCCCACAGATTCCTTCATGAAATTCTACTATAATACTCTCTACTTCATCCTCTGTGAGACACAGGAGTAGGATGTTTGAGGGATCTTGCCAGTATAGCCGACCATTGGCAACTACGTACTTCTGTGATTTCAATCTCAACGCTCTTTATTTAGTTTTATCACAACTTGGAGGGCAGCTGAGTGTGAGGAGATATTCTACTATCTCTTTGTACCACTGACTGGTGAGGTACTTCATATGTGTTTCTAGAGTAGCTACCCCAATTCCATGTCGTTCTTCTTTCTCCTCGGATTCCTCATTTTCTATTATGGACAAATTTATACCCAAAGCTTGATAGTTTTATTCAGATAAGATTTTGCGAGCCCTTGTCCTTTGATCAGCTTGGTAGGACGGATGTCTAGATCGTACTCCTATATTTTGGCAATCCACTTCCCCCTTTTTCCTTCACTATCTCCCTGAATAAGTATGTCCTTTACAACTGCTATAGGCAGAAATGCAGTGATATGAGACTACAGAATATACACACAGAATTCTTTGAGTGATTTTACCAAGGTGTATTCTTGCTTTTCCAATATGTTATATTTCAATTATGCATCACGGAGCACCTGACTAAAAAAGGCAATAGGCTTCTCATACCCTTCTTCATTTTTCTGCAATAAAACTCCAGCCACTGTATGAGGTGATGCAAAAGAAAAGATCATGAAAGGTTTGGAATAATCTGGCCCAGCTAGCACAAGAGCTTCTGCAAAAGCATTTTTTATCCTGGTAAATGCCTCTCGTGATTCTCGTGACCACTTTACTTCATTATTCTTCTTGAGCATGTCTGTTATATGCCTAACTATCTCAGCATAGTTGGGAATAAACCTTCATAGGAAATTAATGTGCCCAAGGAACACCTGCACTTATTTCTTATTTCTGGGGAAATAAATACCATTTATAACCTCTACCCTCTTAGGGTCTGTTTTCACCCCATATTTAGTCACAATTTGTCCCAAAAGTTTACCCTCTTCTAAATCAAATAAAGACTTTTGAGGATTAAGGGAAAGACCATACTTTCTGTATTTCTCAAAATTTATACGCAGATGCTCAATATGCTCAGTATCATTCTTGGAAAATACAGTGATATCATCAAGGTAGACCACCAAGAATTTATCTTGCTCCCCAAAAAAAGCAATGTCCATGGCCCTCTGAAAAGTGGCCCCTGCATTAATCAACCCAAAAGGCATCTTGGCATACATAAATGTACCCCACGGTGTGCTGAAAGCAGTCTTCTTTTGGTATTCTAGAAGTACAACCACTTGATTATAACCAGAGAATCCATCCATCATTGACATTCTGGAAGCTCCAACCACCCTCTGCAAGATGTGGTCCATCTTAGGCAGTGGATAATTGTCCTTTAAGGATGCTCTGTTTAAATTTCTGAAATCCACACACAGCCTTATTTATCCATTCTTCTTCTGGACAGGGACTAGATTTTCTACCCATTCAGAATACCTCAATGGCACAATTATTTTGGCCTTTAACAGGTTCTTGATTTCCTTCTCAATAGAAGGAAGCAGCATGGGATTTATCTGTCTGAGCTTCTGATTATGAGGTTTTGCATCTTCTTTCAGGGGAATTTTGTGCTGCATCATACTAATGTCAAAAATTTTCAGGTCTTGATAAAACCATGCAAACACATCCCTGTAAGACTGAAATAATTTCTGATATAGCTTTTTATATTCTTCTGGGATCTTCCTGGACAGTTTTACAACTTTGGGGTCAGCCTCAGTACCCAAATTCAGGTCTTCTACCTGATTCTCTTCTACCGCTTTGCTTGGCTGCAGTGGGACATCATTCTTGTCAAAAAATATTTCTAGAGGCACCAGCCCTCTAGGTATAATGTTTCCCTTCAATTGCAACACTTTATTACCTGCCACTTGCTCCTCCCAATTTATTTCTGAAGTATCTTCAGATTCACCTTCTTCACCATTAGCATCAATCTCCATATTTGAGAATTCTCCTGTTGTCTCCAGGAATCTCTTCATCTGTTCTTCATCTTCAAATACCTGCCAGTGTTTGATGTTATCTGGGATTGAAGGCCAATAACGCACCTCAACTTCATACCTTTAAAGAGGGTTCTGAGGTGGTCAGAATGTACTAGCAGCTATAGCAAGGGAATCAGCCATCCTATTCTGTTCTTGGGGCATGAACTGGATATTGAATGCCAAGAAGAAATTTTCTACCATGTCCCAAACTTCATTCCTATAAGCCCTTAGCCTAGGATGTTTGGTCTGACACTGATTCTTGACTTGTCTGACCACCAGTTCTCAATCTCCCAGAACTTTTAAGCTTTGTATGTTCATATTCCTGGCTGTCTGCAATCCTAACAGAAGTTCTTCATATTCAGCCACATTATTAGTGGCTTCATATTCTAGCTTGAAAGACAGTGGAACCCATTGGCATCTAGGAGAAATAAATAGTACTCCAGCTCCATTACCTTCTCTTGAATTTGCTCCATCAAAATGAAGTGTCCAGATTCCTGCTTCATGACTATCTGAGGGCTGCTCAGTCTTGATCTGACAGAAGGATGGTTCATGAACGAAATCTTGGTCTTCTTCCAGCATCAAGCATGAGAAATCTCCTTCTTTACTGCAGACTGGTGAATTTACAGAGTTGTCAGCCTTAGTCACCATCTTGATAAATCTGGTCTCCCTGTACAATCTCCTCTCTTGGCCACCAAAAACTGGGATAGTGGCATATGTTAAATCCATCTTGAGTGATCCACTAATTTTTGTTCCCCAAGACCTTGACAACAACATACCAAAACGAGCGGGATGTCAGCCACCACGATGTCCATTACCACACTCTTTGCTGGGATTTGGGCCAAATTGGCCACCAAATCTTTGATCATCCCCAAGCATTTAACTCTTTTGGAATCAAATGAATAGAGGTCTTTATATGGACGTGTGATTTGTAAACCTAGTTGTTCCATGACTGACAGAGGCATAAGATTATGGGAAGCTCTAGAATCTAACATGTAGTTATGTAATTGCAGGTCATGGATCACTAGAGTCACATAGAAGGGAGGAGTAGAGGGATCTATCTCCTCAACGTGTGGGCCAAACATTACCATGGGTCTTTCTTCTTGAAGGTTGAGACTATCTGGGATGATTGGTGCTTTTGGAGGGAGCATGAAAGAGGTGACTTGAGATTGATATGCTGGTTGTTTCAATAGTTCAGTCAAGGGGACTGGGATTTTGACCTTTTCAAGTTCCTTTTGCAGACTGAAAGCAGGAGGGGAATTTTCTATTACAACCTCTTTTGACTCTTTATTTCTAGCTGGGGACTTGAATTCTTTAGACACAGACTTGACATTAGGGGGAATGACTGCTTTTGAAGAGGAAGGAATTTGATCACTAGATTGCAAAGGTTTGTTTAGAGAGCCCTTACCTTTGTCTGTGGCTTTTTGCATTGGTGATTCCTTCTGAGCAGGTGCATCCTTATGAAGTGGTGCTTCTTCTTCTTGGTCTTGAGTACGAGTCTTATTTCTAGAGGATCTGAGATCATATTTTCTATTGAAATGTGCTTGCATGAAATCATCAAATTGTTTACAATAATGATCAATTTTTGCTTCTTTTGTGTCTCTGGCCTTTTCTTCTCATGCAATGAGCACTCGGCTCCATCATTTCCTTGCAAAGAGTACTCTTCTCCATCACTATTTGAAAAGGCGAGATTTGCATCCTCCAGTCCATATGCAGCGTCTTCAGCAGAATCATCTATTGGACCTTCTAAGTACAATGGGTGCAGTACTTGATCTTGTTGTTCTTTTGTTTCCCTTGGCAATATTTGCAGGGGTGGTTTCCTATACTGAGGATTAAAACCTCTGTTTTGAGCATAGTGGAAGATCTTGGGGACTGAATTCTTGGCCTCCAACTCAAGCTTGACCAATTTACCATAAAGGTTCTTAATCATTTTTCTCATTTCTTCAATTCTGTCATTAGCTGAGTCTCTGTCTTGGTAGGAGGTAGATACCTCCTCTTTGCTCCTTCTTCTAGTATCTTGTTCAGATCTTCCCTTTTCTTTTCCAGTGGAGGTAAATTTTGCTTCCAACTCTAGTGCATCTGACTGGGCATCGTCCAAAGTAGCAGGCTTTCTTTCTCTGAGAGAGAAACCGAATTCTGAATCAAAGGCTACTACAAAAACAACTTTAGCAGTAGTTTGATGAGGTTTCATATCAGTAGGGAGACTCAGATACAATTTATTAAATCTCTTAATAAATTCTAACACCCCTTCATTATGTCTTTTCTTGAGTGTATCAAACTCAGTAAGACATTGTCCATGATCTTTCTTCTCCCCCCATTTTCTGAGAAAGGTATCTTCCATATTATCCCAAGTGGTAATAGAACGACCTGCCAATGTCTTAAACCATTTTCGAGCTTCACCATCAAGAGACTAGACAAAAAGCCTCAAGACCACATCTAAATGTTATATATTAAAGTTCTCTACAAAAGAGCAGAAAGTCTCGAGATGTTTTTGAGCATCAATCTCATTTTCCCCATTGAATTTGGGCAAGATATTCAGATAATCTTGGGGCATATCATTCAACACTTTGGGTAATGCCAGAGGAGCATATTTATTTAGCAAGAAGCTTGGAACATTTTCCATTGGAGGGGGTGGAGGTAGTGCAATAGTTTGATGAGTAAGAGGAGGAGGAGGAGGTGGAAGTGGAGTATGAATAATAATAGGAATATACTCAACTGCAACTTGAGGTGTTGAGGGGAATAATGGTCTGTTAATAGCAGATAATTAAATGACTTCCTTGACCTCTTCGACCTCAAGAGTAGGATGAAGGTTGTCTTTAAATTGGACACCTCCTCGGGGTTTACTATCTGAATAGTAAGCGGTATCTCCGATAGTGGAGTCGGGAATTTGCAATTGAGAATCTTGAGAGGAGGAGGACGGAAAGTTTTCTTGAGAGAAATTGGGAATATCAGAATGGAATGGTTTTATTTCCCTCCAATTTCTTCTATGTATGATTTTTTCAGGGTCAGATACTGAAGGTGTCTTTGGCTTAGACGTATCTAATCTCAGGTGTGGCTTACGAGGAGCCGGGACTGCAAATAGATTTATCAAATAAACAAATGTGGGGTCGCCAAGGTGAGGGATCTGCAACTCTCAACTCTCTGTGATCACCTACTTAGAGAGTGAATAGGGTTCTGTCGAGGCCCAGGGATTCTGATTTTATTAAATTTGTCCCCGACAACGGCGCCAGAAAGATGTTGTCACTCCTAGAGATAGCCTAGAGTTGTGATAGACCAGTGCCTAGGACATCTTAGCATAGCAAGGAGCGTATAGTATAATGTATGAAGTTGTTAACTTCAGCTCTCATGCTATCTCTTGTAAACAAGGAAATATGATTTAAATGGTACCAGGACCCTCAGAAAGTGTCACAGGGAAAAGAATACTACAGAGGCAAGATGCAAGATTCCAATATAAAGGCATCAGACAGTTAAGAGACAATTTACTGTAAAGAGGGCCAATTCAAGTAATATGTGACAGAAATCAATTATTAGAAGGGGTGAGCTTGTGAAAGAAATATCATGAAGATACTAGTTATCATTGGGCTGATATCCAGATACACAACATAGCCATGCATGGGCTTACCAATCTAAGAATCCATACACAACAATGGCGTTTTTAAAACACCCTCCCAAAGCAAATAATATAGCAGAAATACGGTTTAGATGAGTAATGGAACAAAATATCATGCATGAGCCATATTTAAAGCGCTTGACTGATCCGAGCATGGGAATCAACTAGGATGAATCCATACCAAAAATCAGTGAGCCACTCGCATTCCAAAACATGATACATGAAAGATGAATGAAATGAAATGATCTATTAATATAACACATAAGAGAAAAGGTTACACACTGTGAAATACCAAAGACCAGAATCCTCTTTAACAGATAGAACTCCTCCTCACTGAGACCCTATGGGCTCTGAGCCTTCATACAAGAGCTTTACAAAATGTATACAAAAAGCCTTTCACTGCATATTTTTTTGATAAAATCTGGAACCCTCAATAATCTGTTCTTCGGGGGTTTTATAGAGAAAAAGAAAACTTAATAAATGAATTAGGTGATGAACATTTAATTGTATCATTAAAACAAAATGGTGAAAAAGTGCCCGCCCATACTGCTTGACGGTGCTATAGTGTTGAATGTACTCTGTGGCCTGCTAACTGAAATAAATGCACTGGGTAGAAATCTCTCCACGAACACGGAAAAGTAGTAAAATCACATAAACATCCTGTCCTTTCCTAGAGAGAAAACTCTGTTGAAATAAAGCCTTGAGGGCATGGTTTTCTGTGTATAAATCTTTCGAATGATGTGCAGGATCTTCAATCTGGTACTCAGCTTCAAAAGGTTGGATCAAGGCCCCTAAAGTCTTCAGCTACTTGCCTTCAATTCTCTACCTTTCACTGATATTATTTATATGCTTCATTGATATCTCCATCTGCGAAATCGGCGCCTTGAATGTCCCTGGGAGGGTTTGACAGATTTTACTCCTACTTCTTTAATGGAAGTCTTGTCGCAACAAACTCCCATGACTTTCTTTATGGATCCGGCCCCTGAACAATGATCCTTCTCTGTATTTTTTCCATTGTAATAAAGATGTGAATCATGGTACTTTATCATCGCTCGTACCCTGCAAAACCCGAAAACGTGTTAAGAAAACCATGCATGGGAAGGTGGATGTAGTGGGGGATAATGAGAAACAAAAACTAGTGAAAAAATGTAGGGTGATGGTAGAAAATGCAGCGTAATAGTAGAAGGTGGCCATGAAGAGAGCTATTGGAGCGCGAAAATGAACGTGATAATACGGAAGAAATGAAGAAATGAACTAGATATAGGTCCGGGGTGGTGGAGAGCACGTGGAGGAAAACTTGAGGACGGTTGGCATAGTACTAAGACAATGGGAAATGGATGACATGGAGTGTTGACGGTGGGGCCGGTCAAAGGCGAGGGCGATCAAATCTTGACCATCCGATCTCAGGAGAAGATCGACGGTTGTGAATGCACCGGAGGCGATGGACAGTGGGCCAGGGGTGTACTTCGCCGTAGATTAAAACTCGTGCAGCTTCAATGCACGATGACCATTAGATGAAGGCTTCTAGATCCAACAGCTGTCATGCATATCACTCTGTATCCTTGGTCAAACAATAACGTGCGATGGAGGGCAGTTTTGCAATAGTGCGTTGAGCCACGTGTCGAGCGATGAGTGGAATCGCTGGCCAAACGAGAATTACCGCCCAACGTCTAAGAGCAGTGCGATAGAAACCAGGCGGGTTTGGTACAAGCGCTACTGCGGGGACCACAAGGGCAGATGTGTTCCTGGTCGTAGATCTACAGGTTGATCAGATGGCCAACGGGCAATTTGAAAAATGAACGGAGTGGGCCACGGGCACGATGAAGATTTTGTGAATGCCATCGAATCTCTATATATCGAAGGTGACGAATGCACCCGATATACATACGTGATAAGCGCCTTCAGATTAAGCACTTGGTCTGGCACCCAAGTTACGTGGATAAAAGGACAGAGGGGCTACGGCCTTAAATATTTTCAAATGTGGGGTTTTCTGCCTTTTATAATGTAATTTGGAGGTGGGAAATGGTAACGATAGGCGTAAGAATGATTTTCCAAGGCTGAAAGGGGGAATTTGAGAGCTTTAAGTCAGATTGCCTGTGAAAATTTTATAGGAAGCTGATTATGATCAACACCCTTCTTGAAACTTATGATCAATTATGTGCTTATCATGCCTCTCCTTGTACTTGCCTTAACTTTTTTCAAGCTGTTCTTGAACTTGCTGATATATGAGCTGAATTCTTTCAATGAACATGCAAGCTTTGTCAATGTCACCATGACCATCAATGGCCACATCCTTCTCAAGAATAAAATCTAAAGGTGACTTAGGCAAATACCCAAAACAAGCTTCAAAAGGTGAAGTATTTGTAGAAGAATGCTTGGCCCGGTTGTAAGCATGCTGAATGTATTGCAAATGCTCATCCCAAAGCTTGGGATGCTTGCTACAATAACCTCTCAAAAGATGTACAATGGTTCTATTCACGACCTCTGTTTGGCCATTGGTTTACGGATGGAAAGCAGTACTCTTCTTCAACTTGATGTCCATCATCTTCCATAAATTGGACCAAAACTTCCCCAAAAATCTAGAATCCCTATCACTAACGATAGAATTAGGCAAGCCATAATGAACCCATACATGTTGAAAATATAAATCAGTAGTTTTTTCATCAGTTATAGTTTTCTTACATGGCATAAGAATACACATCTTGCTGAAACGATCAACTACTACATAGAGATAATAATGTTGCTTTATAGATAATGGTAGCCCTCCAAAAAAATCCATAGAAACACTTTCCCATGGTCTAGAAGGTACCGGAAATGGCATATATAAACCAAGCTTCCTATTTCTAGGCTTGCTTGTAGCACATAATCAACAACCTCTAATGAAACGTGAAACACTATCTACCATGCGAGGCCAATAACAATACCTCTATAAATGTGCCACCGTGTTGCTTACCCTGAAATGTCCAACTATGAGAGAAGAATGAGCCTCTCTCATGATGCTTAGTCTCTCCCCCTGTGGTATACATAACTTTCCCATATGAAACAACAAATTATTATGAAAATTATAATCATTCTCCTCAACATGATTCCCTTCACTCAAGTTAGCATACACATCCTTAAAATCAACATCTGATGCATATTGTTCTATGTAGCTCTCATGTACAATAGAATCATTCTTAAGCAAAGTACTAACACTAATAATAGGCCTTGAAAGCATATCAGAAACCTTGTTGTAAATAACTTTCTTGTACCTTATTACCAAGTGAAATTGTTGTAAGAAGCCCATCCATATGAAATGCTGTGACTGCTGCAATTTACTTTGTGTTTGCAAGTACTGTAAAGGCTAATGGTCAGTATGAACAATTGTTTCTTTGCCCATCAAATAGTGTTTCCATTTTTTGACACTTTGTACCAACGCATACAACTCTTTATCATATGTAGGATAATTCATGACAACACCATTAAATGTATCAGAATGAAATGCAACAGGATTACCATGTTGTAAGAGAACTGCACCCATGGCGTAATCACTAGCATCTGTCTGAATCTCGAATGGCTATCCCAAGTCCGGTAATGCAAGTATTGGAGCTGAACTTATCTTCTCTTTCAAAGACTCAAAAGCTTTCTATTGCTTGCCTCCCCGTTGGAAAGCATGCTTCACACTAGTCACTGCATGCATAGGAGCTGCTATGGCAGAGAAGTTAGAAATAAACTTCCTCCAATACTAAGCTGCACCCAAAAAACTTCTTACCTCTGTAATGGATTTGGGAGTAGGCCAATTCACAATGGCTTCTACTTTGGAAGTATCAATTCTCAAAGTGCCTCCTCCTACTATGTGTCCCAAATAAACCAAAGAAGTCTTTCCAAATTCACACTTTGACATTTTAAGAAATAACCGATTTTTCTTCAAAACATCAAGTACTTTCTTAACATGCATGACATGCTCTTCTCTAGTCTTGCTAAAAATTAAGATGTCATCTAAGTAGACAATAATGAAATCATCAAGAAAAGGACGTAAGACATCATCTATTACCCACATGAAAGTTGTAGGTGCATTGCATAAACCAAATTGCATAACAAGCCACTTAAACAGTCCCTATTTGGTTTTAAATTTTGTCTTCCAAATGTCACTTTCTGCAATTCTAACTTGATGATAACCACTACGTAAGTCTAAATTAGTGAAATATTTAGCATCTTTCAGCTGATCCAACAAATCATCTATCCTTGGAAGTGGGTAACGATTCTTTACCGTTATTTTTTTCAATGCCCTGAAGTCCACACACATGCGACAAGTTCCATCTTTCTTTTGAATCAACACTATCGGTGACCCACATGGCGAAGTGCTTGGCCTTATGAATC
Source organism: Pinus albicaulis (assembly GCA_034641835.2). NCBI lineage: Eukaryota > Viridiplantae > Streptophyta > Pinopsida > Pinales > Pinaceae > Pinus > Pinus albicaulis. The sequence goes on along the minus strand of CM076581.1, from coordinate 1,508,902,175 downwards.
CTTTTTCCAACAAGTCTTTAATTTTCCTCTTGATTTCAGAATTCTCCATGATAGACTAGTGGTACATGCCGATGTTAGGAAGAGGACAATATTGATGTAAATGAATCTCATGCTGAATCTCCCTTTTAGGAGGTAAACCTGTCGGTTCCTGAAACATCTCATGCTGTGCATCAACTACATCATATAAATCTGATTTAATATTTGAATCACAATTTTCAAATGACTCATGATTCATATCAATCTTGGGCTTAACCATAAGAAGTACAAAACTCTTGCTAGAATTGACTAGCCTTTTTACCTGTCCCGCATTTACCATCGCTATATTTGTCTTCTTGCGATGTGCTCTGACAATGAACTCCTTGCCATATTTGAAGAGATGATATTTGTTTTCATGGTGATGGAAGATCTCTTTCCTATCAAATAAGTAAGGAATTCCCAAAACAATTCATGAAATATCAAGCGGCACCACATCAAGTTCAAATGTGTCAATAAAGTGTGCAGTTATGGCGAATCACAATATGCACTTTCTTGAGACTTGTAAGTTTGCATCATTGCATATCCACCCAAGTGGATAAGGCTTTGGATGTGGAATGGTCTCAAGTTTTAGCTGTTTGACTAAGTCTTTTGATATGAGATTTTCTTGTGACCCACTATCAAACAGTGTGTCAATTTTAGTATGTTTTGAGACTACCTTCACATGGAACAATTCAATTCTTTCTTCCTCATTAGGAGCTTGTACATGAAAGTTTGAAGTGCTAGTGCTTGATTTAGTTTCAGTTTCCTTTCCCTTCATACTTTTCAAACCCAGGGCTGCAATTTTCTTCTTTCCTTTGTTTTTGTTAAACTGGTTTCTTTTTTTAGGATGTAATTTCCAACACTTTTTCTCTTCATGGCCCTCTCTTGAAAAATGTTTACAAATGATTTTTTCACCCTCTTGTTTGATAGATGCATTCTTTTTACCTTTTCCCTTAAAATTTTTGTCTTTTCTCTTCCCTTTGAAAGGCTTGTTTCTACCCTCATCAAAAGTGTTTTTCCCTCTAACCTCTAAATGCATAGCTTGTACACAAACTTTGTCTAGACTAGTAGGATTAAACATAAGGATAGTGTGTTTAAGGTAACTATGCAAACCACCTATATACTTCAGCAAAGTATCTTGACTTTGTAAGTCTACCCCTAATAAGAGTGATCTTATCCTAAATTCCTGGGTATAGTCTTGCACATTCTGTCCCTTAAGATGTCTAAATTTTTTCCAATTCATTATAGCCTTTTGAAGATGAGCAAGAGGATAATTTTTTTTCTTGATTGCAGTAAAAAATTCAGTCCATGATAGAGTATTCTTACCATGTTTCTTGATTTCATCCTTGGTCTTGGCTTCCCACCATACCAATGCTGTTCCATCCATTCTGATCCAATTGTCTAATTTTTCTACATTGACTTCACCATTAAACATGGGAAATTCGAATTTGACATCAAGCTTTAAAAATTTATTTTTACCAGTGGTTTTCGACTTATGTGACTGATTTACCGAAGTCGAGGAAGACGATGTCGAGGAAGAGGATGACGATGGAGATGGTGGATCACCATTTCCTCTATTCCCTTTCTTTGACTGATCATTACCCTTCTTTCCTCCTGAGGAATCCTCTCCTTCTTTTTGGTTTTTAGACCCTTCTCCAGCAATCCTATCATTTCTTTCTTGATAGAGGATCTTTACCATTCCAGTCATATCCAAGAAATCTTTCTAGAAAACCCGTTCTTCTTCCTTGGGATCCATCTCTTCAGGAGCTTCTCCTTCTCTTGAAAACATGCTTGTAGCTGCTTCTAAGGCTCCTAGAGGTGGTTCTCTGACCCTTCTTTGTTGTGGATTAGTTTGTGCACTAACCAAGTTTCCTTTACCTCTCTTGAGTTTTAACCTAGTCAGCATCAAAAGTTACAAATAATGACTTAATCTTTGCACAAAACAAATGCTGACTAAAAAATCTAGCTTATATAGCTCTAAACCTAAGCTATAATACCAAATGATCTGAAAATGAAAGTATTTTTTTTCTGTTCAAAGTATTCATTTCCATTAAATTAAGTGTACAAAGTGTTTGGATAGTCTTGCAAGTGAAACAAAGTGTTTTTGTTAACTGTTTATGAACTTTGGTGTGAGGGAGTGTTGTTTAAATTTACTATTTAACAAACTTAATATAAATAACACAGTAGAGTAACTTCACCATAAACTCACATCAACATGATGAGGCAGTTCACCCCTCCTGGGCTACATCTGTTGGGTCCAAGGCTCCCAATGGGCATGTCCTTGATATCTTATAATGCTCAAATTGGTAATAAAGTGAGAAAAATGCCTAAACAGACCAAAAAAACTATGAAAATGGATTCATAACATAAAAATAAGCTAAGAATGACTTTGATTTCACCTAAAACAGTGAAGTGTAGTCCAATGTAGCTTTGTTTCCCTCAAGGCCCTGATGGCTCCCCAAGCTTCTCTGACGTAAAAATGGTTTAAAGACACCTCTGATGGCTCTGAAACCTATTCCAATGGTTGTATAATGCTTAGAATACCCGAAATCAAAAAAAAAATCTCTCCAAAAGGTTCATTAATGTGAAAGTTATGCACAACTGAAGTTTTGTCCAAGTTGGCCTAAGGAAACTCCACCAAACTTGGAGTAACTGCAGTTAGCTCCGTTAACTTTGGCACAGTCCGCCCAGAATGGCATGCCCACCTAAATTTTCAGAACCTTCAGGGGATAGCATTTAAGGTTAGGTGTAGTGGTTACATGGACCCACTCCACCACCAGTGGAACTGTTTGGGCCAACGGTTATGAAACTGTGGCATTTAAACGTCAACGAAACTACCAGTGGAGAAACATGTGACCGCAACTGCATGGCTGAACCGTCGGGGTTAATTGTATCCACTGGTGGAATGGGCCTATGGTTCCCTACCATGGTTATATTATAAAGGGGCTATCATCATGGGAGCTTAACCTTCTCTCTGCCCAAACCTTTGCCACCGATATTTTGTGACCCATGCTCGTGCAACCCTGACCCGTGGGTAGACCCTACCAGTGGCTCTGTTCATGACCAACCACCCGTTCAGAACATTCTACATGAGCTCGTTCAGAGATAACCTGAGTCCCGTTTATCTCTACCCACGTTCATGGGTAGACACCACCCGTGGGTGACCCGTGCCCATCCGAGTCTGGTCAGGTCGGGTTGGCCCGACTGAACCAAAAAAAATTTCAACCTCAATTTTTTTAATCAGTTTGAAAATTTAGGCCTGGGGCCATGTGGCAGCCTTCGGGCAGGCCAAATGGCACCCAATGATAGGCCATCCCTTTTTTTTATAAAAAAAATGAAATTTTCCTTTTCACAATATTTCTAAAGATGCCATAAATTTGATTTCCAAAGTGTTGTTTTGAAGGTTACTAGACAAATTAAAACTTGAATATCTTCCACATCCGACATCGGATTTGAGTGTCGTTCATGGCGTTAGGATCGTAATGACAAACATTATTCAGTTAATCAATTTATTACTAGTTCTAAGCAGTTCCAATTTTGAACATTTTTTTCACTTAGGACATGATCACCTGATCACCAGATGGGCTGAAGCACAAGTTGTGAAGGATTGCACTGCAGATACCACTGCACACTTAATTTTTGAGAATATTTTGACTAGGTTCGGTTGTCCGAAGATTTTAATGAGCAATAGAGGTACGCACTTTGTTAATGAAATAATACAGGCCTTGACTAAAGAATTTCTGATCCACCACGTGAAAAGCACCCCGTATCATCCACAGGAAAATGGCATTGTCGAAGATTTTGATAAAATCTTGGAGCAGGCATTGATTTTGATAAAATCTGTAATGTTGATCACAGCGACTGGGATGTGTGCATCCCATTAGTTCTGTGGGCCTATCAAACCACCTACAAGAAGTTGACTGGGAAGACACCATTTAGGATGGTTTATGGCAAGGAGGCCTTTATGCCCATGCAGTATATTGTTCCTAGGTTGCGCATCACAACCTTTACAAACATGACAGAGCCTAACATCATGGAGGAGCATATAACGTAGCTTATGGCTTTGGAGGAAGATCATTTCATTGCTAATTTCCATCAGCAGGTTCATAAGCCTCTGGATAAGGCATGGCATGATTGGCATATTCAGCAAAAGACATTTATGGAGGGCGACTTCGTCCTGCTGTATGATAGCCAGTTTGTGAGACACCGGGGAAGTTCAATCAGCACTGGCTAGGTCCCTATATGGTAAAAGAAATCACTAATGGAGGAGTTGTTTGGTTATCTACCCTGCGCGACAATATTTTACCAGGATATGTCAATGGCAGTCGGCTCAAACCATACTGCATCAGATGAATATATGGTCGAAGTAGTTGTATGGGGCAGAAGATGTGCAGGAGTCGATCGCAGGTATGGAGACCTGGAGAAGTGTACTGGGAGTGTAGGGGTGCACTGGGAACGCAGGAGGTATGCTGGGAGCACAGGGGTGCGCTAGGCACATAGGAGGTGCGAAAACTAGCCATTGGAATAGTAAAATTGGGTAAAAAGAAAATTTTACTGTTGAAGGGAGCGAGCGGCTGGCATTTAATAATGTGATTTCTGAAGATTTTTTACCGTTTACTTAATGGTAAGTTTCTGATAGGCCTCACCCAACCTATGGGTGACCCCCGCGACTATAAAAGTAGAGGGATAGATCAAAAGAGGGTTCCGTATCTCCTGAATAGTTGGTGCTTTATGAAATTATGTGCCTATTATGTTTTGTTAATGTCTGGGTGTGTTTCACCCTCGGATAGTAGCAACCCTGAGTTCATATTTCATGCCAAAATGACAGCGACCAATCCTGCTAAACCCTCACAGACCGTGGTTTTGATGGAGCAAGAATATGAGGAAGTACTCGAAGTCGACCCCAAAGTGGAGGAGGTTATGTCCATGCCTAGCCAGGGGAAGCAGATGGGGAAATAAAAGGTGAAAGGGCCAGGTAAAAAAAAGGCACAAGGGTTGTGGAAACCTGTGAAATGGGCTACAGTAAAGCCCCACAACTCTCCTCAAAATGTGAAGTCCACGCGAGCGGTGCACCAGGCACATTCGCCTAACCCAGTGAAGAGACCTTTGTCTGCTTAAGAAGAGGCCTGCATTGTTGAACCAATCAACTAGCTACTTCCCTATGTTCGGCCTCGCAGGCCCTTGACATGCACGCCTAAGAGTCTTGATGGCCTGCTCACTTATCTACAAATGCAACTAACTCTGGGTGAGGTCCCCATCATTGGCGAACCCTTTGGAAAAATCCACGAGGTAAAATTCGATGACCACGTCTTGGCCAATTCGGAGGCCTTCCCCGAATTGGCATCAGAGCTATATCTCGAAATCGTATTGGAAGACAACCGAATAAAGATATTCCCCATGCCATGGGTGTGTGGATTGGCTGGTTCTGGGCTCTTAAACCTATTGAGGACGCTGCATTTTGGCCACTACAATATCACAAACCAATTTGTGTGCCAACTGCCTGCCCTGGTCCATGATGGCATCTTGTGGATCCGGGATCGAATCCCTATTGATGCCACACTTATTCACCATATAAATGGTATCCCCATGGAAGGGCCAGACCCTATGTTGCATGTTGGAAAAAATTATGAGCAAAAGATCGCCGAAAAGGTGCGTGAGGATTACCATGTGGAGTGGAACACTCAGGGGTTCATGATCAGCACCATTAGCGACCCCGATGCGCAGATGGGTACCTTTTTGCTGTCATGCAAGATGATGTGCAAATGCCAGGCTGCCACCATCCCTGGGTATGTAATTTAGCTGGCAGGCTGATGGGAAAAGAGGGTCTACTTCAATTGGTCCCAGTTTTTGTGCAACGAATTTCTGGAAAATGTATGTGAAGCCCAGGATCAAGGACGAGCATTTTGCTACTCCTGGGTACTTCTTCTCATCATGTTGGTCATATGGGAAGCCCCTGATGACTTGGTCCTTCCTGAGCTCACCCTATATATGTGCGAGGGGGCGCGATACACAAATTTGTGGGAATCAAAGGACGCACAATGTATTGAGGACAATCAAGTATTTTGGGTCCTATTTCAGAGTGGACTTGCAACAACAATCAATTCCCAACAACGCTTGTCGCCGAAAATTTATGATGAATAAAAAAGAATTATAGCATTTCAAGTCACCATGCATAACTTATAGATCAGAGGTTGCAAGGATCCAGCATGGGTCTCACTCCCCTACATGGTTGCTGAAGAGGACATTGAATGTCTAATTGTGACTTGGCCTCCCCACTGGAAGCTTGGATTCAAATCCAGTTCAAAGGACACTGTAGGGACGAGGACCACCAAATAAATTGGAGGACAGCTAAAAGGTATTACAAAGGAAGTGGACCCGGGATCGCAGAAGGGTTCCCAGCAGGGCAAGAACATTAGGAAGGGTGCAGAACTGGCTTCACTGAAGGATTTGCAATAGGATCTATGTACAAAAGGACTAGATGCGGGAGGTGTTGACTCCCCTCGAGGTATGAAGCAGGCTGGTGACCCTGTTAAAGGGCCATGAAAGAAGCAACGAGCTCAGCGGCCAGAATGTGACACAAGAGTTACATTGATAGAATATGACCTAGAGCAGATCACAGATGCAGTCACCTTGGCTCCAGAATACAAATGGATAGCTTTGGAAGAACAACAGAAAGCCATAGTCGATACACTCCAGGCTGAGCTCCGGGCTTTGGAGCTCAAGAATGATGCTTTGAAAATAAGTATGATTCAGGCAAGGTTGACCCCAACCACAAGTAGCGTGGTAATCAGTACGTCAAAAATCTACCTCTTCCCTCTACTAGGCGCAACCTTCATACTGAGTCCACCCGACTTAGGAGCACAAGTTCAGGCCTGCGCAGAGGTACAGTTGGATCTAACCCGCCTGTCATATGAATTGTTGTAGATCCTTCATGCATCACTGCTTGAATAGATCCAACACCGAGAATGTCAAGTGCAGCAGTAGCTCAGTACAACTAAGTAGACAATTGAAGAAAAAACTGCTAAGGTTTCTGAGGCACAGGCTGCATGTACCCTCGTCAGCGCATAGCAGACATAGCTAGGGCACCTAATTAGTAGGCTCTATGTGGATGTCACCGAAGATATTCTGGCTTCTGCCAACCTCCAAGCCAAGCTTGAGGGGTTGGTTGTGATGATAAAGGCATAAAGGACCGAGATCCATGCGGTCAAGACGGAGATGGAACAACAGATTGTGGCTTCACAGGCCAAGTTACAGCCAGAAATGCCACCTAAGGTAAGGGCCTAGTGAGATGTTCTAGTTATAGAGGCCACCAATATCATTACAGGTAATATTTCTCAGGGTGTCAAACTATTGGAAACAACTACGCAAATATGGACCAAGGTATAGCGCAATCCTCTTCTGCGCAAAATAAACCAAGAGCTGCGGTAGAAGGAGGAAGAGTTTGATCAAATGGAGGCTACACTGACCACTCTGGTCCCTGCTTAGTGCTTAGCCTAACTACGCACCAACCATAAGCTCAAAGATGACATGGAAGCTCTTCAGAAATGGAAGAAGACTTTGATTGATCACCTCAAGCCATGGGCCGATGAGGCCCTCAAGCTGTCTTAGGATGTTGATATCATAGTGAAACAATTGAACCAGACATTGGAGAGCATCATTGTTGCTACTGAAGGCCCAAATTTTCAAAAGTTGACGAAGATAGCCCAGAATGTTGCTGCACAAAGTGAAGGAGTACTGCCCCCGCTAGTTGATTCAATCAAGCAATTTCAGGCGAAGATGCAAAACCCACGGCCACAGTGACTTGGGATGAGTCACAAGATTGCGTTGGCGTCCTATTGGAGCGGGGCTCCCTAAGTTGCAAATTTTGTATATTTTGGTATTATTTAGTCCTGCGAATGGGTTTTGGGGTGGGTCAAAGCCCTCAATGTTTTGTAATGGGTCAAAGGGTAGCCCTAGGGTCCGCAAACCACGGTTTGCAGACCATAGGATATCTTAGGCCATGTCGATATAAATAGATGGATAATTGAGTCTAAAGGTAGGCATGAATCAAGACTGATGTTATGTGTGCACTGTTAGATCTATTTTGGGTTGTTTTGCTTAAGAACTGCTGCTAGCTGTGTGCACGGAGATCCTCAGTCCTGTTGTGTGTGGACCTCACTAGGCTATGTGCATGGGATGGCTTTGGTTGTATCTGGGTTTTTGGATATTAATGTATGTGGACTATGGTTGAAGTATATTTGTTTTATCTGGATCAATTGTGTTATTATTGATGCGAATCTATGATATCTGTTTAAGGTGAGATTATATCTGTCCTATTTGTTTGTGCTGCAAATGTATATGTAGCAGCGTTTATGATATTATGTGCTCGTAATTACTGATATGCACATGGATGCAAAGGTATTGATTATATCTATGAATGGTAATAGCTCTGTTGTAGTTAATAACTGATTATACTGTCAAAAGCCCACGAATAGACTTGCTCTATCTTAATTCGATAAGTTGTAAACACAGATCTGCCTTACTTACCTACTCTCTCCTAGGGTGCGGAAACTTGGTTCCACCACCCTCCCATACTACTTCGGGTGATACCTTGGCCTGCAAAAGTAGGTCATTGCTGAAAGGGCCAGTAGTATAGGGGTTTGTTGGAAAACCTTAACCTCTGAACCTGGGTCTAGACCCCTCAAGCCAACAGCAGAGGTGGACTTCCATTGTAATGATCAATGCACTACTTGTTGCTAGGGCTGGTCTTGCCTGAATCATAATTATTTGTAGGCTGTCAATATTGAGCTGCAGAGCTCAGAGATCAGATTGGAGTGTCGCGACCGTGGCCTTCTGCTGCTCTTCCAGAGCAAACCATTTATATTTTGTGGCAAGGGTGACTGCATCTGCAATTTTCTCCAGGTCTTGCTTTGTCAAAGTAACTCCTGTGTCCCTTTTCGGCCACATAGCTCATTTCTTCTTTCGTGGTCCTTTAATAGGGTCACTAGTCCATTTTGTACCTCGAGGGGAGTCAGAACCTCCCTCATCCAAACCCTCTACACTCAGATCCTGCTGTGAATCCTTCTGTTATTTTGGGTCCACTCCCTTCCCAGTAATCTTACCTTGTCCTCCGGTCTCTTTTTTGGTGTTGGGTGGGGTGACCTTCGTGGTGCTCATACCTGCAGTGTCCTTCGTACCTGATTTGAAGTCGATTGTCTAGTGTGGAGACCAAGTAGCAATAAGGTGGTCAATCTCCTCGTCAGCAACCATATACGGGAGTGATATCCACATTGGATCCTTGCAGCCCCTTATCTGTACATTATGCATTGTTACTTGAAATGTTACGATGCTCTTGTACTTGTCATAAATTGTTGGTGAAAAGCGCGACTGAGAGTGAATGGCAATAGCGAGCCAACACTGAAACATGACCCATAAGACCTTATTATCTTCAATTCACTTTTCATCCTTCAAATCCCAAATATTCACATACCATGCCCCTTTGCACATATCCAGCTCTAGCTCGGGAAGGAGTAGCATAATTCCCTTACCTGATCTTGGGCTTTGTGCACGTTCTCCAGAAATTTAGTGCACATGAACTGGGACTAGTTTATGTAGACCCATTTTTCACAACGGTCAGCTAACTCAATTACATATGCGGGGACCGTGGCAACCTGGCACTTGCGCATCATCTTGCATGCGAACAACAAGGTGCCCATATGTGCAACGGGGCCACTGATAGTGCTGATCATGAACCCCCTAGTGTTTCGTTCAACATGATAATCATCACACACCTTATCAATGATTTTTTTTTCATATTTATTCCCGACGTGATCCATGGGATTCATCCCTTTCATGAGCAAACCAATGATATGGTGAATGAGCGCTGCATCTATGGAGATGCAGTCCTGAATCCATAAGCAGTCGTCATGGACCAGGGCGAGCAACTGTCACACAATCCTATCAGTGATATTTTAATGGCTGAAATGAGGCATCCGTAGCAAATTTAATATCCCGAACCCAACCAATCCACTTGCCCATGGCATAGGGACAAACTTCAGTACATCATTCTCCAGCACCCTCTCCCCATGCAATTCTGGTGCCAGCTCGGGGAAGGCCTTTAGGTTTGATAGGCGATGATCATCGAATTTGACTGTGTGGAGCTTGCCAAAGGGGTCTCCAATGATGGAGACCTCGCCTGGGATCAGAGGCATCTGCAGATATGTGCGCATCCCATTGAGATTTTTGGGTGTGCTCACTGAGGGCCTGCGAAGCCACACATAGGGTGGCATCCACCTTATTGGTTCAACGAGCTGGGCCTCCTTCTGATCAGACAAAGGTATTTTTAATGGGTTAGGTGAACATGCCTGAGGCACCATTCACGGGGATTCAACATTTCGAGGAGAGGTGCATGGCTTCACCACAACCCACTTCGCAGGTTTCCCCGACCCTCGCTCCTAGCCTTTTCCTTTCCCCTTCTGCTTTCCCTTGCTTGGTGTGGACATGACCTCCTCAACCTCAGCGATGACTTCTAGTACTTCCTCAGATTATTTCTCAGTTGAGGCCACAATCTGGGAATATTCGGCGGGATTAGTCATAGTGATTCTTGCGCGAAAAATGAACTCAAGGTTGCTATTATCAGAGGGGGTTAGCATGCCCAGACATTAACAAAGCGCAATAATCACATAATGTCACAAAGAAAAAACTGTTCAAGATAGATGGAACCTTATTCTAAGCCATCCTTCTACTTTTATAGCCTCGGAGATCACCCAATGGTTGGGTGAGGCTTATCTAGAACTTACCATCAAGTAAACGGTAAAAAATATTTAGAAATCACCTCATTAATTGCTAGCCACCTGCTCCTTTCAATGGTAAAATTTGCTTTTTACCCAATTTTATAGTTCCAACGACTAATTTCCGTAGCTGTAGATTACCCTTGGGCTTCCCACACACCTCCTGCGCTCTAGGTGTACCCATGCACTCCTAGTACACCTCCTGCACTCTGAGCACACCACTATGCTACTAGCGCACCTCTCTGGGCCTCCAGACCTACGATCGACCCCTATGCATACCATGGTACTGCCTGCGTTTGTCCCTCTTCCCGTGCATATCTCGCCCCATATAGCTACTCCGGCCATATAGTCATTTGATCCGGTATGGTTTGAGCCAGCTGCCATCAACATAGCCTGGTACCATATCACCACGCAGGGTGTCTAAATAGACCACTCCTCCATTAGTAATTTCCTTTACCATATAGAGACCTAGCCAACATTGATGAAACTTCCCCGGGTGTTTTGCAAACTGGCTATTGTATAGCAGGACCAATTATCCCTCAGAAAATGTCTTTTGCTAAATATTTCGATCATGCCATGCCTTATCCTAGGCCTTCTAAACCTACTGATGGAAGTTATCAATGAAACAATCTTCTTCCAAGGCCATGAGCTACACTAACCATTCCTTCATGATATAAGGCTCTGCCATGTTGGTAAATGTTGCGATGCGCATGCTAGGAACAATATACTCCATGTTGGAAATACTGAGAGGGGGGGGTGAATCAGTATTGCTTTAAATTAGAGCATTAGTTAATCTTCAATTATTATTAGTGTTTGTACAATGATAGCAGCAAACAAAAGGAACACAAATGCACATAGTTTTTAAGGTGGAAACCCACTCTAGGATAAAAACCACCTAATGCTTTTCTAATAATTCTTTAATATTCAACTCCAATTGAAAATAAATCTCCAACTTCCTAGAATCTAGATAAACATTTTTCTCTAGCTCCCACTGGATGGATGCTCCAATGCCCGAGATTATTCATTAGTCAACTGAATGGATGCCCCAACACCCAATGAGCTACAACTCACCTTAGCACCACCCTACCACCCTATAGAAGAATAAAATAAGAATGGACTCTTGTACCAGGGAAAATGGTCCACTTTACAATGATATAGAATGATGTAGAAGAAGAAGACACACTAGAACATAACCCCAACTATGACACAACCACCTAATGATGATCCTAGACCACCCGACACTACCTCTTCAACTCTTGGCAAATAGACACTAGTACAATTTGTACAATAATGTATTTACAATGACTTAGTACAATCATACCTTTACAATGATTGCATGTAGTTCTTCCCACTTGAAGACTTCATTGTGATGAACTTATTGCTGCTGTTATGCACCTTGGTTGTTGCTCTTGTCATGCTACCCTCTACTGCACCTTTCTTTTCTTTGCTTCCCTAGAAAGTCTGGTCCTTTGCAGCCCTTGACAACACATGATCTAGCTTTTTCTTTTCCTTCTAGGAGCTTGATATTGAATCTGATGTATCTTTTTTATTTTAGATCCCCAATATATGATTTTATGTCTTGTAGTATTCCTCTGATTTTTCTTTCCAATGCCATAGGTCTGACCCAATTTGGATTCTTCAAGAGAGAGTTATACCCAATCTCTCACAATGCCCTAATTATGGACTGTTTCAGTAGAGCGAAATTGTACGGCGTGCCACATGTCATTGTTTCTTCATTTGGCTCTAAATTTGATAGAGAAAAAACTACAGTCTAGGCCCTATTTGTTGCTTTTTATGGAATTCCAATCCGATACTCAGGGAGAGAGTTATGACGATTTTACCAAGGTCACTTCTTTGAGATGATTTTCAGGAGCCTGCAAAAACACTGACTTCCACAGATTATATTTCCAAAAATGTTATGCACCTTGATTTGAAATTTTTATAGCCGCTTCATCAGGATTTCAGCTTCACTGAATAAAAAATTCAGCTTTTGAACCTTCATAAAAAAAAAATTTAGAGCAAAAATTCCATGATGAACTATTTCAAATGGAAAAATCCCTTGCATAAGGAGGAAATGAGGATCACAATTTATATAAATGCTTAGGTTGAGAGGGGCTTGAACAAGTGAACGTGGGAGGGATTTTAGGAGCTTAAAAAATATTAATTATGACTTTCTAATGACCCATGCCACAACCCTATGAGGTTTTAGCCCACTAACTGGTGGTATAAACTTCAAACATGAATATCTCTCAAACCGTGAAGAAATATGTGGCGTGCCATATATCAACGAAAACATCTCAAAAAGTAGAAACCATCAAAAGAATTCTTGAACTAGAATATAGTAATTTGGTAGGTCAAAATTACCATGCAATATTGGGTTAGCCCCTGGTGCTGCTTGGGTTGACATCAATGACAATCGTTGATCAACAATCTCCCCCTTTGGCATTGATGGTGTCAAACCAGGAGGTAACTCCTCAAAACTAGAATGTGTATTAGCTGAAGAATGTACATGCTCTTATAGATGGGAGGTGAGGCTATTGGGATTCATCTCCCAATGACTCTTGGCCTTCCTTATTTCCTAATAATAAATAATATGCAAAAATACATATGCACACCCATCCATAGGATTAGGTGTCAACATTCCCCCCTTTAATCCGAAGGGATGTTGGTGAGTCCAAGCATCGATCTGAACTTTTCAAACTTTTCTCTTCCAAGTGCTTTGGTGAAGATGTCAGCAGTTTTCTCATTTTTGGAACAATGATGTAGATGGATGGTTTTGGCCTGAACATGATGTCGAATGAGATGGTACTTTGTATTGATGTGCTTTGTTCGATCATGGAACTTTGGGTTCTTGGCCAACTTTATTGCAGAAGTGTTGTCGATCATGAGTGGTGTGGGATACATTTGTTTCATCTGCAAATCTTCTAGGATTTTCCTGAGCCACACAATTTCCTTTGTTGCTTCAGCTGCTGCCACATATTCTGCCTCGGTCGTGGAATCTGTTGGAACTGACTGTTTGCGTGATCTCCATGAGACAGCTCCTGATCCAAGACTCATGGTGTAACCTGTAGTAGACACCCTTGTTTCTTTGTCACCATCAAAGTCTGAATCAGAGTATCCGATCAAGCTGAAGTCGCCTACCTGTGTATATTTGAGTCCAAAGTCTTGAGTCCCCTTCAAGTACCTTAGTACTCTTTTTGTAGCAGACCAATGTCCTTCACAAGGTTTTTGCATGAACCTTGAGAGGATTCCAACAACAAATGAGATGTCAGGTCTGGTGGTGGTCAGATAGATAAGACTTCCTACAAGCTGTCTATACTTAGTTGCATCCTCAAATTCCTTCCCTTCAACAGATGTGAGCTTCAAGTTTTGTTCCATTGGAGTGCCTAAAGGTTTACAGTCATCCATGCCAAATTTGTTCAAGAGATCTCCAATGTACTTCTTCTGAGAAAGAAATATGAATTTAGGATGTTGAATTACTTCAATACCCAAATAGTAATGAACATGACCCAAATCAGTCATTTCAAAACCTTTCTTCAACTCTTTCTTCATGGATGCAATATAGCTCTCATTGTTTCCTGTTATCAAAAGATCATCTACATATACCACAAGATATACAACCGTTTTTCCAACTTTCTTAACAAACAAAGTTGCATCATCAAGATCAAAATGTTTGAAGTCAAGTTTCAGAAGATGCTCGGTCAATTTCTCATACCAGGCTCGTGGTGCTTGCTTGAGGCCATACAAGGATTTTACAAGTTTGCAAACTTTGTGTTCTTGACCCTTTATCACAAATCCTTCTGGCTGGGACATAGAAACTTTCTCCTTTATATCTCCATTCAAGAAGGCTGTTTTTACATCCATCTGGTGGACTTTCCATCCAATCTGAGCTGCTAAGGCAAAGAGAGTCCGGATGGTGGTCCATTTTGCTGTGGGAGCAAAAGTTTCTTCATAATCAACTCCTTCTTTCTGTGCGAATCCTTTTGCCACAAGCCTGGCCTTGTGCTTTTCAAGTGAGCCATCTGCTTTGTACTTGTTCTTGTAGACCCACTTATAGCCAATTGGTTTCATTCCCAAAGGCGGATCAACCAGCTTCCAAGTGCCATTCTTTATCAAGGCATCATACTCCTTCTGCATCGCTTCTTTCCATTCATCATGAGAAGCAGCTTATTTGAAGGAAGTTGGTTCATGATCTGTAGACAAACTCAATTCACATTTATAAGCAATATCCATATCAATAGGAGAATCAGAATTATCTACATCACCTTCGATTTGTTGAGTGGAACTTCTTGTTCCTGTTTTTCCAACCTCATCAGGATGAACATTCTCCAGTGTCTTTGTCAGCCATTTGGGAGGACCTTTTTGAGATGGCCCAGGCTGGTCATTTGACTGAGTTGGGATTGATTCAAGATTCAATCTCCCAATTCTATCAATCACATCATCCAATGTGTCATCCGTGGTTGTTTCTTCATGCGGGGGAGAGAGTGCTTCAGGATATGATTCCACAGTTTGATTCAATATCAGAATCCCCCCTTCAAGGTGTGGAATCACATTATCAAACTCTTGGAAAGACTTTGCATGTGTGAATCTGTCCAGGCGATCAAGTTGCCGCTCAACAACTTTGTCACTCTTGGAAGATTCAAGAAATATGACATCTCTTGCTATCACAAACTTCTTATTTGCTACATCATAGAGACGATATCCTTTGGAGGTATTGGAGTACCCCAAGAAGATACATTTTCTGCTTCTAGCACCAAGTTTGTTCCTTTGACCCTTGGGTATCAAGGCATAACAGGTGGACCCAAAGACCCTGAAATTCTTTACCGAAGGAATGTGGCTATGCCACATTTCAAAAGGATTTTTGTTTCTAATTGAACTTGAAGGACACCTATTCTTTATGTAAACAGCACATAGAACTGCATCAGCCCAAAACATCAATTTTACATTCTTGAAAAATAACATGGAGCGGACCATATTTAAAATGGTTCTGTTCATTCTTTCAGCTACACCATTCTGTTGTGGATTATATGGCACTATTGTTTGATGTTTGATTCCATGTTGACGAAGATAATTTTGAAATTCTTTTGAAGTGTATTCTTTTCCATTATCAGTACGTAGAGAGCCAATATGTGTTTGTGCATCATTTTCAATCCATGCATGAAAATTCTTGAAAGTTTGAAAAGCATCAGACTTATTCTTCAGTAAGTAAATCCAACACATTCTGGTGTAGTCATAAATAAATGTCATCATGTATTTGTTTCCATTTGTAGAAGCAATAGGCATAGGGCCACATAAATCTGAATGAACAAGTTCAAGTTTCCTATGTGCTCTTGAGTGTGAATCATGAAATGGCTGTTCGCTATGCTTTCCTAGAATACAAGCATCACATTCCTTAGGTTTTCTAGGAATTGTAGGCAGTCCATCAACACCATTTTTCTTCAACAAACGAAGGTTGTCATAGTTTAAGTGTCCAAATCTAGCATGCCATAAAATACTTGATGGAAATGTACCTTCATCATGATGTGAACTGAATGCAAAGTTTTGAGCATGAGCAGATGAACCTTTCAGCTTCAAGAGTCTCCCTTCTTCAATTCCCTCCATGACAAGTGAGTGATCTGATGCTGATCTGACCTCTGCCTTGCCATCAAACAAGTGAACTGAGTGTCCTTGCTGCCGGATTTCGATCAGGGACAGCAAGTTTCTCTTCAACTCCGGGAAGTATAGAACCTCATGTAGGATATGATCAGGAAGACCAGGCAGTTTAAGCCTGACTGTGCCAAGCCCTGATGGCTTGAGTTTGGATTTATCTGCGAAATATACTGCTCCATCAACTTTGTCAGTGAATTCTTCAAAAAAATCCTTTCTAAATGTCATGTGACATGTTGCTCCTGAATCTAGCAACCAATCATCTCTCCATGAAGTAAATGAAACATCAAATAGGTTTTCAGTTACTCCATTGTTACAATGTGCTAGAACAGAATGAGCTGATTCAGCTGGTTTACCTTTGTCTTTGTCATCAATTTTACCTCTGTTTTGATTTGTTTGCTGCTGAGCTTTAGATTGTCTGCCCCCCTTTTCTCTGAAGTTTCTTCTTCGTCTTCTGCCTTCTCTTCCTCTGGATGGACCTGAAGCGTGTCTCTTTTCTCTCTGTGCCAAGTAGGCAGCCTCTTTAGAAGATGAAGGGACTGTCATCTTCTTTTGAAGGAGGAGAGAAAAAAAAAAAACTCTGCTGGAAAATTTCTCTTGAAGGAGAGAAAACAAAAAAATCTTTGCTGGAAAATGCACTGAAAAACTCTTTGCTGCAAATATGCTGAATTTTAAAAGGACAGAAACACTTTGCTAAAAAAGCTGATTCAAAAAACTCAAGCTCTTTGCTAAAAATATGAATTCTGCACAAAAAAAATGTATTTTTTTTTTGTTCGGGGAAAAAAAAATTTGTGAAAAGTCGATATGGAAGGGAGGGGGGCGGAATTATATGACTATGGGAGAGGGCAGAATTATAAAAGGAGGAGTGGTATAGAATATGGAATGTGAAGGGCAGGGGCGGAAATACCATGTATGAGAGCGGTATTAAATTGGAAAGGGGCGGAAATACTATGAACAAAACGCTGTATTATAAAGCAGACAATGTATTAATATGACAGAGGGCAATATACCATGAACAAAACGTTGTATTATATATGGAAAAGCATTGAAATACCACTGAATGAGGGCGGTGAGATAAACAATGTAAAACATAACACAACGCGTATTAATGGACTGTTGTAATATATACAATGTAATACACAGCGTTTAAATAAAACAAAGCATTTATATACAATGTAATACACAATGTAATACCATGCGTTTAAATAAAACACAGCGTTTATATAAGTGACAGCGTGTATATGGACAGTGGTGGTATTACAACATATGAGAGCGGCGTATATGAAACCGACGGCGTTGTATAATGGTATTTCCTGTGACCTGTCGACTAACACTCCACGCTGTATGACAGATCATATGTTATATGTCAACGTTTTATGTATAGTGGAGAGCCGAGGGGCGGAAATGAAATGGTATATGCGTGGACTGTGTATGGTATATGCGTTGAACTAGGGCGCAGTATGACAGAGTGGATGTATTATAAACTGGAGTGATATGTATTGAATCGACAGAGATATATAAATGCGTATAAGTGGAGGCGGTATTGTATATGTGGTAGCATATTAACAGTGGTATTGAATATTGAATAGCGCTGGAGGACTGTTAATGGAGCGGACTGTAGAATGGTGGAATGACAGCGCGTGGAGTGAAGCGTTGTGTGTTATTAAACGCAGAGGGGCGGTGTATATGTATGGGAGGCGGCGCTGGTGAATGAGGCGTGTATATATATTGACAGCGTTTAATGCGTTGCATATAAAACTAGAGCCGACTGTATAAACCAGCGTATAAGTACCATGAAAATGTTTAATGTATGGTCAAGGGCGAGACTGTTGGAGGGCGCAGAGAATTATGAAATGATATTATAATTGAATGGAGGTCGATATGTATGACAGCGCTGGTGTATGGAGGAATGGGAAATGGAGAATGGGAATGCAGGCAGGGGAAGGGAAGGCGATGGGTAGGAGAAAAATGGAGGAGCGCAGGAATGAATGGAGAGGAGGAGGCCCAAAAGGGCGTTACAAAAAAAATTTGAAATTGAATCTGCAGAATGACAGAGTTGCAGGACTGCTGGAATTGCAGAATGGCAGAGCCTGCAATTTGCAGAATGACAGAGCCTGCAGTCTTCAGGAGCTGCAGGAGCTGGAGCTGCAAATGTCAGGGCTAAATAGGGAAAAAAATGCAGAATAACAGTCTAGCAATTAATGAGCAGCAAAAACTATTAAAAAATATTGACTGAGCAAAGGATAGGGAGTTACACCACAGGGCAGAAATGCCAATTGTGGGGTTGGCTCTGATACCATGTCAAACCAGGAGGTAACTCCTCAAAACTAGAATGTGTATTAGCTGAAGAATGTACATGCTCTTATAGATGGGAGGTGAGGCTATTGGGATTCATCTCCCAATGACTCTTGGCCTTCCTTATTTCCTAATAATAAATAATATACAAAAATACATATGCACACCCATCCATAGGATTAGGTGTCAACAGATGGCAACACAAGTACTCCCCCTGCAATCATGACACCTCTTCGTACAACATTCTCTCCCCCTTTGACATCAATGGCAAAGGGTAACTCCCCCTGAAACACAACCATCCTACAGAACTGTACACACTTCTACTCCCCCTAACACACAACCATCATGTGGACTTGTACACACTTCCACTCCACCTTTATATTATGAATAAGGAAAATCTAATGAGAACTTGGGAGAATCCCAAGCTTCTGGTGAAGATATTCCAATGCTTCATGAGTACTCTCACGATCATCAACACTTCCTACCCAATCTGCATCTATAAAGTAATGAATAATGAGATTTTTACCCTTGGGATACCACAAGACATATTATGTTGATCCCTTTGGATATCGAAGAATTATTTTGATGGCAATAATATGTGATTCTTTTGGTGCTGCTTGGAATCTTTCCACTTGTCCAACTGCTTGCATAACATCTAGCCGAGAGGCTATTACATATAGAAGACTACCAATCATAGATATATACAACCTTTGATCCACATCCTTAGATGAGTCGTCTATGCTCAATTTTCAACCTATTACCATTGGAGTAAGGATGGGTTTGCAATCTTCCATTTTAAATTTCTTTAGAATTTCTTTGATGTACTTGGCTTGAAATATAAATATTCCTTTCTCTTGTTGATTTATTTGAAGCCCTAAGAAGTATGTCAGCTCACTAAGTAAAGACATCTCGAAATCACTTTGCACCTTTGTATCAAACTTCTTACTTAGCCGATCATCATTGCTACCAAATATTATATCATCCTCTTTATCTATTAGACATGCTTTAGTTGCTTCATCCAGAACATATATGTCGTTTGGAGCTCGACTTTCTGTAGCCACAATTTCACCATACATGCCTTTCCTGATTTCACATTTTGTGGAGTTGAATAGTATTGTGTGTCCTTGATCACACATTTTTCCAACACTGAGCAGATTGTAATTCATGTTTTCAACCAATAGAACATTCTTGGGTAGAGAATCTTTGCTTCCGAGAGTGACAGTACCTGATCCTATAACATTTGAAGATCCATCATTTCCAAAGGACACGATTCCATCCTTCTTCTCTTTCAAAGATAAAAATTTATTTATATCTCCAATAATATGCATTGAGAAACCACTATCAACATACCACACATCTTTATTGTTTTGAGCCTTGAAAGCAAGAGAAAAATTATCAATCTTCTTCTTCTTCCATGTCCGTCTATTCTATGGCTTCGAAGATTCTTCTGGAGGATTTTCAAGTCTGCAGTCTTTGGCTATGTGTCCAAAGTTTAGACATTTGTAACATTCAATATTATCTCTTAAATGTTCAAATATATTGATGTTTCGCTGAGCCCTAGGAGGTTCATATTTGATAGATCTCCTAGAATTGTATTCGTTCCTAGGGTACGTACGACATTCTACAGCTTTATGACCAAATTTTCCACATGAATAACAGTATCCATAAAAAATATGTTGGTACTTGGATGGAAATTTTCATTGAGGAATTGTCTTCCAAGGCTGTTCTTGTGAATCTTGTCCAATGAAGTCTACATGCATGTCAGATCTCATAGGTTCATTGTATTTTGTTGTAGAAGGTCCTGCTTCTTCTTCTTTGTAACCGATGCCAGTTCTATTGTTGCAATATTGTTGATTGTTGATGAGTTCTTCCAATTCCCTTGAGTTGATGGCATATTTTTGGATAGTTTTTCCTTTTTTCACTTCCTCACATAGCGAGATTACTTCGGCTTCTAAGTCTTCCCTTTCTTGGTTGCTTTCTTCCAACTTCTTTTGAAGTGACTCTTCAATGCATTTGTGTTCTTCAAATTCAATTTTGAGACCTTGAACTTGTTGTTCAAGAGTATTGGAACAGATCTTCTCTGCCTTGAGATCTTTTATAATCTTGATTGCTTCCTTATAAAATTATTCTATGGTCAATCCATCTTCTTCGTTGTTTTATACCTCTTGTTTATTGTGCTTGGGTTTATTGTGCTTGGCCATAAGAAATACTCTCTCATTGGATTCTTCTTCCCTGTAATTGTCTTCAACGGATGATGAGCTATCTTCTTTGGAGAGAAAGTTCCTTTTGGATCCTTGCTTGTTGAATTTCTTGAAGCCTTTCTTTCCTTTTGAGTTTCCATCGCTTCTGTTTGGACATTTTTTTGTGAAATTCCCAACCTCATCACAACCGAAACATATCAATTGAAGTTTATCTTTGAATTTTCCCTTACCAATTTTTATTTTTCTCGTGAAGTGAGCATATTCTTCATCTGAAAGACCTTCTTCATCATCTCCCTTTTTTGCACACTTGCAGGTGCATGTATTTTCAATTGAAGGTTGTTTGTTCTTATTGGTTTTCTTAGATGCAACGAACGCAGTTTCTAGATGCAAAGTACCCTCTTCTTCATCAAGTCTCATTTCATATGCTATGAGAACTCCATGTAATTTATCTTTGTTGAGTTTTTCCATATTTGAATTCTATTCTAAGACTGATACCTTTGGGTTGAATCTCCCTGGTAATGTTCTAAGAATCTTTCATATAATAGTCTTCTCATCATCTGGCTCTTCCAATCCTTCCAGAGTATCGGTTATTTCATCAACGTATTGGAAGTATGTATCAATGTTGCAATCTTATTTCATTCTGAGTTGCTCAAATTTTGCTCTATAGATTTGAAGCTTTGCTTCTTTGACATTTGAGTCACCTGCATATATATTCTCAAGCTTGTCCCATACATTTTTGGTGGTTTTACAACCCAACACCTTATGATAAGAATATTCAATAAGTCCACTGATAATAATATTCTTTACTTTTGCATCATTTACCAAATTCTTCTTACCTTTTTCATCTGTGGTTGATGTAAATCCATTTTGAACAGTGTCCCATACTTCGTAACCTTGCGCCAAGAGATAGACCTCCATTCTTCCTTTCTAGAGTGCATAATTATTTTCATTGAATAGAGGTACACCATTCTTGGTATGCTCCATGACCTCCTTCTAGCTGTTAAACTGCTATTGAAGGAACCAAGCTCTGATACCAATTGTTGGAAATACTGAGAGGGGTGGGGGGTGAATCAGTATTCCTTTAAATTAGATCATTAGTTAATCTTCAATTATTATCAGTTTTTGTACAATGATAGCAGCAAACAAAAGGAACACAAATGCACACATTTTTTAAGGTGGAAACCCACTCTGGGACAAAAACCACCTAATTATTTTCTAATAATTCTTTAATATTCAACTCCAATTGAAAATAAAGTTCCAACTTCCTAGAATATAGAAAATAACTTTTCTCCAGCTCCCACTGGATGGATGCTCCAATGCTTGAGATTCTTCAGTGGTCAACTGAAGGGAAGCCCCAACACCGAATGAGCTACAACTCACCCTAGCACCACCCCACCACCCTATAGAAGAATAAAAGAAGAATGGACTCTCGTACCAGGGAAAATGGTCCACTTTACAATGATATAGAATGATGTAGAAGAAGAAGACACACTAGAACATAACCCCAAATATGACACAACCACCTAATGATGATCCTATACCACCTTACACTACCTCTTCAACTCTTGGTAGATAGAAACTAGTACAATTTGTACAATAATGTATTTACAATGACTTAGTATGATGATACCTTTACAATGATTGTATGCAATGCTGCCCACTTGAAGACTTCATGTGATGAACTTATTGTTGATGTTATGCACTTTAGTTACTTATCTTTTCATGCTACTCTCTGCTGCACCTTGCTTTGCTTTGCTTCCCTAGAAAGTCTGGTCCTTTGCAGCCCTTGACAACACATGATCTAGATTTTTCTTCACCTTCTAGGAGCTCGATATTGAATCCGATGTATCTCTGTTATTTCAGATCCCCAATATCTGATTTCCTGTCTTGTAGTAGTTCTCTTAGTCATCTTTCCAATGCCATAGTTCTGACCCAATTTGGATTCCTCAAGAGAGAGTTGTACCCAATCTCTCACAATGCCCTAATTATGGACTATTTCAGCATAGTGAACTTGTACAACGTTCCTCATGTCACTGTTTCTTCATTTGGCTCTGAAATTGATAGATCAACAACTGCACTCTGTGGAATATCTACCCCTTTTTATGGAATTCCAATCCGATAATCACATATAGAGTTATGATAATTTTACCAAGGTCACTTATTTGAGATGAATTTCAGGAGCCTACAAAAACACTGACTTCCACAGATCATATCTCTGAAAATATTGCGTACCTTGATCTGAAATGTTCACAACCACTTCCTTCAGATTTTGGCTTCGCCTCATAAAAATTTGAGGTTCTGAACCTTTGTAGAAAAAACGTTAGAGCGAAAATGCCACGATGACTTGTTTTAGATGGCGAAATCCCTTGCATAAGGAGGAAATGAGGATCACAGTTTATATAAATGATTAGGTTGAGAGGGGCTTCAACAAGTGAACGTGGGAGTGAATTTAGGAGCTTAAAAAATATTAATTATGACTTTTCAATGACCCATGCCACAACCCTATGGGGTTTTAGCCCACTAACTGGTGGTATAAACTTCAAACATGAATATCTCTCAAACCGTGAAGAAATACGTGGCGTGCCATATATCAACGGAAACATCTTGACAAGTAGAAACCATAAAAATAATTATTGAACCAGAATATAGTAATTTGGTAGGTAAAAATTCCCATGAAATATTGGGTTAGCCCCTGGTGCTGCTTGGGTTGACAACAATGATAACACTGATCAACACTCTATTGGCATAATGGCCTCCTTGCCATAAACCATCCGGAACAGTTTTTTCCCAGTCAGCATCTTGGAGGTGGTTCGATAGGCCCAAAGGACTAATAGGATGCACATGTCCCAGTTGCTACGATCGACATTACAGACCTTGGTCAGTGCCTACTCCAATATTTTATTAAAATATTCTACAACTCCATTTTCCTGTGGATGATATGTGGTGCTTTTCGCATGGTGGATTCGAAATTCTTCAGTCAAGGCCTATATTGTTTCATTAATAAAATGTGTACTGCTATCGCTCATTAATATCTTGGGACAACCAAACCTGGTTAGAATATGTTCAAAAATGAAATGTGCAGCGGTATTGGCAGTGCAATCCTTCACATCTTGTGATTCAACCAATCGAGTTACATAATCTATCGCAGTGATGATGTAGCACACACCTGTCTTTTTTCCTAGCGGGTTGATGGGCCCCACAAAGTCGATGGACCATTTGTCAAAGGCTTGCAGGGCCATCTAAGGTGGTAGGGGAATTTCGTCTTTGCACAACGATCTTCCTGTCCTTTGGCAAGTGTCACAGGTTTTGCAATAATTGTGAGAGTCACTATGCAATGTGGGCCACCATAGCCCAACTCTCAGGATCTTCTGCGCCATTGCCTTTCCTGCGTAGTGACCTACTACTATGTCCTCATGGGATTCTACTAATATGGCATGTCTTTCATGCTCCAACACATATCTTCACTGCACCCTGTCCGCTCCTAGCTTATACAGGTGGCCCGTTATGATGGTAAAATCCATTGTGCGAGTGACCAGATTTTTCTTCTATTGTACCGAATATTTCGCAGGCGCCACCCCCATAGTTAGGAAGTGAATGATGTTGACGAAGTGTGCATAAAATACATTAATATAAAACAGTTGTGCATCAGGCAACCCTTCTTCTAGGTTGGTCAACTCTTTCCCACTTTTGGTTCAGGATAAGTGGTCTAGTCCAGCATTCAGTTTTCCTGGCTTCACGATAATTTCAAAGTCATACTCTTGAAATAACAGTAGCCATCGGCAAATATTCCCCCCCAACACAGGCTTATTCACTAGGTACTTCAAATCTGAGTGATCTGTAAACATCTTGAATTTCCCTCCTAATAGATAATGCTGGTATTTTTGCAGGGCGTATACCATGGCCAACCCCTTACGCTCAGTAGTGGAGTAGTTGCACTCCACACCAGAGAGTTTCCTACTAGAAAATTCAACTGGATGGTCAATGTCTCTGTTTCCCAGCTGCATAAGGAAAACTCCTAGGTCGATCCCTGAGGCATCTACTTGAACATGGAAAACCTTCACCCAATCAAAAAATATGAGGATAGGCGCAGAGACCATCTTCTCCTTGATTAGTTCGAAGCTCTTCTGACACTCCTCGTGCTAAAAAAATGAAACATCCTTCTTTGGCAACTTTTCCATCGTAGTTTTGATCAATGCATACCCTTAATGAACTTCCTATAGTAACATGTATGTCCGAGGATAGAGTGCAGTTGTTTCTCAGTAGTAGGTACTTCTAGGTTGATGATAACTGCTATCTTAGCTAGTTCAACCGTCAATCCTTGTCAGCAGACTATGTGACCTAGCAATATCCCAAAGGGTATGCAAAATATGCATTTCTTGATATTCAGGGAAATCCGGTGCTTTCTGCAGGGGTCCAGCATCATGCGCAAGTTTTAGATGTGCTTCTTTACCAACCCGAAGATGGTCCAGTCATCAAAATATACCTCCAAAAACTTAAGGATGAACTCCTTGAATACAGTGACCACCACTTGCGAAAATATGGCAAGGGAATTCTTGAGCCCAAATGACATGACAGTGTACTGGAAAGATCCCCATTCAATGGAAAACATAGTTTTGTTTCAATCTTCAGGTGTGATCCTGATTCGATGGTATCTCAAGAACCCATCCATGAATGAGTATTCTTCCTTCCCCCCCACACTATCAAGGATTTAATTTGAGAATGGCATAGGAAAGGGATCATGTACGCAAGCATCCTTCAATTTGGGCAGGTCAACACAGATCTATATCTCTCCTTTAGCCTTTTTCTCTTAAACCACCATAGGACTTACCCAATCTGACTGTTCGACTAGTTCGATTATACCTGCGACTATCATTTTGTCAAGTTTTTCCCTAAATTTCTTCTTATACTTGGGGTTCAAATGATAAGGGCGCTGCTTCACAGGGCGCACATCTAGTTTCAGGGTGATGCACATGACCCCCAACTCCCCTATAATTCCTTTGAGTTTCGAAAATTTCGTCGGAAATAGGTCCTGGTATTCGGTGAGGAGTTCCACGACTCTTCCAACAATATCATCATCCCAGCAGTCCCCTATTTTAGCTAGCTTGGGTTTCTCCTTCATCCCAATGTTGAATTCTCACAGCTTCAGAGGCTTAGTGGAATCGACGGTTTGTAGTGGGGGTCCAGCAATTGTGCACTCTTCCCCCAACTCCGAGATATAGATATTTCATTGGTCTTCATCACATTCCTCCATTGACAGATTGTGATAGTTGACAATATCCTACATCTGCGTCTCCCACGTTGGTGCCCCATATGCTGCATAAGGGTGTGATTCATAAAATAACAAGGCATATATATCCTGTAGAGCTTCATCTAGTGCCTTTGTTCCACCTACCAAACCAAATGTCCCTACAAACTTGTCCTTCAGGGTTTCCCAGTGGTGGGTGCATTGGTGTAGTTCTACATCTAAATACCATGTGGTGGGGATTGGCCCCAAGGCATGAATGAACAGGTGGACCCATTCGTCCATAGTTCTTTCCCACCATTCCTCCATTCATGTATACAAGTACTCACGCGGGTCCCCTCAGCCAAGAAAATTCTTTATGCGCATGTGAAATGGTGTTTCAAACCGCAGGACCATCATCTCACGACACTCTTACCAATCCTGGAACGTCCCCTTGTGCGTGTCCCACCACCTCACAGGGGTTGCACGGATGGCTAGATTAAGGGCCCACATCCTTCACTGCCATGGGACTTCAACTTCAAATGTTCACAAAAACTCCCTAATACTACCAGAACCATCGAAGTAGGACAATTCTCTTACCTTTGAGGAGATACACCAGAAGTTCTTTGTGATTCTAAGACATTGTAGCACAGATACATCATGTAACTGATTCTCCCAATTTTCTATCTACCTATCGGAGTCAGAGAAGCATTCGTTGTCCTTCTCCTAGCAAAGCACACCATCAGCCTTAGGATTGATCCAATCCTCATCCCGAGTGGTTAATTTATAGATGTGATCCACGTCCTCTTCTTTGTGCACTGGTTCTGTATACCGCTTTCCTTCTGCATGGTCTAGTGGGACTATCACCCTCTTACCCTCATTCTCAAACACCATGCTCCTTTTCTTTAGGTTGATAGTGCCTCCCATGTCTATTGCCCAATCCAGACCTAGGAGTGCAAGATAGGGGTCCGCATCTTCCACAATTTGAATTAACTCAAAGTCGGTGCAGACCTTAACTCTTGCGATACCTACCATAATCTTTGACAACCTCCCCAATGGTATGATCTTCTGTTGGTTGGCCATGCATAGCTCGATAGTAGACCATTCTAACTTAGGCTCTCCCATCTGCTGCCAAGTTTTCTTTGGAAGTACATTCGGATCTAACCCCAGGTCCAAAATAACCTGATCCACTTCATAGTCGCCAATCTGTGCTGCTAGCTGCATTTCCTGACCAGTGTGTTTCTTATGCTTGTAAAGTTTGTGCACATCCTTAACTTTCATGGGAGGGGTAGTTATTTCTATGCAACTTTCTATTAGTGCTTCAAGATTTCCTACTACTTTCTGGTTGCGTAGCAACTTCATACATGCCTGTAGAAATGGTTTAGCTTCATCGTCTATTCTTAGGTTTGCTGGAGCCTTAGAAGTAGATGCCTCATCCCTAGTAAAGTATTTTCTAGATGCGATGAAGGTTTATTTTTCCTTCTATAGGTCCAATATTTCTTGCTCGACATATGCTTTCTGGATAAGAGGTTCAGCCGCGACTTTCTCCTCATCTCCTCTAGTAGCCATGCCGCTACACATTATGACATTAATACTTGGTCCTTCATCACACAGTTCTGCCTTAACCCTCTGCACATTTTGTGTAGGTGTCTGTTGTTTTTCCTACATTTTTGCTATCAGGACTAGACAGTCTTCAGTCACATGGTCCAATTGTCAACAATATCGGCAAGATTTTCTGGCAGGGTTCGGATAGTGCCTCACAAAGTGCCCTATTTCTCCACAGTTGTAACAGATCAATTGTCCTCTTCCCCAACCTGCGCCTCCACCCCTTCCCCCTCCCCTGCCCCCTTAGGGGAATTTTGAGGTCTAAAATGGGCCTCCTAAGGAAATTCTATAATAATAGTGGAAATAATAAAATAAGATTTGATTACATCATCCAATTTTAGAGGGAAAAAAGGAAAAAACTAACTTTCAACTTATCTCCCAAAGTTTTTAATCAAATTTCGAGCGAGAGTACTCGTTGGATGCAAAATTTTATTCCTCATCCAAGGATTACCCATGTTGCATACTTTCGATGGATCATTCTACACAAAAAATGAGAAATACATGAAAAGCGTGATTGCAATCACATTTTCATGTATTTCTCATTTTTCATGTAGTAGGATCCATCGAAAGTATGCAACATGGGTACTCCTTGGATGAGGAATTAAATTTTGCATCTAACGAGTACTCCCGCTCGAAATTGTATTTAAAACTTTTGGAGATAAGTTGAAAATACGAGTTGAAAAAGTGGTTTTTATTATTTTATTATTGTTCAATATTTTTACCCTTTTACTTAAAAATTGGTGAATCATCCCCCACGGTTGACATCATCATATTGAATCCTATTGGTTCTTATAAAGTATATTTTGGTTGTACATTTTTCTTAGGAGGACCATTTAGACCTCAAAATTCCCCTAATGCTTGCTGGGGAGCCTCCTTTGTTTGAGGGAGATAGTGGTGAAGAAGGGTCAACCTGTACCCTCTATAGGTTTCCTTGATCTATCATCAAGTTGTAGGTTTGACAGTTATACTCATCCTGTCCCACAGAGGAGCATAATCGACACAATTTTTGCTTTAATTTTGGAACTTGAGCACCGAGATGGGGACAGTGGTTAGTATTGTGTAGCCCAGTAACACGAAAACCAGTGCACCATAATGTCGGACAAGTTGGCCCCGCAGCCTCCTTAGGGCACAATGGGCTAGATTCCTTAGCCTGCATGTAATCTGTCAGTAGAGGACACTGATGCTTTGTATGGCCAGACACCCTGCATCTTATGCACCATATTTCTGGGCTAGCCTCTTTCCCTCGTTCTTTTTACAGATTCTGTATTTCAAGGTGAATTTCCTCCAGTGTAGTCTCTAGATCTGCTGCACCCCAAAATGGGGCTTCATCTCTTGGCACAGCTTCTAGTTTTATTGTAATATTCATGGCTTTCTCTTGTGTCTCAATCACCTGCTGACCCATAGGTCTGCGCAGGTGAGGTAGTAGCATAGCGATAAACCATTCCTTGTGCTTCCTATCATCATAATGAAATCATCCATCTCTGATAACCTTCTTTAACCACTGATCAACTTCCCAGACAGAATTACTGGGTCCTTATCTAAAGTATTTTAGGTCAGTTACTAGTTGCGAGTAGGACTCATGATTTTGGAAAATGTTGTTTTAAAGATGTCTTAATCTCCTGAATAGATGGATCCACATTTTGTCCTACGTATCTCATATACCAGTCCAAGGCCCTTCCTTCAAAGGCAAGGGATATATGTGCTATTTTTAGAGCATAGGTAGCCACATTCTGCACGGTCCATACTAATTTTGCTAAGAACCAATATTGTTCCATATCCTCATCTCCTACACCCTTGAAGGTAGGTAGCTTCATGTGTGTGGCCATATATTCTTCTAGTGGTGGCGGAGTTGTGGGTGAGTTCTTACACTTATGCTGACTTGAAGGTGGAGTTGGAGGACTATTTCTTTTGTGCGCAATCGATACTCTTAATGGACTGTAGACTAATATATGTCCTTCTTGATTACTTCGGTAGTACTTACCACTTCTTGTTGTACTCTCACTCAGATCAGAGGTCATTCACTCGGTGTGGTTGCATAGAACGCCATTTTTGCACAGTAATATTTATATTAACAATGGTAGTGTTTTCAAGAACTTACCTTGGAAAACTTTGAAGAACCTCCGCTCTCCTTCATAATATGATACGAACTGATCAACTGCAAATTCTATCACAAATCCTCCCAGCACACTATCCACCCAGTGATCTACCATACGGGTGATTGTATTGTCAGTCCTCTCCAACTTTTTAATCAATTCTGGTGTCCACTGCATAACCTAATTGTCCTTCCAACATGTATGGAATTATAAAAGTCTTTCCAACCACTCCTAAAGCTCGTGCACAAAGGTTAAAAATAAAATTTCATAGACTTCGGTGAATATGTACTTTTTCTTCCACTTTTCAGCTGTCAGCTTTGTGCTATGATTGTCCTTTACAAAAAATTCTTGAATCTGTCTTTCAAACCACTCTTCAATTTCCACTCTCTCAGGTTCTCCAATGACCTCATGTCATTACCCAATATCTCTCTCAAAATGCTCCCAATCATGGCAACAGAACCATTTTTTGGCTTGAGGGGTCTTGACCTTGTTTTAGAGGTTAAGTTTTTCCAGCAAAACCCTATACTACTGGCCCTTTTGGCAATGACCTACTTGCGCAGGTCAAGGTCTCACCTGAAGCAGTATTGGAGGGTGTTGGAACTGGGTTTCTGCACCCTGAGAGAGAGTAGGTAATTTGAGGCAAATCTGTATTATAGCCTACTAGGTCTGCACAGAATGAGTTTATTCGCAGCTCTTTTAATATTGTAAGCAACATATAATCATAACAAAGCTATTATCATCGATAGATCTAATCAATGCTTTCAAATCCACGTGTGCATTACCAAATACCATTACATATTATCCTAATCGTAGCCACTTTGAGATCACATATGTAAATGCTCCAATCAAAGATACATTTCGTAGCTTAAATAACTATCACAAATGCACTTCAGCAGTAAACATAATCAATTCAGATGACACACAGATAATTCAACTATACTTCACATTCATTAACATCAATATCCACTTACAACCAAAACACAGCCCACGCACATAGCCTAGTGGGGTCCACACACAACAGGACTGAGGATCTCTACGCACACAACCAGTAGGAGTCCTTACCCAAAAAAACCCAAACATATCTTAAAAATTCGCTTGTAGCATTAATGTTCTTTCTTTCTTACTTAATATACCCAACTATCTATCTATTTATAATATCATAGCCTTTTCTATCCTATGGTCCACAAATTATGGTTTGTAGACCCTAGAGCTACCATTTTACCCATTACAAAACATTAGGGGCTTTGACCCACCCCAAAACCCCTACGCAGGACTAACTATTACAAAATTATACAAAACGCAGGTTAGGGAACCCTATTCCAACAGGGATTTTAATCTTTCTTATCCAAAATACAACTATCCTACTCCCTTTATTGGCCAGATTATTGACAATTGTGTTGGATGTGAATTTTTTTCGTTCATGGATGGATTTTCTGGCTACAATCAAATCTATATCTGCCCAGAGGATCAATATCAGATAACATTCATCTGTCGTTGGGGCACATTTTCTTATACGAAATTAACTTTTGGTTTAAAGAATGCTAGGGCTACTTTTCAGAGAGCAATGGATTATGATTTCAATGACATCAAACATGTTTTTCAACCCTATCTATATGATTTACTCACATATTCATGAAATCGGAAGGATCACCTGATGCATTTGAGAGCCATATTTTTACTATGCTGACACTACAAAATACACCTCAATCCACATAAATGTGTGTTTTTTGTTTTGTCTGGTCATTTTCTTGGATTTGTAGTCTCAAAATAAGGAATTCGAATAGACCCATTGAAGGTCTAGGCCATTCTTGATTTTCCAGTGCCATCAAATTTACTTCAGATATGTTGGGGTCCTGTGTTTTGACAGATTGGCTTACCAAAAGACAAGGCAAGATATAAACCAAACTTTAGAGCTCTAGGATCTAGCCCTCCTAGTCTCAGAGAGGGATCTCTCAATATATTTATAAATATGTATCTCGAAAATTTTAGAAGTTGATTTTAGGCTAGTTATGAAGTTCAAGGTTGTTTGTTTTTGTTTGGTTGGACAAGTATGTTTCAAGTGGTATAGATAGAGCATGGGAATATACAGGCCATTGGGCAATGGAGTCATGTGAAGTCCAGATAGTTCTGACTAAGAAGGAAGGGAAACCAAAGGGAAGATCTAACTTAGTCAAGGATCTGTTGAATAATATAGGTGAAATGGCATGGACATTAAGGACTAAGAGTGAACAACAAAAAAAACCCTTTCACAATGGCTTAAAGGATTCGGGGAAAGGCCTATTTCCTCCAGTAAGCTCATTGTTTTGGACTTAATCAATATAAAACTAAAAGAAAAGAGAAATGCAGACTAAACCCTCAAAATGAGTTATAGGATTCGGGGAACGCCCTATTTCCTCCTACAAGCTCACCTTTGAAAGCTTAACCAACAAAGACATACAATTGCACTCAAAGAAGAGGGAATGCCTTAGACATCTAGGACTGTTATTATAGGGGCCTTCAACACAATGATGAAAATAAGGAACAGAGGGTAATATTGATACAAAACCTCACTATCAAACTGCGAGCATTAATAACCGAAGGTAGACTCCAGATACAATATTCAGTGGTAAAGAAAGAGGGAATGCCTAAATAGTCCTTAACACAACCGAATTAACCATATCTGAAGTAAGGCAAACTGAATATAAAGGGAGCTATTAGACTACCCTGTCACATTCAGTAGCAGAAAAAATATAAATAGTGAAGGATAAACAGGTCAACGGTGCTTCTAAGATACATTTCTCTGCCTAAACCTTTTATCCTACTATAGGCAAAGCATGATGGAACAAAGCGGAAACACAGGAAATAACATTCACTATAAGAAGTACTTCACCCAAACCAGGCTCAGGGATTCGATGGTCCAGCCTCCTTCATCAATAGAAAAAAATAGATCTTCGCACTCTTTCAGAACACCAAAGCTTCTTCAAAGCAA
Source organism: Pinus albicaulis (assembly GCA_034641835.2). Classification (NCBI taxonomy): domain Eukaryota; kingdom Viridiplantae; phylum Streptophyta; class Pinopsida; order Pinales; family Pinaceae; genus Pinus; species Pinus albicaulis. The sequence goes on along the minus strand of CM076581.1, from coordinate 1,508,869,362 downwards.
CAATATGTATTACCTTAGAAATCACAAAATGCCAACCTTTTATAATGAGACTTCGAAGAGTCTTTATAGAGAAAATGAGAAAAGTATGTGAGGAAATTTTTAATGATCATCAATGATAGGAGGAGGTGTTTCAAATGCTCCATTCCGCAAAATGGCTCTTCATTAATTGTGTGTACTTGGAAGTATGGTCCAGAAGTCTTGTTAATAACTTCAAGTATGTTCTTCTGAAGAAATCCGATTGATGGTACTCTGTGGTAGCCTTCTGAAATAAGCGACATGGGTAGAAAGGTCTGTAGGTCTTCCCATACCTCATAAATGTGGTCCTAACAGTCTCTAAGAAGCTCTTGTCAGTGCATTAACTTTTAATGGCTCGAGGAGGCATGGAGAACGCTGAAACGCAGTCTTTCTAGAGAAAAGTACTCTGCTGATATGAATGCACTTATGTGACTTTGTTAGTGTGCTTAGTCTGCAAACTGAGCCTTCTACCTTTGAACACGGGATTAGGTGCTAAATATGCAATTAACAGGCCTGGTTCTCTCTAATCTGTCTCTGCTGTTTCACTGCCGCTGCTGTGATGGCCTCTCTGTATTCTGAATCACAATGGCTGTGATTGTAGAGATAGAGTGAAATGAATACTCTGAAATCCCTGCACAATGCCATAAATTCGTTATGAAATCCAGGGGATTGGGTGGGAGATTTCTGCGGAGGCCTATTGAATGGTGGCGTAATGGTGAACGATTGATGAGAAACAGGGTGGATGAAAGAGAATGGAAGAAAACACAAGGAAGCGGGGCCAATGATGTGGGACCCGGAAATGGTGGAGGGTGATTTGATGCGGATCGTTAGGTCAAAAGAAATGAACAGTTGTGATCAGATTGGCGGATCGCAATTGGGGGAGATAGCGGGATCACGCCTTTAAGAATTTCCAATTGGTGATGGAGCGATTCAGCGCCAACCGTTGGATCGCGAAGGGAATCAACGACGAAGATTAAATCGGCGGGGGTGAGATGGAGCTATAGAAGCGGAGTGGGAGAAATGAGGGTTGTCGGATCTAGGGGGAACGAATGACGGGGATGTAATCTGGGACTAGCAATTGGCAATCGCCAATTGGGAGTGCGAAGGATGGAACGTTTAAAACTTGTGATTGGCAATGCTCCAATTGTGCGATATTCGTCAGATCAGGGTGTTAGATCGACGGTCGGTAGGAAATCGCAGGGAGGAAAGGGGAGAAGAAATGGGTGCACTGCGATTAGCGCTAGGCCATCGGATCTCAAGAGATCGACGGCTCAGATCGTGGCGGGGGTTTAACATAAAAAATACACTATCGCATTGGGGGTTTCGTTTACAAAGGAAAAAAAGGCATTCTACTCCAATCCTCCGATGCGATAAGCGCCTTACAGGCTAGCGCTTGGTCTTAGTGCTGGGGTCATGTGGGGAAGTGGTAAAGGGGCTGGGCCGAGAGGGGCTTAGCCTGTCATAAAGTGGAAAGTGGGTTTTTGGCCTGTTTTTAATGCATTTTGAGGCCAAAGTACACATTTGGTAAAGGGAATAAGGGGTTTTAAGCCAAACCACGGTAATTTAAAAGGCTTAAAAGGGGATATGGGATGATTTAAAGGGTAAGTGGGGAATTTAGAATGGGAGGAAGAGTGGTGACAACAAAGGCTTAGAGGGGATGAAATAAGAGGAAAAAGGAGGCCTTTTGGGCAATCTTCTTTACAACATAGAGGCTTTTAACTGGAAACAACAGTGAGGATTTATCAAAGGAAAAAGGCACAAGGAGGCGTCAAGGATGATGTGTTTTCAGCGGAAATGCATTCCTTGAAGGCTCAAAAACAAACTTAGCCACAATTTGGTATATTACAATTTATGGGTGGCTAACAGTGGCTCCACTTGGGGAGGACAGCTTGCCCTTTAGGTGTCTAGAACCTCAGTAATATTTGCATTTAGCAGACCAGTGCCTTTCCATTGGGCAACAATTTTTCTTTTGATCTGATAACCTTTGCAGCAACCTGAAAGAATATCATTTTTCGAAACAACATTTCTACCTACCCGTTCCTAATGTCCTAGCATTTTCTCTTCTTTTAAGTGCACTTGGACTGGAAAAATCCTATTCAACATTTATTTTGTAAGCAGAAAAATAAACCTATCTAATCCTACCTTTATTTCTCCAAGAGCCCAAATTAAACAGTTAGACTCTTAATTATCTACCTAATATAATACCTGTCAGGATTAAACAGTCTGGCAAGTTTTCATTCTCTATATTCTAAGACAGAAATTGAAAATACAGTCAAACCAGGATTAGACCGTCTAGTTTGCTGGACTTTGCAGAAATTAAAAACACCTGACTAAATCGTCACAGACTGAGCTTTATTGAGCTTTTCCTACCTACCCTACTCTAACTTGGAAATCTCTGCTGTGTTATATGATACAATAGTGCCAGTGCAGCCAGTTCAGTAGTAACAAAAATGAGGAATAGATCTGACTATTTTTCAGAGATAACCATGGAGTACTCTGAATGTGGGTCTTCAAAACCAAGGCCACCATCAGTGATGCCCACTCCCAATGTATCTAGTCCCTTTGAAGGATCCATGCTAGGGAACTTGAGCTAATCAGGGCCTCCATATACTCTGCCATAGGATCAATGAACAGATGATGCACACTTTCTTCTTTTAGGCCTGCCATGACTGGTAGGTTGTCTTCATCCTGGGCAGCTTTGATTACTGCATCTTCCACTACATCTTCAGTGTGGCTCTTGAAAGCCCAATCATCCTCTTCCTGCACATCGAAAGGCGGTGCAATTTATTCTTTCTTAGGGGGAGGGGGGCTTTCCAAAAATGCTCCGGGGTCTCTGAATTGATGTGATTGTTCTTGTGAGCTCAACATTTCAATTTCGGCTTCATATCTTTCAATCACCAATTCTAGAAAATTTTTCTTAAGCTCAGGTTTAGCATTGAATTTTGAGCTGAGAAGGACAACTTTTGGAAGTTCCTCCCATTTAAGTTCTGCCAATTCACTTGTCATTATATGACGAAACTCTGCTATGAAACTTGAATGCAATTTTGCAAATTTCTCAGAGTCTTCCATTAGTATGGATGATGTTGCAATGAAACTGGTCTCCCAGTGGAGTCTTTTGGTCTTTTAGGAACTGTGGAGTCGCCAGGTGGAAAATCTTTAGCCTTTTCTGAAGGTAAAGTGTATTATGGTTCCACCACCATGTTTATTATGAAGCCAATCTGAAATTATTTTGGGTTTTTTTGAGTTTATATGGTTATTTTAAGGACTTACTGAGTCTAAAAGAGTTTCCTAGACTATCATATACTCAATAGGTCCCACCGTGATCGCCATTATTTTGGCGTCCTGTGTTTTGATATATTGACTTACCAAAAGACAAGGCAACATACAAACCAAACTTTAGAGCTCTAGGATCTAGCCATCCTAGTCTCAGAGAGGGATCTCTCAATATATTTATAAAGATGTATCTCGAAAAGTTTAGAAGTTGATTTTCGGCTAGTTATGAAGTTCAAGGTTGTTTGTTTTTGTTTGGTTGGACAAGTATGTTTCAAGTGGTATAGATAGAGCATGGGAATCTACAAGCCATTGGGCAATGGATTCATGTGAAGTACAGATAGTTCTAACTGAGAAGGAAGGGAAGCCAAAGGGAAAATCTAACTTATTCAAGGATCTATTGAATAATATAGGTGAAATGGCATGGACATTAAGGAATAAGAGTGAACAAAAAACCAAACCCTTTCACAATGGCTTAAAGGATTCGGGGAATGCCCTATTTCCTCTAGTAAGCTCACTGTTTTGGACTTAATCAATATAACACTCAAAGAAAAGAGAAATACAGACTAAACCCTCAAAATGAGTTATAGGATTTGGGGAATGCCCTATTTCCTCCTATAAGCTCACCTTTGAAAGCTTAACCAAAAAAGACATACAATTGCACTCAAAGAAGAGGCAACGCCTTAGACATCTAGGACTGCAATTATAGGGGCCTTCAACACAATGATGAAAATAAGGAACAGAGGGTAAGATCACGACAAAACCTCACTGTCAAACTGCCAACATTAATAACCGAAGGTAGACTCGAGATTCAATATTCAGTGGTAAAGAAAGAGGGAATTCCTAAACAGTCCTTAACACAACCAAATTAACCATCTCTGAAGTAATACAAACTAAATATAAAGGGAGCTATTAGACTACCCTGTCACAGTCAGTAGCAGAAAACATATAAAAAGTGAAGGAGAAACACGTCAGAGGTGCTTCTAAGATACATTTCTCTGCCTAAAATTTTTATCCTACTGTAGGCAAAGCATGATGGAACAAAGTGGAAACATAGGAAATAACATTGACTATAAGAAGTACTTCACCCAAACCAGGCTCAGGGATTCGATGGTCCAGCCTCCTTCATCAATAGAAAAACATATATATTCACACTCTTTCAGAACACCAAAGCTTCTTCAAAGCAGCAGTATGTATTACCTTAGAAATCACAAAATGCCAACCTTTTACAATGAGACTTCGAAGAGTCTTTATAGAGAAAATGAGAAAAGTAGGTGAGGAAATTTTTAATGATCATCAGTGATAGGAGGAGGTGTTTCGAATGCTCCATTCTACAAAATGGCTCTTCATTAACTATGTGTACTTGGAAGTATGGTCCAGAAGTCTTGTTAATAACTTCAAGTATGTTCTTCTGAAGAAATCCGACTGATGGTACTCTGTGGTAGCCTTCTAAAATAAGAGACATGGGTAGAAAGGTCTACAGGTCTTCCCATACCTCATAAATGTGGTCCTGACAGTCTTTAAGAAACTCCTGTCAGCGCATTAACTTTTAAGGGCTCGAGGAGGCATGGAGAACGTTGAAAGGCAGTCTTTCTTGGAGAAAAGTGCTCTGCTGATATGAATGCACTGATGTGACTTTGTTAGTGTGCTTAGTCTTCAAACTGTGCCTTCTACCTTTGAACACGGGATTAGGTGCTAAATATGCAATTAACAGGCCCAGTTCTCTCTAATCGGTCTCTGCTGTTCCACTGGCCGCTGCTATGATGGCCTCTCTATATTCCGAATCACAATGGCTGTGATTGTAGAGACAGAGTGAAATGAATGCTCTGTAATCCCTGCACAATGCCATAAATTCGTTATGAAATCCAGGGGAGTGGGTGGGATATTGTTGCGGAGGCCTGTGGAATGGTGGCATAATGGTGAACGATTGATGAGAAACAGGGTGGATGAAAGAGAATGGAAGAAAGCACAAGGAAGCAGGGCCAATGATGTGGGACTTGGCAATGGCGGAGGGCGATTTGATGTGGATCGTTAGGTCAAAATAAATGAGCGGTTGCGATCGCATCGGTGGATTGCAATCGGGGAAGGCAGCGAGATGACGCCTTTAAGAATTTCCAATTGGCGATGGAGCGATTCAGCGCCAACCGTTGGATCGCGAAGGGGATCAATGGCAGAGATTAAATTAGCAGGGGCAAGATGGAGGTATAGAAGCGGAGCGGGAGAAATGAGGGCCGTCAGATCTAGGGGGAACAAACGGTGGGGATGTAATCGAGGATCGCCAATCGGGAGTGCGAGGGATGGCACATTTAAAACTTGCGATTGGCAATGCTCCGATTGCGCGATAGTCGTCGGATCAGGGTGTTAGATCGACGGTTGGTAGGCAATCAGAGGGAGGAAAGGGGAGAAGCGATGGGTGCACTATGATTAGCGCTGGGCCATCGGATCTCAAGAGATTGACGGCTCATATCGCAGGGGGTTTAACATAACAAATACACTATCGCATCGGGGGTTTCATTTACAAAGGAAAAAAGGCATTCCGCTCCAATCCTCCGATGAAATAAGCGCCTTATGGGCTAGCACTTGGTCTTACCACTGGGGTCATGTGGGGAAGTGGTAAAGGGCTGGGTCGAGAGGGGCTTAGCTTGTCATAAAGTGGAAAGTGGGTTTTTGGCCTATTTTTAATGCATTTTGAGGCCAAAGTACGCATTCGGTAAAGGGAATAAGGGGTTTTAAGCCAAACCAAGGTAATTTAAAAGGCTTAAAAGGGGATATGGGATGATTTAAAGGGTACGTGGGGAATTTAGAATGGGAGGAAGAGTGGTGACAACATAGGCTTAGAGGGGATGAAATAAGAGGAAAAAGGAGGCCTTTTGGGCAATATTCTTTACAACAGAGAGGCTTTTAACTAGAAACAACAGTGAGGATTTATCAAAGGACAAAGGCATGAGGAGGCTTCAAGGAAGATGTGTTTTCAGTGAAAATGCATTCCTTGAAGGCTCAAAAACAAACTTAGCCACCATTTGGTATATTACAATTTATGGGTGGCTAACAAGATACAGAAAATTCAAGGAAAGGCTAACTTCCTAAGGAGGTTCATAACCAACTATGCTGAAATTACTAAAGGATTTACTCAACCCTTGAAAAAGGGGGTTCCCTTCCATTGGGACCAAGTTGCAAAAGCTTCTTTTGATGCTGTCAAGGATACTCTTGTCCAAGCATTATTAATGTATCCCCCAAATTATCAGAACGATTATTTCTTATATATCGTTGTAGTTGATACGACCATTGCTATGGTATTGGTCCATGTAGAAAATGGGATAGAACATCCAATCTATTATTTTAGTTGTAATCTCAATGATATGGAAGTCAAGTATTCATACGTAGAAAAGCTTTCCTTGGCAGCTATTCAAGCTATCCAAATATTTCGCCAGTATATCTTGTTCCGAAAGACCATTATCATTTTGGATTGCAACCCCATGACTTATATCTTATCACGTCAATTGCTGGGGGGAAAATATTCAAAATGGATTGTCATTTTGCAGGAATTTGATTTGGAATTCATCAAATCCAAGTCAAATAAGTCTTTAGTTTTGGCTGAGCTTCTCTGATAGTACGGCTACTACATTGGAACCATCAATTCCTAACGAGTCTCTATTTCTAATTAGATCATCTGATCCTTGGTATGGATATTTTATCATTTATCTCCAAACCCAAACTTTTCAGCCTGATACCTCTCACTCTAAACAATGATGTATTCGATACAAAGCCAAAGATTATATGATCATCGGTGATACACTTTATCATCGTGGTGTCAATACTATTTTAAGGTGTCTCACCCATGAGGATGCCGAAAAGGTTTTAAATTATTTTCATGTTGGGGCTTGTGGTGGACATTTATCTGGATATGTTACCACGCAGAAAATATTCCGTGCCGGTTAATTTTTCATGACTGCATCCTCGCGGTCAGAAGTTGTGATGCGTGCCAAATTTTTTATCGTAAAATCCACAAACCGCCAATGCCAATGCATCGTGTTATCTTTATGGGACCATTTTCGAAATGGTGTATTAACTTCATGACTTGTAACCCTTTTTCGTCTAGGGGGCATGGTTATATTATTGTTGCAATAAACTACTTTACCAAATGGGCTGAAGTGATGCCTACATTCAACAACACAAGACAGATAGCTGCATTGTTTTTCTTTAATCATGTTATTGCAGAGTTTGGGGTCCCACAGGCTATAGTTACAGATCATGGGAAGCATTTTCGTAACCACATGATAATTGAATTGACTACCAAGTTAGGATTGTCACATGATAATTCTACTCCTTATTATCCATAATCAAATGGAAAAGTTGAAGCTATCAACAAGATTCTTAAACATATGCTTCAACAAATGATAGGAGTTTGTAAAATAAACTGGCATTTTATCCTATACTCGGCCTTATGGTTGTATCGAACGTTGGTGAGAAATGCAACCCGTTTTACTCCTTTTCAATTGGTGTATGGTGTGGAAGCTATCTTGTCAATTCAATGTGAAATACCATCATTAAAACTCATAATTGACTTGTTACCTGACACCTCAAAAGAAGAAGCGCGTCTTTTTAACCTCATCCATCTTGATGAAATGCATCATGAAGCCCAATTGGCCAACGAAGTGCATAAGAGACGTATAAAGGTGCAATACAACAAAATGTCCAGCCTCACATTTTCTCAAAGGGTGACTTGGTCCTTCTTTATGATCAAGAAGCTGATGTAATAGGTACAATTAAATTTGAGCCATTATGGCATCGCCCCTATATTGACAAAAGAGTTCTTGCTAAGGGTGCCTATGAGTTGGTGGACTACGATGGAATTCCATTGGCGCGGCCCTGAAATGGGTTGTATCTGAAACATTACTATGCTTAATCACGAGTGTAGTAATTTTTTGTATTATATTGTATATATATGTTGTTGATTTTCATTCACTGTCTTAGTTTGTTTTTAGATTTTTCTTGATGTTAGTAATCTGCTTTACATTTCATTGCAGTTGTCTGAATCTTTGGAACCATTTTTTGGATATGTTGATGGTGCTAGTCGTAGTACATAGAATCTATCCTCTGCATCGTGGGCCATTTTTGCGCCGAATGATGAGTTAGTGAGTTTTAGAGGGATTTGTATTGGTAGGTAGACAAACAATATTTTTGAGTATTATGCATTGATTGAACTTCTCTCCAATTCCATTTAATTTGGTATTAACCGCATCATTATATGGTTAGACTCACAACTTGTGGTATTACAACTTACTAGTGTTTATACTGTTAGAAATCAAACACTGCATCGTTTGTTCCTAAGAGTTCGACTTTTGGAAAGACACTTTATTTTATTCAATATCAGCACATTTCCATAAATTTGAACACATTCACTGATTCTTTAGCTAATCAAGTTTTAGACAAACATTTGCAACATATGTAAAGATACATTCATATAATTTAATAGGATTACGCAATAAACATAGGAAAACACTCAAATCAAATAGATAGATAGTCATAGGTTTTTACAAAAAATTGTGTCGAATACACATTGGTCATCTGACCTCAAAATGTATGCAAAATTTTGAAAGTAAACTAGTGATGCTCATGGTAACATGCTATAGATCTAGCTATCCTACGAAGTAACCACATCTAGCGGTTAGGAACACCTATAGTATGGCACTACAGTCACATGGGTAACTCTTCAATCCAGAAATCCGGAATCCCAAAGGTCAACCCCTCTATGTGTTGCCGATGCTCAGACATAGTCTGAGCCATGTCTAGATCCTGAAGGACTTCTCTCCCAACAAACCTCTTTGCTGGCTCATCTACTCCATGCTCTAGTTCCTCCACCGGTTGAGCTCGACCAACATCTGCATTACATCAAAAATTTAGTTTAGTACTGGGAAAACATAAAAAATACAAAAAAATTGTATAAACCTTAGGAAAATAAAAAACATGGTCAAAACATTCTTGCCTATTTCACCCCACTGAGTGCCTTCTAGTAAGGCTAAGTCTGGATCTCCTCGGAAATCTACGCCTGCGTGTGCATACTCATCAATAGAAACAGACTGTGGATAGAACCAAGTGAAGAACGTAGTCGAGAAAACAATGGTTGATTGGCCTGCATGCCTACCCATTATTTCTACCCATCTCTGCATCCTCAGATCTCTAAGATTAGATACACCCAGCGTCACATGTTGAGGCTACATTAGTGGAATCCACTATAAGGAAAATGAAATGAGGATCGAACCATAACTGAAGTTCTTTGTCCTTCCTCCCTTTTCTTTGTTCAGTTGTTCCTTTATTTGGGAAAGTACAGCTTAAGACCAGTTGAAGACTATTGGCTCTATGCACTCTAGCGCATACATCATATATGAACTATTCGCTACATGTAGTGTAACGGTGCCGACAAGTTTTGCAATCGTGAAAATAATGGTTCTCAAAGGAAAATCTCGAACGTCATGGATGTTTATCTTCCCATATTTTCTCGGCTCTGCCCCCTGATATAAATACTGCAAAACATAGTCTCTCACTGTCTCTCCTCCAAGAGCAGACCCTGAGAGAGAAATGGGCAAGCCTCTCCTTGACAAACCTGTGAGAAATTATACATCCTACACTGTAATAGGAACCACTTTGTTCCTAATTTGAAATGCCTCAATAGCCAGATCCCATGCGCGAACTAGGAACTCCAAGAGTTCTATTTTTTTCCTCATCCCTGACAAGCAGAAGTACTTTAACAACCCATAATATCTTAGGTCTCTTACTATACCCGGATCATTAAGGGAAACCATATTATGTTCTTCATGCTCTCTTTCTCTCCATGTAATCATCATTATAGTCCAATGAAATCCTGAAACATAACCATAAGACTCATTAGAATCCTTTCAATGTAAACAATTAGACAAATTTTGGGCATAGTGCAAAAAACAAGAATGGAGATTGTGCCCAACGCAGTCTTGAACAAGGGACAGTGTGTTGCATATGCATCTAGACTTCATTTTAGGTGCTCTACAATGCAATTTTCGATGCTCAAGGGTGCGTTGCCCTCTTTGGAAGAAAAATTTACCCTAGAGGGCTCAAAACCCTAAAAATTTTCAATGAAAGGAAATGAACTAATTATTGAAAGAAAGAGAGGGTTCATGGGACTAACCTAGATCAAACGACAATGAAAACTATCCACAGAATCAATTGCAATCAACAACTAAAGTTCGGGGGCAAAAACAAGTTCAGAGCTCCAAAATTAAAATGGTAACTATTGAATGGTAAAACTAAATAGTAAAACTCTTTTTATTAGTCATTTTCTTATTTTCAATGAATATTTATTGCTATGAATATGGTTTTATTATATTTTTATCGTGAAATAGGTATTTTTAATCCATTTGATGTTCTTCTGAATAGGTTTAACAACTGATGAACAAATTAGTCATGTAGATTTATTTCAAGAATGGTTTGACCACAAAGCATACTTTTATCCTTATTTTTTGAGCTTTTTTAAAAACGAAAAAGGACTTGAAGTGCACTTTTATCTCTTTTTTGAGATTCTATTAAAGCAAAAAAGGAACCCCTAGAGTCTTCTTTTAGCCCTTTTCAAATTCCGATAATGTGAAAATATTGCCAAGCACTTATCTTTTCGAGCTCGTAAATGTAAATGAATTGATATCTACTCAGTACAAGTTTAACCCTTTTCTGGACTGAGATAGATTATTTATGAAAAAGGAATACCTTATTCAAACATGACTAAAGAGGTTCTCTCATATATTATTTTACACCTATTCAGATCTAAGTGAAAAATTTACGAAAAAGTACTTATGGAGTTTTCTTTCATCCTCCTTTTCAAACTCTCTAAATATGAAAAAGGACCAGGTTGTCATTGACGTTAGGCTCATTAAAACATAAGATAGTGACGTGCTTGTCGATCATGGCAAGAATCGAGTTTCATTCATCGCTAGACTCATTAAATTATTAAATATCGATACATTGTTTGCCCGAAGGGTTGAATTATAGATCAAGCATATGTTATCCTCCTTAAGCTTGTTAAAAAATAAAGAGTTATTGGTCAACAAATGACTAGGGAAAATTTGGGAAATTGTACAGAACTTTTTATGGTAGCAGGTCTCTCTTGAACATGACACTTCACTCCATCACCATGACTGTTTGGGTTGGGTAATCTTCTTGATAGTTCATTCATACCTATGATTCATCATACCTTCACTTCGGCTTTGGATCAATGCTTCCAACTCATCTTAGTGTCACTGATATGTTCAAGAGAAGTCATCCAGTGAATACTTATCTTTCTGAAATACTCATAAAACTTCATTATGATGAAATTCATCCCTGAACATTGCTATATCAAGTCATCCTTTATCTCCAAAATCAATAACTCCCATTTTTCAATAAAGTGGCTTCATGTTTACGTCAAATAATCTTCCAGGAAGTTCACTTAGAAACATCATATTCGAGTACCATGAGGCTTGTTACAGCATCGACAAGATCCTTGCTTCCATATTTTTGACCGAAAGCTTTTGTTTGCCATTCGACATCAAATCATCTATTCATGCCCTTAAAAATGTACTGCATTACCTTGAGGGCCATTGAAATCAATGTTGGTTCTCTCATGTTTGTTAAAAACTCACATCATGGCTAGACTTGTACCCAAATGATCGAGTGAACGAGATAAGAAGACCCCAGATCTATTTTCAGCCATCAGAGCTACGATTTCAAGATTGCTTTACACATCATCTATATGGTGACCTTACATATAGATTGTCATCCGAACATGGGCCTATATCTGTAGGCATTATTGTATTGGGAAACATTCAAATGTAGATGACTTTCTACACTGTGTACATGTTATTAGATATTTTATGTGCTGAGCATGGGAATGCCTTCCCTTAGAAATTCATGATCAAGAGGATATATCATGATGTAATGTATTATAATATTGATGTAGGTCGCCACTCCACTTTAGCTCCAGCCCATCATATTGTAAAGCATCTCATTCAAAAAATATTGTAATTATTTTTCTGACTTCATGCTTTAGGGGGAAATCTGTTGTAGTTCAATTTTGGAATCATTCCCAATGACTTCATTAAAGTCGAAATCATTCCCAGAACCAATTAATAGGGTCTATCATCCCATATATTTTCAGTTGCTACATGCCCTAAGACAAAGAACAAAGACAAATCATCCATGACTTCCATTGCAAGATTTCCAAGATTTGAAGTACATGTTATATCACCTATGAGCTCACCAACATAGTCTCACAAGGGGTTAAGTGTGTTGCATATGTAAGAATATCCTTTAAAGGGTGCTCTCTAAAGCACTTCTTGACACTCAAGGGTGCGTTGGTCAATTGGGAGCGAAATTCTCATTGTTCCAGAATCTCCACTTGGCTAGTGCCTTCTAGAAGAGTGAATATGTGTCAAACTTCGAATCCATGTGTCCATTTGATACCTCTGAGCTTGGGAACATGTATTTCCTATTATTAGAAAGTCATTGATTGTGAAACTACCTTCAACTCATCTATAAATTGAGCACAGATACTAGTGCTTGAGAAGGAAGAAATTGAGTAGAGAAATGTTGGTGGAATTTCAATTGAGGATTTGATTTGAGTGATATGTTGTTGGAGAGATATTCAATTTGATGAGGCTAGGATGATGCTAGAGATGGTGACATCAAATCAATCACTGGTTGTAACCTCCCCTTCTATCCATTAATAAATATTTCTTCTTACTTTCCCACATATATATCTGTATAATATTCTATCTTTCATATTATGAATTCTTATCTGATGTATATGGTTCATGTTTCATTGATTTAACTGAATAACTTGAATAACCATCTATATATTGCAATCTCTTTGTTTTTTAGTGTTAATTATTGCAGGAAATATTTTGGCAATCTAGCTTGGATTTGAAGCTACAGTAAGAGCAACAGAAGGAGAATAGGAAGCGCTTGGACCCCAAGTAGGTTTCTTGATATGTTCTGTGTGTCTATTTACTGTTAGGAAAAGTATATGAAAAGTCTTTAAAGTGTTGTTCTAAATTCATAGCGCCACATTTAGGGAATAATGTTTTATCCATAATTCATAATTCCGCATAACACCGCTGCCCCAAACTTTATTTATTTAGTTTTTTATTATATTTAGACTCACCTATTTAAAAAAAATTCATTGAATTTTAAGGCTCACTCGGTGAATTAAGAAGGCAACAAATTCACCCATTCCAGTGGTCAGATTCCATGCACTTGGACTCTGCCAAATTATTGCCTCATTAGTGATTACCACTTGGCATAGTTTGACTTGAACTTTGACCAACTATAACTTGAGAAAACGAACTAGGATTTGAGTGTCATTCACACCGTTGGAATCAATATATTGAGAACTAAGATCTGATCTCGGTTTCTCTTCCATCTGATGACTTTTATTTTTGAGTTATTTCAAGGTCACTTCTATTTTTGGATCCACATAGATCAGGTAAAGACCAATCCAGTGATGGTTTGTGATGTTCTACCATGAGGTAGAAGCATTGGTTGAGGTTTGAGGTAGTTTGGCCTCTGGAAGTCCTATTTTGGTTTTATTTGTATTATTCCATGAGATCCCACATTAATTCTTGGAATATAGCACGGGGGTGGTTCTATGAAAGAAATATTTGGTTCAACCTAGTCTATGGTCGGGTAGTACATGGAATTCCCATACCTGGTTTCATTTTTCATTTGTCAATAAGAGTTATTTTCCTCTTGTATTTTATTGGTAATTATACTTTTTATTGTGTGGTTTATATGGTTGTTATATCCCTTCTATTTCTATTGCTTATATGTTGGTTATGAGTATGTTCTATGATAGTGATGATGTATGGATATCATCATGTTTTGACTAATAGATGAATTAATAATGAATCACTACAAGAAAAAAACAAATTGGTGAAGGGCGAAAATGGTCACCATAAGCTCATTGGTGAGGGTCAAAAGAGCCTTCGTCACCAAAAACTGAATGTCACCAAAGGTGGCGTCGCTGAAAGTATAGGTGTTGTGGAAAGTAGTGTTGTGGTGACATTCAAGGTCCGTCACCAATAATGATTTATAGTGATGGATAGTGACTGTCACCATTTCATATGAGCAATGGTGACGGACAATAGCCTCCATCACCAAAAAACTGAACGTCACCAAAGGTGGCATCGCTGAAAGTATAGGTGTTGTGGTGACATTCAATGTCTGTCACCAATAATGATTTATAGTGATGGATAGTGACCATCACCATTTCATATGAGCAATGGTGACGGAAAATAGCCTCCGTCACCATAAAACTGAATGTCACCAAAGGTGGCGTCGCCAAAAGTATGTGTTGTGGTGACATTCAAGGTCCGTCACGAATATTGATTATAATGACGGATAGTGACCGTCACCATTTCATATGAACAACAACATTTTTTTTTGATGGACCTTTCATGGTCGTCACTATTGGTGCATATATATGGCAACGTTCATTGACCGTCACCATAAACTCATTGGTGACATCAAGGTCCGTCATGAATAATGATTATAATGACAAACATTGACCCTCACCATTTCATATCAACAACAACAATTTATGGTGATGGACCTTTAATGGTCATCACTATTGATGCATATATATGGTGGCGTTTGTTGACCGTCACCATTTCATATTTTGGTGAGGGCCGAAAAATGTCACCATAAGCTCATTGGTGATGGTCAAAAAAGCATCCATCACCAAAAACTGATCTGCATCATTCCCTATGAATATCAGGGCACGATGGAATCGAACCACCAACCTCCTGCTTGTAAATCAGGTGCTCTTCCATTGAGCTAGCACCCTGTAAATAATTAGACTTTAAACTAGCAATTGCCCCTAAAGGTGCAAAGATACACCAAAGGAATAAGAACCAAGAAAACTGAAAGAATTCAGTGTCCTTGCTCCTATTTTTATTCTACAACACTCTACAAAGTATGATCTTGATTTAAGAAGTATTTGTGCCAAGTGGTTCTAATTTAATAATAAATGTTATATTCAGATAAAATAAATGAATAACTGAGAGATCTTATGGGCTAATTTTTAATCCTTACACCAAAATCTCTTAATATTCAAGTCTATGGAACAACTCATTCAAAGTTCAAACTGAAGTAGATTTTAAATGGAAAGCCTAAAACCAGCTAAGTAGTTTACAAGTTAACATTTTGGATATAACTTCTATTCAATTTATATGACAAATTATGCCATAACCTTGAAACTAGTTTCTTAGCTAAAAGACTTTCTTAAGTCAACAATGACAAAGAAAGATAGTCATGGCGAGAAAAATTCTCTTGTTTTTTCTAATGAGGGTGCATGTAACTTGATAAAGGTTGTATGAGAGTATCAAACCATAAACAGTTTCACTAAAACATGGAAATGACAAAGTCTTGTTAAGCAACAGAAATTTGGTTGAATATATGAAAAGCATCGAGCTAAATGATATAATTAAACTAAAAGTAACTGTAAAAAAAAAAAAAATTGTCATCATATACCATCTAGTTTGGTTAGTTCTTCAGAAAGAGAAAGTGAAATTGCATGATCTAGCTCCTCATCTTGATTCTGTACTGGACCATCCTGAACAAAAATGTCCACATACAACAATCAATGTTATCGTATTGGGAAGACTTTTGATATAATATATCAAAGCATGTACTATGTAGGAGAATAACTGGAAAACACAACTAGAAATTTGAATCACAGTATAACAATATAAAAGAACATGCAACAGGAAAGGAACAACTCCACAGTTTGAGAAATATGAAAAATCCATGAACATGTTCTTATATATTGATATAGATAACGAAATAGAAATCAAGATTTATGAAATTCAAGTATAACACAACAAATATGCACAAGTATGAAAAGGAATATGCACAAGTGCATGATCGACTATAATAACAACTCACTCCTTCCTCTATTTATATGAGAGGTAAAGGGGCTTTACAATAAAAAGTGGACCTAGTCCACTACAAACAAACTTAAAAGACACATTTAGGTCCACCCATGTGAAGCACTCTACTCTACGTGACATGTGTCAGCATCAAAAGTGACAGTGATCAACAAGCAAGCCCTCCATGGTATGAGCACTACTCCCCAAGGTCCAAAAATCCTCCAAAGGTCCTAAGCTCCAATGCATCTCCTAGGTCATGTATCTCCTTAAGGACAATTCATATCCAAGGTAATGTGTCACTTTAAGGACTCCCACGCCTACATATCCACTCCCTCAACCCAAGAGTTCACATGTCAAGGGATTTTGTGTGCTCATGTTGATTTTGGGATGTTTTTGTCATGGTGAAATACCCAACTCTACTCCAAGCACACAAACTCCCTTCATGCATCAACAACATGAAGTCACCAAGCTCCATACTAATCCACCACTTCGAGGATGAATGTCTTTCAAACATCCAAACAAGGTCTAGCAGCAAACGGTAAACCACCTCCAATGTCCAACTCCATTAATGTAAAATTCATGCTATTATTATTTCAAGAATATTTATATTTTATCCAACATGATGACCCACTATGTGCACTATTTGTAGGGAATCTTCTGGATTTTTCTGCTTCAACATGTTGATCCATTATGTACATTGGTCAACAACTCCATTTATTCAAGGAAATCTTCTAAATTTCTTTCCAAGTTTCATTTCTCTTTCCTATCATCAAGCAAATTGGAGCAACTAGAAAGAATTCCATTAACTGTCATCCATCCAGTTGTTTCCTAAAAAAGTTCCTATTGCTTAAAGAAAGTAGGAAACCATCATGAAACATGACTATAGCCACATAGTTTCAGTAGCTATAATCTGACAATGTTATTGAAAACACTGTTAGATTTGTTTCATAAAATAGCACCTAGTCCCAAACAACAGAAAATGTTCGTGGAGAATGGCTTGTTTCACTATCGTTTAGCTTGACTATAAACACTGACAGGTTTTTGAGCCAATAAAATAAAGTCCATGGAGAAAAACGGTGATGGTTTCTCTCTAAAACATATGCAGATAAAGATACAAGATTCGAGTGGAGGACTTAAGTAGTTTCATGACTACCACTCGACTTGTAACTCTTTGGTTTTTTGGTCTACTTTATTTTTTATATTTCAGATCTAGTTCCGAAATTTTTGGATTTCAAATTTCAGTTATAATAGCAGAATTTTGGGTTGGCTCACATCATTGGTATTAGAACCTCAATTAATAGCAAATTCATATCAGATTTTTCACGGTTCCATGGGGTCACGTCTCCCTGTGTTCGGTGCACGCACCCCTCCCCACCCCTCGCACCCGGGACGGGGAGTCTCATGGGGGTGCGTTTCCCCACGCACCCTTTTTGGGGAGTCTTGGGGAGTCTCGGGGGGGTGCGTTTCCCTAGTGTGGGAGTCGCGACTCCCCAAAAAATGAGCTTCTGGGCGACTCCCCTAAAAAATGAGCTTCTGGGCGTCCCCTTTTGAGGGGAGTCGCGCACCCCCAACTTTGCCTAATAAAGCCTTATAAAAAAAAAAATTTAATTATGTGTATTAAAAAAAAAAAATTTTAAAAAAACAAAATTAAAACCTAAACTAAAACTACCCTATCGACCCATTCAACCTATCGACTCATTCACTAACCCGACTACCTGGGCTTGTGCTCCGCCGCTTTGCTCCTCCCGCCGTGTGCTCCGCACTCAGCCCCACCATGAGCAGCCAACACTCCGCCTCTGCAACAGACAACCACCACAGTTGACAGTCATCGTCACCTGTGCGCTGTCACCACCGTCCGCCAGTCACCCGACTGCAGCCAGCCCGACTGGTGCTCCCTCCACCACCCGACTGGTGCTCCCTCGGCTGCTTGCCCGATTGGTACTCTGCCCGCCGCCTGCCCGAGTGGTGCTCACCCTGCCGCTCGCTCGACTGGTGCTCGGCCACCGCCCGACTGCAGTCACAACTCCCGTCTGCCCGACTGCAACTCCTGCCCGCCCGACTGCAACTCCCGCCAGACTGCTGCTCACCCTGCCACCCACCCGACTGTTGCTCGGCCGCCGCCCGCCCGATTGTAGCCCGCTCGGTTGACTGCAGCTGCCACCAGAGTCTACTCACCCGCCGCTGCAGAGCTCTCCACCACCAACGCAGCCACCTCCATGTATTTAAAATTTAAAAATTAAATTTAAAAATTTTTAATCAAAATTTAAACAGAATGTGATTCTTCATTTTTAAATTTTATGTGATTTATCATTTTTATCATTTGACAGTGACACTTAAATTTTATAAACAGAATGTGTATTCCTGTTCCATTAAATTTAAATTTTTTAAGTTTAATTTTTTTAAAAAATCTTTCATGCAGGGTAGAAAAACTAAAAAAATTTGCAAAATAAATTAAAAAACAGCAAGCAACAACTGTATAATGATTGATCAGGACAGCATGAGCAGCCACAGTGACACTGACATTGATAATGAATACACTCCTCAAACAGAAATTCCATTGGGATCTGCAATTAATGAAACCCATCACCATGGCAGTAGTCCAGCTACTCTTACGCCCACAACCGCATCACCTGCAAGTGCAACCCCATCAAGGGCATTGGTAGAGTATGCAAATGGGACATTTAATCCATTGAAACCTCTTCTATTATATGCTAGAAAAATCACTGACTATTCAACCCAACCAAAACCAGGGAAACAAAGAGGTGGGACACACTGTTGGAAATGCAATGTTTGTGGTCATTCTTGGGTTGGCAGTTATAGTCGGATCAAGATGCATCTTTTGGGTGTAGGTGGAAAAGGGGTTAGCATATGCACAAAATTAACCATATTGCAAAAATCAGAGCTCTTGAGGATGCAAAGGGCACCTTTGCAAATAGAAAATTCATGGATAGAGCTCAACAAAATTTTGATGAAGCCACAAGCTCCAAAAGAAATTTAAAAGATAGGAAAAATATCAATATGCCTCCACCATCTCCTATTGGGACTAAGAGTTCCCGTTCTTGTGCAGTGGGACCAACTCTTGCAGAGATGTATAGTAAGTTGAACCATGATGAAACAGATGATGCCATTGCCAAATTTATTTTTGCCAATGGCATTCCTTTCCATGTTAGTCGTTCTCCTTACTACAAGGCGATGGTCAAAGAAATTGCAGCAGTAGGACCCTCATATGTGCCCCCGGGTGAACATAAGTTGAGGACAGTGATATTAGAAAGGAAAGTGAGCAATATTAATGTGAAAAAGGAAAAAATGAGGCAGACATGGGTGAGGGAAGGTTGTTCTATTGTTATGGATGGGTGGACAGACATTGCCAAATGTCCACTTATCAACATCATAGTTACTTGCCGAGATGGGCCTTTCTTTCTTAGAGCTATTGATTTTTTTGGAAAGCACAAAGATGCAGCGTTCCAATTTGAGCTTCTTCGTGATGCTATAGAGGAGGTTGGCTCTACAAATGTTGTACAGGTTGTGACAGATGCAACAGCAGTGTGTAGATCAGCAGGATTAATGATTCAAAGTAAATACAAGCATATTTTCTGGACCCCTTGTTGTGTGCATGCGCTCAATAATGCATTGAAAGACATTGGAAAAATTGAGTGGGTATCTAACTTGGTGACAGCTACAAGAAATGTGCAAATGTTTATTTGCAATCACCACACCTCTTTAGCCATGTACAGGTCTCATGTGAGGAAGGAATTCCTCAAGCCTACTAATACCAGATATGCTAGTTATTTTCTTTTATTAGAGAGGATGTTGGAGGTGTAGTCAGCATTGCAGGCCATGGTTGTGACTTCAGATTGGAATAGATGGGCAGAATCCAAGATAGAGGAAGGGAAGAAAATCAGGATTCAGATATTGGATAATGATTGGTGGACAGATTGTGGTTATTTGGTGTCACTCTTACATCCTGTAGTTGAGGTCATTCACTACACTGACACAGATTCTCCTACTCTTGGAGAAATCTATGAGACTTTTGATAGTATGTTGGATCAAGTAAGGGTGGCCATTCATGAGAAAGACCCTTCCTTAGAGTTTTATACAACCCAGATTCGACCCATTATTCAGCGTAGGTGGGATCGAATGAATACACCTTTGCACATGGCAGCATATTCTCTCAACCCAAAATGGTATGTGCCAAGGACTGGTAGAATTCTTCCCATTGAAGATCCTGAGGTCAAAAAGGGATTTCGAGCTGCCATTACAAAGATGTGTAGTTTAGAAGAAGGGAAAAAAATCAGGAGACAATGGATGCAATTTGCAAGTCTCAGTGGTCCCTTCAGCAAGCATGATGCAAGGGAAGATCGCAATGATTTAGGCCAGCTTGACCCCATTGGTTGGTGGACCATGCATGGGGATGATACTCCAGATATCCAACAACTTGCTATTCGCTTATTGTCTCAGATTGCTAGTTCCTCTGCGGCAGAGAGGAATTGGTCCACATATAGCTTCATCCACTCTATCAAGTGGAATAGAATTTCCACTAGGAGAGCAGAGAAGCTAGTTGCAGTGCGCAGTTCTCTACGTCTTGCACATAGGAAGACACCAGAGTATCGGAAAGGAACGACAACACGATGGGACGTGGATCCAGAGGATACTGCACAGATAGATGATGAGGATGGACCAGATGAGCTGCAACATGGTTTGGTTGGAGTTCCGTTGGTTACTCAAGAGAGTGACTCTGACTTAGATATCGACATTCCCATTGATGGTCACGATGAATTCATGCAGCAGATGGATGTCGAGGACCACTCATTGAGATTGAGTCCTTGATATTGATTTTATTTTTAGTGCTCATTATCCATTTATAGTATTTAGTATTTAATTTTCAGTTGATGACCTCAGACTAAAGACTCTTGACTCTTAACTATTTTTGAGGTTGAAACTTATCTATTATGAATCATGATATTATCTACTTCTAGACTTTTACTATTTATACTTTAACATGTTCATTGTTTTCAATTTGCTTTCAATTTCGATTCTAGAATAGTAGAATGATGAATGATGAAATTAATTTTTAATTTTTAATTTTTTAAATCAATGTACATTGTAGATTGTAGAATGATGAATGATGAATGACATGGAAGCATGGTTCAATGTATTTTACTATTTTGAGATTTCATTATTGAATTTATTTATTGAATGATCATTGATTATGGATGAATATTAGAATTTAGAAATTAGAATACTGAGTATGTCATATGAATGATGTACATCATAATATGTATGTACTATGTATCAAAATGACTCAATGAATGATGAGGATGGATCAATGTATGTCATTATTCATTTCAATTATGAATTTAAATTTAGTATTTAGTATTTACTATTTAGTATTATTTAACAATGAATATGAACTTGAATTATATATATATATATATATATATAATTAAAAATTATATACCCCGACTACTCCCCGCACCCCCAAAATTTCCCTAAAATTTCAGGGTACTCCCACACATCCCCCCTGTGCGTCTCCCCACACCGAATTCTTGGTGGAACATTGTATTTTTTTCTACAGTTCAGATTAGTTACTTATGTTCACCAATCTGTTTATCTTTCAAGGAATCCTTGTAAGGAAGATAAAGCAAAGCACAACTCAGATATATTGTCACCAACATATACATCAACTCAGATATATTGTCACCGAGAGAGAGAGAGAGAGAGTATCACTGCTCTTACATCCCTAACCCAATCTTGAAATATGCACAAGTGCATGATCGACTATAATAACAACTCACTCCTTCCTCTTTTTATATGAGAGGTAAAGGGGCTTTAGTGGACCTAGTCCACTAGAAGAAAACTTGCAAGACACAAGAAGGTCCACCCATGTGAAGCACTATACTTTACATTACATGTGTCAGCATCAAAGGTGATAGTGATTAACAAGAAAGCCCTCCATGGCATGATCACTACTCCCCAAGGTCCAATAATCCTCCAAAGGTCCTAAGCTCCAATGCATCTCCTAGGTCATGTGTCTCCTTAAGGAAAATGCATATCCAAGGTAATGTGTCACCTTAAGGACTCCCACACCTACATATCCACTCCCTCAATGCAAGAGTTCACATGTCAAGGGATTTTGTGTGCTCATGTTGATTTTGGGATGTTTGTGTCATGGTAAAATACCCAACTCTACTCCAAGCACACAAACTCCCTTCATGCATCGACGACATGAAGTCACCAAGCTCCATACTAATCCAACACTTCGAGGAAGAATGTCTTTCAAACATCCAAACAATGTCTAGCAGCGAACGATAAACCACTTCTAATGTCCACGTCCATCAATGTAAAATTCATGCTATTATTATTTCAAGAATATTTATATTTTATCCAACATGATGACCCACTATGTGCACTATTTGTAGGGAATCTTCTAGATTTTTCTGCTTCAACGTGTTGATCCATTATGTGCATTGGTCAACAACTCCATTTAGTCAAGGAACTCTTCTAAAGTTCTTTCGAAGTTTCATTTCTCTTTCCTGTCATCAAGTAAATTGGAGCAACTAGAAAGAATTCCATTAACTGTCGTCCATCCAGTTGTTTCCTAAACAAGTGCCTATTGCTTAAAGAAAGTAGGAAACCATCATGAAACATGACTATAGCCACATAGTTTCAGTAGCTATAATCTGACAATGTTATTGAAAACACTGTTAGATTTGTTTCATAAAAGAGCACCTAGTCCCAAACAAAAAAAAAATGTTTGTGGAGAATGGCTTGTTTCACTATCGTTGAGCTTGACTGTAAACGTTGACAGGTTTTTGAGTCAATAAAGTCCCTGGAAAAAAACAATGATGGTTTCTCTCTAAAACATATGCAGATAAAGATACAAGATTCGAGTGGGGGACTTACGTAGTTTCATGACTACCGCTCGACTTGTAGCTGTTTGGTTTTTTGGTCTGATTTATTTTTTATATTTCAGATCTAGCTCCAGAATTTTTGGATTTCAAATTTCAGTTATAATAGCAGAATTCTGGGTTGGCTCACATCATTGGTATTAGAACCTCAATTAATAGCAGATTCATATCATATTTTTTGCTACAGTTCCAATTAGTTAGTTATGTTCACCAATTTGTTTATCTTTCAAGGAATCCTTGTAAGGAAGATAGAGCAAAGCACAACTCAGATATATTGTCCCAACATATACATCAACTCATATATATTGTCACCGAGAGAGAGAGAGAGAGTAGCACTGCTCTTACATCCCTAACCCAAGCTTGAAAGGAATATGCACAAGTGCATGATCGACTATAATAACAACTCACTCCTTCCTCTTTTTATATGAGAGGTAAAGGGGCTTTAGTGGACCTAGTCCACTAGAAGCAGACTTGCAAGACACAAGTAGGTCCACCCATGTGAAGCACTCTACTCTACGTGACATGTGTCAGCATCAAAGGTGATAGTGATTAACAAGCAAGCCCTCCATGGCATGAGCACTGCTCCCCAAGGTCGAACAATCCTCCAAAGGTCCTAAGCACCAATGCATCTCCAAGGTCATGTGTCTCCTTATTACTACTGTGCTTTCTATCTATTATTTCCATAGTGCCAAAACTTGCATTAAAAATTGCATGCCATGTACATAAATAGAAACCTGATGGATGATAAGGAAAAAGGGATATCTTATATGACCGCCCCATGTTCCGGGTCCTTACAATGACCGCCCCATGCCTAGAAAGGCTCTCATTAGATTCTCTAAGGCCGATCGTAGGTTTTGGGATTTTTTCAAGCAGTATCATTTTGGGTTATGGAGTTGTCAGCAGCGTCCTTATCCGCCTGAGCGCCCCATTGATATTGTTGAGTCACTTACATAAGTAACTAGTAGGTTGTCCTGGAACTAGGAATACTAAGAGAATTGGTATATGTAAAAAATTATTATGGGAATTTAGAAGCAGTTGTATGTGGCATTATTATCACCTTTTACTCATGCAGGTTAACTTCCATGCTGGACTACTTATAGTTAATCCTTTATATTGGCTAGAGGGATTACAACGGTAAATTGAAATGCGAGTAGTCATTATTAAATTATGGTGTTTTTTTTTAAAGGCATATCTGATGAATTTTGGAAAACTAGCAGAAATCCATTTAAAACCTTGGTTTGGTATGTACCTCGAAGTTGAAAAACTTGAGTTCTAATTT
Source organism: Pinus albicaulis (assembly GCA_034641835.2). NCBI lineage: Eukaryota > Viridiplantae > Streptophyta > Pinopsida > Pinales > Pinaceae > Pinus > Pinus albicaulis. The sequence goes on along the minus strand of CM076581.1, from coordinate 1,508,844,961 downwards.
CTTGATAAGCTGGCCATTTTTATGAACTTCACATGTGGAATTTCTAGGTGTCCATTAGATCGATTTAGATGGGTCGGAGTCAATGGCAATTCTTGATGCACCATCCAATTTCAATGCACCATCTAGATTCACGTACTGTTACAGAGAGAGACACACATATACATCCACAAAGTTATGGATCTTCCGACCACCACTTGAAATGTAGAATGCACCTACCTTCTCTCAGTGAAATAACATTTATTTTGGCAGATTATTAGGAAAACTATACAGACTTCAAAGGAACTGTGATAAAAAAATCAGATCCTATTTTCTCCAAGAAAAAAGCTTCACTTTATATTTTGAGAAGAAAAAAAGTTACATTTTCTGGGAACATATACATTGTACAGATTATTAGGAAAACTATACAGACTTCAAAGGAACTGTGATAAAAAAATCAGATCCTATTTTCTCCAAGAAAAATGCTTCACTTTATATTTTGAGAAGAAAAAAAGTTGCATTTTCTGGGAACATATGCACTGTACAGTAAAACTCCAAACTGAAGCAAGAATCCTATGCTAATGACAGTAAAACATATAGGTTTTTTTAACATGCAAAAAAAAATGTTTATCATAAGGCTCTGAAATGTCTTATGGAAAATCCAAAAAACAATAATAATAATATTTTAGGTTCACAGTGAAGCCATACACTAAATTGGTGCATGGGACTCTCTTGTTTATGTGACAAGGGATGCCCTTTGTGCAATGATTTGACTACTAAAGTATACGAAGATATACATACTCTACTCCACTTTCGATTTTAACCTGTAACCTCTTAGGAAGAAACACATGTTTTTAACCATTAGGTCCACTGAAACTGTAAACTAGTTACAACAATAATAATTTATACTGATTTTCACAAAAAAAGAGTAAGTCATCCATCAAAAATGAAAAGTATTGTTTAGATGAAGTAGCAGCGTCGGTATATACAGGAGATTTTGATAGACTAGCTGAGAAGAGCTATAGGTTCCTTAGGGTTATAACATATTTATGGTAGATGTTCTAGGAACATGACTGTAACATGACTACCTTCTCAGCAATCTCTATACTTCGATATATAGAGAATTGAGAGGACTAATCTAGGATTGTCCCGGTTTAGACAAACCCAATACAAAAACTGAGATTAAACAGGAGATGGAATCGGAAGAATTGCACTCCCAGAACTGTGATCAAGATTCTACAGGATCTGTGAGGGTAGATGGGATTGACAATGGTGATCAATGTTGCACGTCCTATTCCCATGCAATAAACAATTTAGTGGATAATAAAAATTCCTATCCGAGGCAACACATGCAAGGATCCCACAGAGAAAATGATCATAGTGATCCCTGCAGATGTGAGGCAACTGCAAGCTCAAATCCTCCAGCAGAGAGGACTTTGCAAGACTATGATAAAACCACGAGCAAGAGCAAGACAAAACAGGTTAAGAGCAGGCTAAAAGGAATGTCGAGAAAATGGAAGGAGAACCAAAGGAAATGGAAACATGAATGGAATCAAGAAAGACTGGAGCTTGACAAGATTCTAAAAGTGGATCTTAATAATGATCAGCAGGTTGAGGACCAAGACGGAGGCTTGGATCATTTAGAGGTTCTGAAGGCATTGGCTCGAGCCTTAAGTAAAACAGAGGAAGCCTACTTGGAAATGGCTGATAAGGCCATTGCAGAAAATCCAGAGTTGGCTCTGATGGGATCTTGTGTGCTTGTAATGTTGATGAAGGGAGAAGATGTGTATGTGATGAATGTTGGGGACAGTCGGGCAATCTTGGCGAAGAAACTAAAGCCTGATCTGGGTGAAATCGTTTCTATATCTCAGGCAGTGGGAGAATCTCAACCCTGCAGAGACTTGGAATGAATCAGTGAGGAAACCTCACACGATTTGGAGGCCTTTGATGATTGTTCAACTGATATGGATCTACCAGGAAAGAAGCCAACCTTAGGTGCTATGCAGCTATCCTTGGATCACAGTACTGGTGTTGAAGAGGTAAGATAATAGTTCTTTTTATTGGACTCAACATCATAAACTCGTGTTAATTGATCTTCTTTATTTTCTACTTTGTTTCACCATTCCAAGTATTTACCTTGTCAAATTGGCATTCTGAGGCATCTTACTGTCAAACTATATGCATTTTAGGATTGATTTGTTTCCGTGGTGTTTCTTCAGGAGGTTTAGAGGATCCAGGCAGAGCATACATATGATGTACTGCCTATCATGAATGACCGTGTCAAAGGGATGTTGAAGGTCACATGTGCATTTGGTGCAGGCTTCCTCAAGCAGGTTAGAGATTATCCATTCAGGAATTTACCCAATGCTCAGTATTAGATCAATCTAGGTTAAACTTTGGTTTTGATCTATATCAGCTACTTGGGAAGTTAGATTGGCTATAATATCATCCATTAAGATTTTAAATACCTTCATCTAAACACACATAACTTGTATAAACTGCTTATTTTGTTCATAAATTCAAATATTACAAGTAAAATTATGTGACTTTCAGTTTCATAGGTCTACATTTAAGACATTCATCCGTTCGGTTTAAAATTTAGCCAGTGAAGTAGATTGATCGCATCATGCTTTAGGTCTGATGGATGCTTATATTCTTGTTATTGCAGTCGAAATGGAATGATGCTCTTCTCGAGGTCTTTAGAATTGATTTTGTTGGCACTGCGCCATACATCACCTGCACACCTTCTCTTCGTCACCATAGATTGGGTCCTGAAGACCATTATTTGATACTCTCATTAGATGGTCTTTATCAATATTTTACCAATGAAGAGGTGGTTAACCATGTGGAATGGTTTATGTCATATTATTCAGATGGAGATCCTGCCCAACAACTTGTTGAAGAGGTCCTCTTTCGTGCAGCAAAGAAATCTAGTAAGGAGACTTAAATGCTTGGAAATAGCTTGAAATAAAGTTATTTAAATAGTAGTGCTATATGGTGTACTTGATTTTCTGAAGTATTCAACTGGCATATGGATGCAGGGATGGATTTCCATGAGCTTTTAGATATACCTCAAGGAGATCGCCGCAAATATCATGACGATGTTTCTGTGATGGTCCTTTCTTTGGAAGGAAGAATATGGAGATCACAAGTGTAAATAATGTCGGAGCACTAGAGAGTTAGGTTCTCCCACATAAGAGTTGATTATTTTGTTTCTTTTCAATTTTCCGTGTACCATATTTTGAAGCAGAGATTACAGCTTGTAGAGGCCTCTACCGTTGTATTTGATGGAAATGGAAAGCTGCAAGTGTTCATCTCTAAAATTTTGCCCTTATTTTGCAATGTTGTTGTTGATAGCTTGGTTTCTTTCTTCCATGGATGCTACATGGAGACTGATACCCTTTTAAAATGATTCAACAACATCCTTTTCCATTCCACTGGAAAATTACCCATAACAAAAATGAATATATTTTCTGAGAAATCTTAAATTTGCACCAAGTGTTTTTTCTGTCAATGTTCATGAAACTGAACATCAATTTGTCAAGATGCCATTACAGCTTATGTAATATTTACATTGGAAGTTGAGTATGATGGGAATACAGGGCTGCAACGATGCAAATGAATATGCCTCTTTCAATGGTAAACTTTGGAGGATTATGTTACCTAATTGGAAAGATTAAGCTAATAAATTATATGAAGATTGCATGCTTTAAAAGTTTACATGTAGTGAAGAATCAGATAAGATGGAAAGACAGGAACTGACTTCACTCTTACATTGACAACAGCTATGGGTTTTACCTGTATATATAAAATTGCATCGATATGAGCTCTAAAATTTACTGTCATAACAAATTGTAACAAAATAGGTGAAGGATTTAAACTTCTAATAACCATATCTGAATGTCGTAATTTCAATCAATTAACTAACTATGGTGGTAGGAATCAACTACATTTCCCAATATTTCCTGCACAGATTTTAGACTGGCCATTTAAACATTAAACCTGACATACTTTTCGTCACAGAGAAGATGATTAAAGGTTTAGAGGATACCCGATAAACACCTGCAAGGAACAATCCCATGTAGTACAATTCTCCTGCACACAAATGGTGCACAGAGAGCACACTTTCAACCTTTCCACTAGGTCCAATAAAGTGTTCAATTTTTCCATCACTGTCACATGTCAAATCAGCCAAGGTTGCCTGTGTATTTGGCTTCTCATGCAACCGACGCAAAGGAATTATAGGGAAAACTTGATTTATGGCGCATGAATTAGGTATGGAACGGAAAATAGATAAGTTGATATGATATGTCACTGCTAAGTATTTCTTAAGCTTATCTACTTCATCTGGTAACTCAGAGTCTCTACAAAATTTTAAGACACTAAATGAAATAACATCATAGACATCTTCAACTTGTTCCCTATGCTCAAGAATTAAGAAACCAAGCTTAAATAAGCTATGGGCTTCTTTTTTTAACCAATTTGCATCATTGTAAGCTTACGGTACATTTTGTTGGCAGATATTTTTTTTGATATCATATAAAGTTGATAGTAGATATTCACTAGGATTGCAATCTTTCCGAAGCTTTGTGTTTGTATGATATGGAACAAATGAACCTGCATGCAATTCACTTGAATGTAGATCCTCTTGAACAGCTGTACCTGAAGTTTGGACCATGATGTGTGGCCATGGTGAACACACGACTCTCTAATGCATCAACATTTCTCCTTGTTAGTAACTCATTATCCCCTGAAATTTTGCTAAATCAATCTATTTGTCAAGGGTGCCCCTTTGCCCCAGATTTGTATATTTGATAATGGATGCCTTGGATCACCTATTTGAAGTTGCTAGCATTTAGGTGCAAGCGAAGGACATCTTACATCCTGATGGGTCATACATGGTCAACAATCATTTTGCTAATGGATCCTTTATTTCTATGAGTGTTAAGCAGAGCTTGGTTGATGGTGCTCATACTTGTTTGCACATCTTTGGATCTACATTATATGTTGTGGTTAGTGACCACGAGACAATTTTTTAGTTGTTAGAGTTAGAATCTCAGCCTACTAGATTCCCACAGCTCGGACTTATGTTCAACCAAGGGTAATTGTGAGGTATCTAGGCATTGCATTTGAAATTTTGAAGTGGGGCTTTCACCAATGGCTATCCAAGATTGGTGTACTGTGTCTTCAACAATTTTAGAGTAAGCATTGATTTCGGCATCATAAGGACCTCTCATTAGATGGGAAGTTAACAAGGGGGTTGGACAGATCCTCTATGCCTCACATGTTTATTATGTATCTTGTTGGTTGCCTAGTAAGACTCAATTTCAGCATTTAGAGCAGATTATGCAATCATACCTGTGGTCAAAGTATGGTGGGAAGGACAATATTCCACAAGGATGTGGGGGCTCATCCCTCACCCAATGTGTTGAAAAATAACATTGCGACATCGAGGCCATTTTACAGGGATGCGGGGTGGATCTTTGGTTAGTCCTTGCAGTAGTATCAACCACAAAGGCTTTAACCTTTGTAACCTTTGTTGCTTTAGCAGAATCTATTAACTCCAACTCTCAATGCAAGATGGGGTGTCGGTTGATCTAGAAGACAGGTGACCACACAAATTACACTGTTTCTAATATGTTTGGAAAGATAATCAGGACCAGTATTTAGTTCTCCTTCAACGCCATGCTCACTAGTGTGCTGCCTTGTTTGGAAATTGTAGCTATCTGGTCCACTCTTCCTTCATTGGGATTTGGCAGTGATTGAGAGTCTCTTCTCTGTTTTCCCTAGGAATATTAAGTGTAAGTTAGCAAAAATTTAGTTCTGTCTACTTTTTGTTCCATTTATCTGTTTACTTTTTGTTCCATGTGGTGTAATGAGGTACATGACTAGCTATTAACTGTGGGTGAATTATTGATAAGAGATGCTCAATATTTATATTCAGTAACCTATACAGACTTCATTTCTGCTTTGCTAGTCATCATCAAAATGGAACCCCCAAAGGGAGGACAATTTAAGTCAAATTTTGATAAGGCTGCAAAAAGAGATCGCAGAAGAGCAGTTAGTGGAAGGGTAATAATGAGCAGGAATGGGGAGATGATTGCAGTCTATATGGAAAAAATAGGAATCAACATCAACAATCAATCGGGAATGAGGGATCCTGTAGCAGATTTAATTTTTCCTAGGCCTAGCCTGGAAAGAGTGGCAATGAAATGAAGTGGAATTCTCAGATTATAATCAATGTTGTGATGGAAAAATGAATTTCTTCTCGAATTGGAAGTTTGAACCCCCAATGTCAATGGATTAAAAGGAGGTTTCAGCAGAAAGGTTAGAAATAGATCTCATTATGCTACAAGAGTAGCCAACAAGGTTGCTGATTGGCTTTCTAACATGCCATTGAGTGGCAAGTATATGACATCAATATTTTCAAAACCTGAGGTTCAAAGGAAGAATAATGAATTATTGAAATTAATAGGAAGTCAAAATGTTGAGACTTAGAAAAAACACTAGGCCTTGGGGAGCTGACATAGATGTCCCTGTTTTTTCAATTAGAAAGATTAAGGCAGGATACCTTAAGTTGCAGGACATGAAATTTATGGACTGATTTGCAAATCCCTCTATAATTTGCGACAATGGTGGAAACCATTAGTGAGTAGTATAAATCATAGTTTAATTCTTATGAAGTTTATGTTTTTTTCCACACCTGGAGAAGAATTGGGTTTGTTAATTCACTTTCTCTCTGCATTATCTCAGTCTCTATTAGCCATTAGCAATCAAAAGAAGGCTAGAAAGGAGAGGAGCAAAGCCCAAATGCTCCCTCGAGGAACTGTGAAGGAAGAGGGTCCTGCCTGTCAATTGCATAATTAAAAATGATGGGAATCCTCTAAGGAGACAGTCCGGATTGACAAGCAATATGTTCATAGGCAGGAAGAGTCCTCCACGTGGAATGATACTAAGCAACCCTTTGGGAAGTGAAAATTTTCCTTGAACATGTGCTCCTCAAACAATAAATTCACGAGTCACTTGTCAGTGTGGGTGAGAGATTTCAATGACTGGAGGATAATACTCTATTTTTTAAGTTTGAGGTAAAAGAAATCATCAGGGAGGCAATGGAAAAAGCTATAGCATAGTTTGCTAAGTGAGTGTGGAAGCATGAGGAAGACAAGAGGGTTGCTGATATTGAGTTAAGGATAGAACATTGCTGCAAGCTTGACCGCATTTTCCATCTTTCCCAGTTCAATGCAAGACTAAGTTCAAAGTCAAGGAGATTAGATTGTACACTGATGGTTCAAAGAGAACAAGCGACTAAGTGGATGCCAACAAGGTGCTACTTAGCCACTGGGAGAGGTGCTTGGAGCAGCTGCCTCACTTAATCATTCTGCCAGTGATGAGCTCAAACAACAATTATGACAACCCAACCCAAAAGAACAAGGCAATCCATAAAATGTACAATAAATCCCCATTATGCTTATTAGTTGTTAAAGGAGGGACAAACAATATTTGTATTATTACTGCTCTTAATAATGCTGAAAAAAAATTGATGCAAACATCAGAAATACTCTGAAATCCTCTTGTACATGTAGCTGATAACAATGTTGCCAGAAGCAAGAATGGGGATGGAAAAAAAAATAGGAACTGGGAAGCGAGAATCCCAAAAAATAGAAATTTTCAAAAAAAATGAAAACATGAAAGATAAAGAAGATATAAAATAGTATAAATGAAAATATATTTCAATATTTTACTTCTTAAATGATAAAGCATGAGAAATTACATCATGATTCATGGTTCATATGAAAAGGATGAATAGCTTTTTTTTCAAAGAAAACCTCCCAAGATCCCCCCACCCCCCCTTCTCCCAAATATCCAAATGGAGAGCAAGACAATCACCAACCACAACAGCAGCTGGAAACCCTGACAGACTTGACTGGCTTTGAACCTGTGACCTATTCCATCCCCATCAACAACATGCCTTTGGCAAATGGTTCAACTAATTGAGCCAGCCCTTGGGCCTACATAACTATTATTTATTAGCCAAATTTTGGAATTTAAAATGACTACACACCCAATTGTGGAAGCTGCAAAAATTGAGTTATGAAGATCAACTCAAAGCATTAGTGCAACTGCTCCACAATCTCATCATCCTTGTAAACAACCAAAGACCACCATGGAGAGCAGGACAACCACTAGCCACAACAGCAGCTAGAAACCCTAACAGACTTGACTGGCTTTGAACCTGTGACCTATGCAATCCCCATCAACAACATGCTTTTGGCATGTGGTTCAACTAATTGAGCCAACCCTTGGGCCTACATAACTATTATTTATTAGCCAAATTTTTGAATTTACAATATGACTACACACCAAATTGTGGAAGCTATAAAAATTGAGTTATGAAGATCAGCTCAAAGCATTAGTGCAACTGCTCCACAATCTCATCACCCTTGTAAAAAGCCAAATACCACCCTGTGTTCATCATCCAACTTCTTGTTTACTCTGCAGGACAGAGCCTACATCGCAGTGGACAGCAGAGTGCCTGAAGAATGGATGGATGAATTAGCTAAAAGGGGTTTTATTCCATTATTTGGCATTCGTATGCACATCCTAATGAACTTTCAACTTATGTACTCTTTATTTATTACCTCATTTTTCTCTGACATGGGGAAACACATTTTTAACTTCGATATGTTCACTACAATAATTCTTGGTAAGGTCCATTATTTTCCGATATAATTTAAAAAAAATAATAATAATAATTGTAAACAATTCTCGGATGATGTTTTTAAAAGATATCCTAGACAAATTCTGCTAGGCTAGGGAAATGCTACTTTTTTTATCTTTTTTTCCATCCCGATACCCTCCCTTCATACCTGACTGTCGGCATCTTCAACTTTATCTCAGTTACCAAGATAACAGACATTACTTTGACAATTCAATTGGTTATATTTCCTTCTCCATATAAATCTCTACTAGTGATGTTACCAATACATCATTCTGAGTGAGACAGAAATGGAGATGGATAGATTAAAGAAAAATGAACCTTGATCCTTGAAATAAACATTATGGTCATTAAACAGTATATACTTAATAGGGAAGACAAAGTAATAGATAAAGATAAGATAATTTTATTAATGTCCAACGAATGACCACAAAAAGGTCAATGGGACTGCTGGTTACAATGATTATAGCATACTAGCTGGTGGACCAAACGGTCCCCTTTCTTTATAAGAGCAGGAAAAGAAAAACTACAAAGAATATGAAAGTAAAAGTCTAGATGACTGAAACATCTTGCCAATGAGTTGTGGTGAAGAATTCCTGGAGGAGAAGGATGAGCCTCTTGAGTGGGGGGAGACTCCTTCTCCTAGCATCCGAGGCTGTTAGAAGAGGAATGAAGGAAACTTGTCAATGTTTGTTGCCCTCAAGAGGAGTTGGACTGCTGCCGCTGCCTTCAGGAGGATTTGGGGCGCCCCGTGGAGGTGGGGGGGTGCCTCGTTCTGGATCGCTGATGGGGCTTAGTGGGACAAGATTCCCGGATCCGCACTGACCTGGAGTCATGGTCTAAGGATCGATTGGTGGCTCTCTTGGTGCCTTGCGATGCCGGGAGTGCTCTGAAGAAGTCAGTGATTGTTGGGCCTCAAAATAGTCCCTATTTTCACTCCATTATTCATTAATATCTTCACATTTTACCTTCATGTCACCTCCATTCCACCTCCATATCATTACATTCACCTCCTTATTGGGTCATAACTATGTTTTTCCAAAGTTTATTAATTCTTAAACATTTTTAAGTGTATTTGTGGTTACACTTTAGAAAATAATATTCTTATATTTATACCTAACAATTAGTATGAGTTTGTTGACATGTGTAGGTACAAAAGAAGCTTCCTAGGCACCCTTATGTGGCACTCTATGTTCAAATTCGAAGTTAAGAAGATAAACCTCATGGAAAAGATTACCAAAGAGAAATGTGGAGGATAGGGTTATGTGTCTAGATGGTTAGAGATATTAGTGGATGATCATTATGAGTTTGTTACTCTTCTCATTGTATAAATAGGAGTACCTCCTCCATTCCAAGGGGAGGACTCTTAGAGCATTGTATCCAATTGATGATGGAATAGAATAAAGCTTCATTTTTCATATATTTCCATTATGTAGTTTTAGATGTAAATTATGTTAATGTAGAATATGAATTTATGGAATTTTATGTAGTTTTAGATTTAAGTTTCCTTAATGTAGTATATGTAACAATTTGTCTTGAAGTTAAGAATTGAGCTTCACTTAAAAGGATGAGACTAAGAACATTTTGCTTCATATTAGATTTTGTTTCATTTCATTGCTTAGATGTTACATGATTTGTGTGTGATTTGTTTGTGTGCAAGTAGTTTTTGTTGAGATTTTGAGTGGTTAAGATGAATGAATTATAATGGAATACTTTACATGTCTCTTAAGTTAAGAGCTTCTTTCATTAATAATTTATCCATCTTAAGTTCTTGGTTTTAATCTCTGATTCATTAAGTGGTAATTGAGTTGAAAGTGGATTTCTTGAGTCAAGAACCATTTCAATATTATTCCTCTTTTTAAACTAATTGAGTTAGAGTTATAGAATATATTACTTTCAGCTTTTGAATAGCCTTGTCTTTATTTCAAGTTTCTGGTTTTATGAATGATTTCTCTATGATACGGTAGGGAAGGACAACCAGGACCTCCTAAGTTAGGAGCCTCTTCCCTTGCATATTATATTGAATCATAAACAATTTAGTTAGACATAGAGTTAGTTGCCTACTCCTGCATATATATTGCTGGCACCATCACAAGCTCACGAGTTTCCCTGGTCGATAATTTAATGCGGCAATTTGTTCAAATAAATTGCCCAACATTTTGGCGCCGTTGCCGGGGATGGTGCTAAGGGATTAGGCATTAGAAATTTAATTTAGTACTAGCATTTTTCTTTAGACAAAATAATTTGTGAACCTTGGTGACAGCAGGATCTTCACAAAGGAGTTTAAGTTTGAATTTTCTGATGTTTTAATGTTTAGCTAGTTTTAAATTTCGTCATTTCAAAAACACCCCCCCCTGCATAAATAAAAACAAATCAAACGGTGAGTATGCTCTCTTCCTGCGCTTCGTGCGATCAGGAAGATCAGAAAATCTGTTGATTTTGTTCAAATAAAAATACTCTTGCTGGAAAATTAATCTGCCATATAATAATAAAGAATTTTGTGAATAAGCAAATTTAGTTTTCTTTGAATTTTAGTTTTAAAAAAAAAAAAAAATGCTCACAAAATAATAATAATATATGTATCATGTATATATATTATTTAAAAAAAAATTGTTTTGAAAACTAACCATTTTTTAGAAAGAATTCCATTTTATTTTCTTTATTTTTAGATTTAAAAAAAAAAAAAAAACAACCAAAACAACAAAAGAATTCAAAAAAAAAAAAAAAACAAAAAAACCACTGCCAAACACACCAAACAAATATTCACGTCATAAAAAGAAGGCCGAAAGCATTCAAACAAACAAACTGAATATTAACGCTGCATTAAAAGTCGCCAAGAGTCGAATCCTTCTTCGTGTGAAAATTCGCCTGCAAATCAATCCAAGAAATACAATCAATTTTTTTTTATTTTTTATTTGAGGCTAGATTTGGGCTAGATTTGGAAACTGAAAAATTGATTCGGCTGATGAAACAATGAATTCAAGCGAAAGGAGGGTTGAGAATGCCCAGAAGGCAGCGATCCCTCTCAACAATTATGTGTTTGATTTCCGGTAATCAATTATCCAAGAGTCTGAAGGATCAGCGTGCTGCGAGTAGATCTTCCTTCTTTACGCACACAATGCCCAAATTCATTCACTATACCTGCAACCACGAATGAAAATCACACGTTCTACACAAGTTTATGATACCCGCTGATATTCTGAGTCATTCAAAAATGGCTCATGGCTCTCAACGCCGCCTTCAAAGACTTCTCCCTGGTGCATGCATACGATCAAAACTTGCGCTCTGGAGAACAAGTTTCTGTGAAATACATCAATTCAGATCTTAATAGAAACAAGAGTCACAGTTGTTAAAACATCAACAAAAATCGGCACAAGTATTCTTCCAACAAAACCATTCCTATCTTGCCTCAACGAAAAAAACCTCTAAATCCAACGATTTCACATATTTTGCCTTTTTGTGCGTTCTGTTTGTTTGTTTTGCATTTTTTTTTAGTTTAAATTTGTTTTGTATTTATTTTTATTATATATTTAGTATTAATTTGTTAGGATTTAGTTATATATTTTTAGTTATAATTTGTTAATGTTTGTTATGTTATTACAATTATATTAATATATTAATGTAATTGTAATTTGTTATTGTTATAATTTTAATTTTAATTCGTTGTATATGTTTGTTATTTTATGTTTTATGTTGTTAATTAATGTTTGTTATAAAAGTTGTATTAATATATTAATTGTATTAATATATTAATATGTTTTTATAATTATAGTTATAATATCTTTTTATTTGTTATATTTTAATTGTAATTTGTTATGTTATTTAAATATTAATTAATGTTTGTTATAAAAATTGTATTAATATATTAATATATTAATTGTATTAATTATATTAATATATTTTATAATTGCATTAATTAATATAGCTATAATTTGTTGTTATAGTTATAATTTGTGTTTTGTTATTATATGATTCTCTTAATACATTGTTTTAGATTATCATTTTGTTAAGATTGTCATCATTTAAAAAATAAAAATAAAAAAAATAAAAAATAAAAAATTGTTGTGTGTTGATTTGAAGGATTTAGAGGGTGAAGATTTGAAGGATATTAGCAAAATCATGAAAATTACAGGAACTGATTGAAAGTGCAAGAGTTGGTACAAAGTGCAAAATTTAAAAAAAATTTAAAAAATTTTCCACAAAATTCATGCAGATTTGAAAATAAATAATGGAACACTTGGAAACAAATTTCGAGGATCGATTTATCAAACATTTGGAGGATTCTACGGATGATGATTATCTTGTTTCGATAGCTTCAAGTTGGCATTAAACTCATAATATTTTCTGTTATGTGACATACTAATCTGCAGGACACAACAGAGCTTTCTAATGCCAATCTTTTTGCGAAGCACATTTCATGAGTTATCTGACAGGGAGTATTATTTTTCATGGTTATTTTTAAGAATGGATTGATTTTAATGTCATGATTCAGTCAATTTCAACACCTTTGATTGTCCTTAACTTGTTTTATTTGGTATAAAATTTTTGCGTAAGAATCATGAAGGAACTGGCCATTCCTTCTTGAACACACTTATGTTTCTTTCTGCCAAGTTTTTTTTACAGGTTACAGGACGACAAAGCGATCATTACGGAGACTACATTGTGACGACAATTAGTCTTCCAAAGACTAAATTCATGAAAAAAATTCTCAAGACAAATCCATCTCCACAACCATTACCTTCCACCTCCCTTTCTGAAAAGATTTTGAATCCCATCAATTGTACATCTATAAAGCATACCATTTCCATGTCCATTTTTCATAGCAAGAGTTCTTCTTCATTCACCATGCTTCCTAACTCATCAATAAAAACCATTTTCCATTTCCATTTCCCTTTTCATACCATTTTTCATTTCCGCCAATAAAACCCTGCTTGAGTCAAAGTTCTAGAGTCTAAGTATCATTGAAAAACACCTAGAGGCTTGCATGCCTTAATGGCAAGTACTCTTGCCAATGAACAATGGGAGTACATTAATATCCCTTGTTTGTTGGATCTTGTAGGTGACTCGACCACGACAAATTTATTCGTACCTACAAAGATGTGTTAGGCATCCTGACTCCCATTGGAATCAATGGTGGGAGCTCTTGTGTTGACTAGGGGCATTCATTAATGGCCACTAAGCCAACAACTTCTTGCTATGTTCGACACCAGCACATTTAATCACATAGTAAGATTTGTGCCATCGAGCGTTGAAGACTTGAAGACCCATATTTTGCAGCAGATGAAGCCAATTTCCATTCATTGTATTTCCATTCATGGTATTCATTGTATTTCACTTGAGGACAAGTCAATAAATAAGGCTGGGAGGAAAATGTAACTTCTATATTTTGTATACCTTCTAAGCCTTATAGATTTTCAGCCATATTCAACAAACTCATCGGATTCATCATCCAGCAGCAGATACAACTTTTAGTCATGTTCAGCAGACTCCTCAGATTTTTCATCTAGTAGCAGCGGATCCAGCAGCTGATACGACAATATAGATCCATCTTTCATCCACCATTTTCACAACAGTTTGAAGTCACACATGCACGACTCTCACCTATTTTTGGAAGGGTAAGTTAAGGTATGCTATTTTCTAACTTTTAACCATTAAATTCCTTGAAATGTTAGAATAATAATTTTTGGAAAAAAAAAAACTTCACTTCCTTTCCTTTCATTACCAAAGCCATCCGTTTAATGGGAAGGATACATTTACATACATGCTTTGTCACATTCATATCCACAGTTATATATCACATTCTAAACCCACTTACCTTCAAAATATATTTACTATTACATGAGCATACAAATGGCTTTGTCTAAAGTATTTAAAAGTTAATTGGATGCCAATAGAATCATGGTTGTTACACAAGAACCAACCATGATGCATTCCAACAAAAATACTATGCCATAAAAAGCACATTATCATTATGCAAAGATCATACAATGAACGCAACAAACAAAATATGGTTGAAACACAAGAAACAACCAAGTTGTAGTTCATCAAAATAACGCTTTGCAAAAGTTAAGTAAATGATCTCATGCAGAGTTTAAGCCAAAGCTCAAGTACCAAAAAGTAATGTAATAGATTGCATGAGGACATGCAATACCTTCAGTTTGGGGGTATGTTGGGCCTCAAAATAGTCCCTATTTTCACTCCATTATTCATCAATATCTTCACATTTTACCTTCATGCCACCTCCATTCCACCTCCATATCATTACATTCACTTCATTATTGGGTCATAACTATGTTTTTCCAAAGTTTATTAATTCTTAACATTTTAAAGTGAATTTATGGCTAAAACTTAGAAAATAATATGCTTATACCTATACCTAACAATTAGCATGAGTTTGTTGACATGTGTAGGCTCAAAGGAAGCTTCCAAGACACCTTTATGTGGCCTTGGATGATCAAATTCGAAGTTAAGAAGATAAACCTCATGGAAAAGATCATGGAGGAAATCATGGAGGATAGGGTTATGTGTCTAGATGGTTAGAGATATTAGTGGATGATCATTATGAGTTTGTTACTCTTCTCATTGTATAAATAGGAGTACCTCCTCCATTCCAAGGGGAGGACTCTTAGAGCATTGTATCCAATTGATGATGGAATAGAATAAAGCTTCATTTTTCATATATTTCCATTATGTAGTTTTAGATGTAAGTTGTGTTAATGTAGAATATGAATTTATGGAATTTATGTAGTTTTAGATATAAGTTTCCTTAATGTAGTATATGGAATAATTTGTCTTGTTCTTAAGAGAATTGAGCTCACTCTAAAAGGATGGGAGAAACATTTTATTTCATATTAGATTTTGTTTCATTTCATTGCTTAGATGTTTAAGGATTTGTGTGTGATTTTGTTTGTGTGCAAGTAGTTTCTTGTTAAGATTTTTGATTGATATTAAGATGAATGAATTATAATGGAATACTTTACATGTCTCTTAAGTTAAGAGCTTCTTTCATTAATAATTTATCCATCTTAAGTTCTTGGTTTTAATCTCTGATTCATTAAGTGGTAATTGAGGTGAAAGTGGATTTCTTGAGTCAAGAACCATTTCAATATTATTCCTCCTTTTAAACTAATTGAGTTAGAGTTATAGAATATATTACTTTCAGCTTTTGAATAGCCTTGTCTTTATTTCAAGTTTCTGGTTTTATGAATGATTTCTCTATGATACTGTAGGGAAGGACAACCAGGACCTCCTAAGTTAGGAGCCTCTTACCTTGCATATTATATTGAATCATAAACAATTTAGTTAGACATAGAGTTAGTTGCCTACTCCTGCATATATATTGCTGGCACCATCACAAGCTCACGAGTTTCCCTGGTCGATAATTTAATGCAGCAATTTGTTCAAATAAATTGCCCAACAGTGATCCTCTGTGTGGTGGCCAAGGCGGATGGATGCTGGAGTAGATTCAAACGATGTCTGAAGGTCTCCTTGAGGTAAAGTGCCAAGCATCTCTGGTCGGTGTATTTAAGGAAGCTAGTTGATAAGCAATAAAGGTGCCCTCAGATCCCAGAGTAGATGGGGCATCTGAAAATGAAGTGTGACTCAGTTTCCACCTCCTGTAAGTGACAAAGTTGACAGATCCTCTCTGTCCTGTCAATATGGTGGTTTTTTTCCACCCGAAGCTTGTGTGATCCAACTTTGAGCTGCCCAAGGGGGATCCTGATGGCATGCATCCAATGCTGGAGGGTATAAGGGGGTCGAGCGATGAGTACATCTCTGATCTCCAGGAAGTGCTTAGTGTAGAAGGCCATCTTTGGGTGTAGACCACCTAGAGGATTGACCCATTGTGTTGTCAGCTGAGCAATAGCTGAGAGGGAGACAATGCAACCCCCCAAACCATCAAACGATGGAGCCTGCAGATTTTTTTTTTAGCTTGTGCGAATGGCGTAAAATTTTATAGCAAAATTATTTTCAACCGCCAGAGCCACTAAACTCCAGTTCATTGCCATATTTAATGGGTTTCGGAACCCTTTCAAGAAAAGAACTCTAAAGAAGGTTGCCGGAAGAAATTACACGTTAAGCAATGGATAACACTGTACACGAGGAGGATTTTAAGCGCAAAGTCGAAGGCTGAAGGATGTAATCTGCACACGTCATAGCCATTCGAGCACTTGAAAATTATAGTGGAAAATGAAAGCAAAGATGTAGCAGATGAGATACCAAGTTCTTGTTCAATTTTGAAGGCCTGGACACAATTGTGTTGGATAAGAACAAGGAGGCAATTCTTCAACTGTGCAGGCATCAGCTCAGTGTTTCGAGCGATTTCTGGGAAAGTGAGAGTTCCTTTGTGAATAGGACAAGTTTATACCTTTACTTCACTGTGGAGAAGTGTTAAATTTGGACAACTGGGTCCAAACTCCATCTTGTGATGCTCAGATGAAGATTCCAATATTTGTATTGGATTCCTCTTTCAAAGAGGTGTAAAATCGATCTAAAATTGATTTTAATCTGATGAGAAGAACATTTATTTTGAATTTATTATTTATAATAAATTTAAGTGTAGGTCGGCCTTAAGGTTTTTACCCCCAACAGATGTGTCACACACCTCTCATGATTGGTATTTATAGGGTCAATGTTAGAGCATTTTCCATTGATCTCAACACACATCTCCTCCTCTTATACGAGCATCTAAGGAGCAAGAAGGATGAATTTTACTGCAGCAATAAGGATGAAGTTTACCACAACAAGAAGGATGAAATTTATTGCAGCCAGAAATCTGCGATTAGGGTTTCTGGGGAAGTTTGACCAGCGTTGACTTTGGTCAACGCATGGTCCAATTGGGCTGAATTTTGGAGGAGACTTCAATCTAAGGAGGTTTTACTCTTTGCACAAAAATCGAGGTCAAAGGTTGACCAAAAGTTGATTTTCATTGACTTTTAGTGCTGCTGCCCTGCGTTGACTTTTCTCGGCATCGTTGACTTTTCTGAGGTTGACTTCTAAGTTGACCGTGTGACTGTTTTGAGGACTGTTGTGACACATGCTGGGTTGGTTGGCCGTGAATTCTATGTTGGTTGAAGCATCCTGTTGACTGCCGTAACGCACCATCAACTTTATCTATTTCTGACTTGTCTTCTAAAGGATCACTGGTATGTTCTATCTGCATTTTACTTGTAAATTCATGTGATTGCTGTTGATAAAAGTAAAGTTGCGTCAAGCATAGAACATCTACATAAATTTACAAGAAGGGATGAGTAGCTGAATGTCAAGGTCGAGTTTTGCTGTAACTAAGAGGTTGTGTTTTGAATTTACAGTCACCGAGTTTACTCACAAAGGAGGGCCGAATCTCCATTATTGTTGCTGACCAAGTGTACTGTGGAGAGACACCAAAAGAGAGGTCAAATTTCTGTGAGTGTATACTCGATTTGTTGCAAGTATTGCTTCTGGAGCTGTGTTCCATATTATAGGAAATTTCTAATCTGTATGGTTGGAGGTACCATTGTTGACTCAAGGAAGAGGCTGGCCCTGATAAAATGACTTTATATTCTTCTATGGTAATATTGTAGACTCCAACCTCTACAAGCACTTCTTGCGATAACATCCATGATATGTTTTGATTCTTGTAACCAAAGCCATCAACAGTGAGCCATTATCAAGAAGAATTTAGTCTTGAGCTTGCACATCTAAATATTGATCAGTTCATAACGTTATATTGATATGAGCTGTATGAGAAAATGTTATTGGCCCTTGTCCTGTTCATAACAAATCTTCTCAGAATTTTCATCTTCAAAGCGAACAAGATTAGCGTTAAGAACAAAGAGAAAATTACAGTAAAGGAAAGATATCCCTGTATCTATGGCATCATGGTTATATGTTTTCAACCATTCTAAAAAAAGACTGATCTAAGTATGTCCTCCTTTATCAGAAGACATTCCTCATCTCCTATAAAGTTCATTGATACTAAGGTATGCTACTAAAATTCTACTTTAAGAAGTCAACGATCGAAGTGATGGTGTTGTATGAGCCTCCGTAAACTTTTAACCAATGTTATCAAACTCGAAATCAGCAATAAATCGGCAAGGAAAAAGAGCGAAGAGTTTTAATCGGATCGGGAAAAAATCAGTGAATTCAATAAATAAAGATATACACATATATTGAATTAGAAAAACATTTTTCATTGATTTTCAATATAGCCATGTCCAAACAATGCATAATATAAATAGATGTCCAAAACATCATGAATGAATAAGTATCTCATATATGTTATGAGTCCAAATATGATCCAAAGCACCGAGTCCTGACTCCTTAACCAGTAACTACATAGAACTAGAAGCATCTGCTTCTAAAAGTTTATAAAATATTGCGTACTAATCAATGAAAAAGCAATAACTGAAATCTCTTGATTTCTGCTGAAATGATACGAAAATGGTTTGCTACTAAAATATTTTACAGATCACATGTTGGACCACACTACACACTACTCTATTACACGGAGTAAGCTGAAACTTAAACCATGCCTCTATTACCTTCTTGGTGTATGACTTGCGGGCCTAAGCAATGAGAAGTGAGTTATGGACCAACATTTAATTTTTAATCCAACTAAACCACGTGGCAAACAATGTGGAAACCCTAAAAGATGAAACTTGTGCTTGCCGATTTGAGGCTTGAAAATCTTATTAGTCGCCTAAATCACAATTAATCGTTGGGTTGTGAGTCAAACTCGTGTTGACCACAAGTCAAACTCAATCAACGCGAGTTTGACTCACCTAGAGTTGAATAGGATCGTTTGTGGGAAGAGCAGAGTTTGACTCGTGATTAATCGTGAGTGATCGGAGATTCATGTTTCACTACTTTTAACTATAAATCTGAAATTGAGAAGCAGTGCTAGATGAGATACCAGATGTAGCAGATGAAGCTCTCAAGTGAAAAATTATGAAAGAAGGAATCATGTATGGATTCCTAGTTCTATGAGTCACAGTAAAGAGGGTTGGTTGAGGAAGCTACAACAGACCTCCTCAGAATAACAGGACTTCTAACACAAGCTGAGGCTTGTTGATATATTCTCCCTGTTGGACAGTGACATAGATATACACCTATGTAGTAGTAAGCATGTGACAGTAGCAGTCTCACATTGGAGCGTAATGGTAAAATGTGTTTCTGCAGCTTTCAGACACGTTGTTGGAAGTCTTTAGCAAAATACTGTGGTCTTGGATGGTTTTGACTATGGGAGAATAAAATTCCCTTCCAAGCTAGTGTCTGAGATGCCCTCATTTAAAAATAGATGTTTTTCTCTCTCGAGAGAAACTGGCATTAAGAGGGAGAATACATCTCTGTATATACTCCTGAACATATACCATTGCATTGAACGAAAGAAGATCCTCATGACTTAGAGACAAATGGCTTCAGAGGGGGAAATTCCAAAGGAAAACCAAGAAGCCATATAAATAGCAGGGGTATCTATCAGCCATGAGTACAATATGAGCCTAGATCATGTGAAGAAGCTGTAAAGTATCTAAATCTGCAAGGATGCGAGGGTGATGGTTCCAAGACCACAGATCAAAGTTGTTGTCACCTCGATAAAAAATCAAGCATGGACCTAATGGAAGTGCTGAAAAGATCTAAGCAAGATCTGTTGCCTGTGAGGAAGGCATAGACTATGATGACACACTTGCACCTGTGGCCCGATATACCACCATTCGATCAATCATAACCCTTGCTGCTACGCAAGGATGGAGTCTTCATCAAATGGATGTAAAGACCGCATTCTGCATGATCCGATAAAGGAAGAAGGTGTATGTTGAGCAACCTCTGGGGTTCGAAGTCCAAGTTAAGGACACCCATGTCTGCAGGTTGAAGAAAGCCCTCTGTGGGCTGAAGCAAGCACCCTGAGCTTAGTACGAGAGGATAGAGAGCTACCTGATGAAGCTGGGCTTCACTCGTAATAATGTTGATCTGAACCTTTACTTCAAGGTTGATAGAGGGAGCTAACCCTCTCATTCATCAGCGTAAGAGGGAGATCGCTGCTGAGTTCGAGATGAAAGACCTAGGACTGATGTCTAGGCCTGGAGGTCTGGTAGAGACCTAGCAATATTTTCCTTTCTCAAGGAAAATACAGTGTGAAGCTTCTGGAAAGATTTAGTATGGTGGACTACAAGTTTGTGTCGACACCAATGGATCTCAACTTTAAGAAGTTGAGTGGTAGCGTTACTAGGCCCGTGTTAAGAAAATGTTATTGAGTAGGGTCCCTGATGTTCTTAGTGAACACCCGTCCGAACGTATGTTGTGCAGTGAACACTTCGAGTCAACACATGGTTGATCATATCATTCACTGGGTTGGTGCCAAGAAAATCTTGAGATATCTCTAATGCATGATAGACCTTGGGCTGAGATACATTGCCAGGAGCATGACACTCCTTGGTTATACTGATGCCGATTGGGTTGGCAGTGTGGTGGATCACAAGAGCACATCTGGATGCTACTTCACACGTAGATCTGCCTCGGGCAGGAAATTGAAGTCGGTAGCCTTGAGCACTGCTGAGGCCGAATACATTGTAACATGCATGGCCTATTGTGAAGTCACTTGGTTGCGAAAGCTCTTTAGTGAGTTGTTCAAGCATGTGATAGATGCCACCGTTATCCTTTGTGATAACTAGAGGGGGATTCATTTGTCATAGAATCTCGTGTTCCACGATCGATCCAAGCATGTTGATGGCTGGTACCACTTTATCCAGGGTATGGTACAGCGAGGTGCCATAAGGCTCAATCATAGAAACTGATGAGCAGGTTGCGGATATTCTCACTATGCCCTTGGGAAATGTCATGTTCCTAACCTTCCGTGAGAATCATGGAATCATGGAATGACCCTATTTTGAGGGTTCTGTTGGACGATGAGCTCTGGGAGCTCTCGGGGGCTTTGGGGATAGCTTCTTGGAGCTATAAGCAACCATAGGGCTAGGCTTGCCGAACCTTGTTGGTGTTCTTGGGCCCCACCGTGATGATTGAGTTGGTTCGCCTCTCATGATTTGTGCCCTATATGCATCCTACCCATTTGAGTTCCATACTCATGGGAAGTACCTCTCATTTGGCCAATGAGGTGGGAAAAGCAAGAGACTAGTAGCAAAGACTGATGGATGCATCAGAGATTGTCATACTCTCTATCTAGGATGACATGTGTCCAACCACTTGATCTGGGATCAAGTCTAGTGAGGCTTTAGACCTCCTACTGACTCTGGGTCAGATAAACTAACTTCAGGTTGGTATGTGACTCTTTGAGTCCATGTGAGGTTTCGAACCTCCAACCGACTTTAGGTCAGTGAGACTAACTTCGGGTTAGTATATATGACTCTCTTGAGTCCAAGCGAGATTTTGGACCTCCTACTAACTTTAGGTCAGGTAAACCAACTTCGAGTTGGTATGAGACTCTTTGTGAGTCTTATAGAGGTTTCGGACCTCTGGGTTGAATTTTTCAGCTGAGTATGATATCTTTGTGACTTACCCACTTCTGTTCTGAAATAAAGAGGCCAGCAAAGCAAGTTACGGCAGGATGACGCACGATGTTTGGATTGCACTAGTGGATGGATTTCTCCCTAGTTGAGAGGGAGTGTTAAAATTGGACAACTAGGTCCAAACTCTAGGTTGTGCTGCTTAGATTATGATCCCAATATTTTTATTGGATTCCTCTTTCAGAGAGGTGTAATATTGATCTAAATATCATCTCGATCATATGAGCAAAACATGTACTTTGAATTTATTCCACTTATGCACTAGGTCGACCTGGAATAAAATATAGACTTAAATGTCTTAAAGGACGTGTCACAGACCCCTAAAGATTCATGTATATTGGAGAGACTTAGAGTTAATTTGAGACACATTGTTGTGGAGGAATTCACTCTCTCTGGATAGCGTTGGAGCTATGATATATATGGACTGTTCTTTGTTTGGGTTGTTCTGGGGTGATGTGTGACACGCTTGGCTGAATGACCTATTGGAGAATTTAGTGGTAGAAGCATCTTGCTGATCATCGTAACGCCACCATTTATTATCTCTGTTTTGGCTTGTCTTCTATGGATCTATTAGGATGTTCTATCTTCTTCAGTATTGTGCCCTAATTTGAAATGGCATAGAACATGTTCAGAAACTTAACACCTATACTCTTAATCATGAATATCTCATCGTTTTCAAGGTGATGTGATATACCAAGTATATTCTTGAGGGATGTTTGACTTCTCCATTGGAAATTCCATATTCGAAAAAAATGAAAAATATAACGAGTCATCTGCCACCTTCAGGTGCATTACTTCATAAGATTTACCTAAGGGATAAGTTGATTTCAATTAATCTAGAAGTAGTTGGGTTCATTGTGCTTGCTGGCATTGGGGTTCATGTCAAATACTAACGTGTAGTGAAAAATAACTGTTACAAAGTGAAAGTTCGTAACTAACATAAAGATTTCAATTTACCAAGAAGCAGTTGAGTTAATTGTGCTTGTGACATTTGAGTCTATGTGAAATACTCAGGTGTAGTGACAAAAAGTGTTAAAAGTGAAAGGCCGTAACTAAGGTAAACCTTGCTCAGGTGTAGTGACAAAAAGTGTTAAAAGTGAAAGGCCGTAACTAAGGTAAACCTTGCTGACATTGTTGTGAATTAATAGTTGAAAGTGGGTGGTGTACTTGGGTTTTGTCAATATTTGTTGTTTCTAGGTTCTGTTCACTTGACTTCAAATTTATGACTTTCCCATCTGCTAATTTTTAATCTCAACTGGAAGTTAGGGTTTTTTGGTCATATTTCTGAACCATTCCCATTACATGCATATCCGATGTACTCCAGGACACAGGTCAAATAATCATGCGGAATTTGTATCCAAAGGAACATATCTCACATAATCATGTTGAATTTGTAGCCTTAGCTGTTAAGAACATATCTTGCAGTAGCCTCCCTCAAAAATATAAAAAAACTGCAACTAATGGTATCCACTGGGAAAACAAGAAAAATAATGTGAAAATGCGTTCTTACAGTGACTTATTCATGAAATACAGAAGGTAATGCTCTCCTTTGGTTGACTATCTTTTAGCCATGTGCTCAGAGAGCTTAGCACAAAAGCATATGCTCTCTCCAAGGAAGCTATGAAACTCATTTTCTGACATTCAAAACCACTGTAGGATTGCACTAATCATTTCTAGCAACAGATCACTACACTAATGATTAAGCCAATCACAAAGTTTTCTCGAACTCCAGAGATTGGTTATTTTTCCAGGTTTTTCAACTTTACTTTTAAATGGGCATTTCTTTTCATTGACTAAATAACAAATTAAATTATCATTGACTTGCTTCATGTCAAAAACTACAATTAATTCAAGTTAATACTTCAAGACAATACCCCTATCGGCCTCTCTTTGCACCTTTTGGGCAACTGCTAGTTTAATTGGTTTTATCTGTTAGAAAATTACTAGAACGAAACCCAAACTTTGCATTCATATCCTCCACCAAAAGCATTAATTTGTCACTCAAACTATCCTCCGGAAGTATTTTTGGTTTCATATCCATGAAAGCATTAATTCCTCCATTCACCGATTCTCAAGTTTAACACAAAAAAAATCATCACACAACCATAATGGGAAAAATTACTTCAAATTATTGATGCTAGCTTTGTCATGCGAATCAAACCCGTGTCCTTGGTTTTCTCGCTTATTAGAACCCGAAAGGGAGCTCAGCCTTGATTTTATGGTGGTTATTGACAGGCACGCGAGGAAAGATCCAAAAACGCTCGCATAGGAACTGAGAAGAAAGGAATATTTCCACATTAGAATAACATGTTCTATATGCCTATTTGAGAGGAATCCCCCTAAACACACTATTCAAAATAAAATGCGGTCAGAGAGACCAATACTATGTCATTCAATTTCAAGGAAAATCATGTTGTTGAATTTCGAATTTAGATAAAACAATTCAAGGTTATTGAAGATTCTTCCCTCGTGGGAAACGAACCCACCACATTGGTTTTGTTGCAAATCGAAACCCCGAAGGGAGCTCGGCTTCGTGAGGGGATTTCATGGTCACATGATCAGAAATATAAGTAATAGATCTCGATTTAACTCTTAAAATATGTATCTTACACCTTCTCAGATACCTCATTGCCGCGGAAATTACATTTAGGGGTTTCAGAGTTTGCACTTACGACGCTTACCTTAATTTAAAGATAGATTTTGCTCTCTAGAACTTGCAATATCTGAAAGCCTTAAACTCAATACCTTAAACTCAATATGCCCTACATAAATATTTCTATCACAGTCAAAATATTGGAGTGATCAAGTTTACACTCTGATTTCTGGCTTAATTTAATCCAAACTTAGATGAATATATTAATTGAATCATGATCTCTAACCGATTTCATTTTTCATATATGCATGACATAAGAAAGGGACATAGAGAAATAAAAAAGGAATTGACATAGTGGAGAAAAAGAAAAGTCATAAATACCTGTTACATAGGCAGCGAATGAATCCTCTGAGTAACCTGCTCGTTGTGTACCCATTAATTGTTGCATCCGATCCATTTGTTCGACGGGGTTTGAAATAACACATCGATCCTCCCTTAGGAGCTTCTGCTTTGCTGGATCCATTTCGGTTCTACCTATTCCCTCATGTAATCATACATGCCCCTCAGAGTGCGAGGTTTACCCACTTCGTGGAAATAGAAGTATGTTTTTGATGTTCTTGATTCAGATGGGGTTTTGTGCCTGTGCAAAACCTGAGGCAATAAATAAAGCACAACGAGACCCTACCCCCACCCAAAAATAAGGGTATCGATCCGTTCTCATTCATGGGGAAATATAAAGGTGTATCATCCATCGAGTGGTAGCAATCGTTCCTCATCATGGCTCTGGATCTACTGCTTTTCATTCAACTCTGTAAACTTCAACTACTGGTACTAATGATGGCTCTTCTCCTGCTGCTGATGTTAACTCTCAAAAATCTCTTAGGAGGGATACTTTACCTAACTAATGTCTTAATAATTCCATAAATAAGTTGATCTTATGGCCCTTAATGGTAGGAATTGATCTGGCCCTCAAAACTCTTTAGAAAAATGACCGGGGAGCCGCTTTTCAATACAATGCTACCTTACGTGTTTTTGGTAATGCCAAAAGGCAAGAGCACAACAATGATGAGGCTGTCAGGATTTATGGTACCAAGCCTTGAAATGGGGTTCGGTTTGGTTTTAAAATTCATTAAACACTGGTCAAAATCCATGGAATCTTTGCGTGAGGCATAGATCCATTTATAAGAGAGGTTCTGTTAATGATGAGGGCTGAATAGAAAAAACCCTCATTGCCATTTTTGCACACTTCAGTTTTTGTATCCAAAATCACCATCGCAGTGTTTTCGATCCACTGGTATTTTGGTCGTAAGATAGATATTAAAATAAATTATCAAAATACTTCATTACATGTATATTTTAACTTCGTCAAACTATTTCATTCCCATCGTTTTTTAACTCCATCAAACTCAGCAAATAAGCCTTCATTCCCGCCAAAAATGCAAGGTAGAGTGGAAATTTTTGTGTGAGAAATAAGGGTACAATAACATGGATAGGGAGCATCTACTTAAATCACTAAATATATACCTAAACCATCAAGATGATATCATTTTTTTGAGTAAAATTATGAAATACCATGAAACAATTTAATTTATAATATATTTTTTCAGAGAAGAAAAAACACTCATTTTGTATTAATAATATACAAAAACAGTACATAATCTGAAAATTTTCCATCATTCAATATATATATCCAACAATTGAGGTCATTGCACACCATTTGATTTAGATATTACATAGTGCAAACATTATGATACTATGTTCAATATAGCCAATCCTCATATAATATAGGTCATAAAAAATGCAACCTAATGCTTAAAAAAGCTCGATAGAAAACAAGTTTTAAAACATTTACAAAGCCGAATGCAAAATAAGAGAATAGGAGCGATGGCCGAATTCAATATATACAATGAAAAAAACTCGAATCCAAAAAAGAGCCATGTGAAAACTGAGCAAATGTGGTTATGGAATTTGTATGGATCTCTCCTCAATTATCTAACAGTCCATGGAGTGCTGCATCTGAATCCAACCAAATGATTCGGCCAGACCCAACTTTGAGAGAGAGTCTACTCGAGTATTAACTTGCTAGAAAATGTGTTGGATGCCAGAAACATGTAGCCTCATAATCAAGTATTTGATGTGGGTGATCCAATTCATGAAGTTGGGAGGTTGAAATTGTATCGCCCCATTAACACCGTCAATAACAGATTTTTCATCCCTGTACACATGGAGGGAGGTCACCTGAAAATTATAAGCCATCCAAAACACACTCCAGAGAGCCATCAATTCTACCTCTGTGTTAGTGCCTGGACCACCATTCCATAAGTTGTGATACTGATCTTTATGATTGAGTTTAATCTAGGAACCACATCCACAGATGCCCTCCTGCTTTGCTCCATCAAAGTATCCTGCAGGTAGGGCCAATGGGAAAGGTCGAAGACGATGAGAAATATCCCAAAGAGGGAGATATTTGGAAGGGAGACCACTGATCCACATCACGATAGCACTATAAACCTGAGAGTGAACCAACGACCTTCCATTGAAAATGCAACGGTTCCTGGCAAGCCATACTTCCCAAAATAAAAAGAAAGGAAACATTATGTATTTCTGAGGTGCTTCCTTCCAATATTCGAAAACCTGAGTAATATTTATGGGCAACCATGCAGGATCAAGCAGATAATGAGATAAAAAATACCAAATTGTATGTACCTCAAGGGAGGATAGAAAGATGTGAGAAGCAACTTCGAAATCCAACAAACAAAAAGGGCATCGGCCAGGACCCAGGAAGCCACGCTTACTCAAATTATCCCAAGTTAATATTTTGTTTCTCCACACTAGTCATTCGAATAAAATGATTTTAGATGGGATAGCCCACTTCCATAATAATAATGATGTTTAAAATGAGTCTTATGATGGTCTACTTATACACATTGATTTTTCACGAGGTGTAGGGGTGTGTTTATAACATCACTGCCCTTGAAATCTTTGTCTTGAAAGCATAGTAATTAGAATTTTCTTTAGTTAAGCACATTTTTGTGGTGGAATGAATTTTATCAGATATCTATTTGTACTTTGTAGAGGTTTGACTTTGTTTTTCCTTTGAGTGTTGGTGAGGTTTCTTTGCATTTTTTGCATCATAGTCTAAAGTTTTTTGACCTAATTGTTTAACATGAAAGCTTTATGCTTATTGGCAATATATTTGAAATACCTGCATGATCAAGAAAATGTTATGGTTAATTAAATTACTAATTAGGTACTACAGAAAGAGGATGATGCTGAGAGGGCTTGCCTGGGTGACTCTGGGAGCAACCCGCAGGTGGTCAGACAAAGCTCTTCTAAGTTACAAATCTGAAGAGAAAAAACTGGTGATGTATATGTTGTTGCTCAACCTGGGTTGTATGGAAAATCTTGGCAGAGAGTGTTTACCTTTCCGTGTCTTCACGAAAGTAGGTTGTCTGGTCACAGAATAAGATCACTACATGTAGGTGATGGTTCTGTAGTAAGTTCTCAACCTTATCTTCAGAATGGCTAACAAAGAGGATCAGGTTTGAATATAGGATATAAGTTGATGAATTTGGAGATTTAGAGTTAAAGAAAATATTGTGGTGATGTTTGGCTGGGTGCTAATTTGTAGGGTTTTCCATTTTTTTAATTTTCTTTGTTGTGCTTTCTACCATGCTACCTAGTTGCTTTCTTGTTGCCCTAGCATTTTAACTTTTTCGATGTCTATCTCTCTATTGTTTCTTGCCCCATTTGGTGTCAAAGGCCTTTCATCAAGGACCATTTGGGAATCCAAGTTCCCAAAGCATTTTAGGGGTTAAGAACTTCCTTCATAAGTCTTTTTATTCTCCCTCAACCCTTCAATCCCCCTCCTCTCTCCCTAGAAGATAAATTACCTTGCTTAAAAGGAAAGCAAGTCCCACTCTTTATTTTATCTTAGGGAAAGGGTTTCAAGGGTCACTTCCCACCTATTCACTGAACTATACTCTACAAGTGACTTCCTAAACTACCAGGACTCCACCCATTGGTGAAATTTCGTGAAGAGCAAGGAGCCTTAGCTGTGGTGACAATGGGCTAAGCCTCCATCGTTTCCCTTGTCCTAGCAGTTTCCCTCTTAGGAACCCCTTTTAGGTCCACTACTAGTTTGAGTGGTAGCAAGCTGTTCACAATTCCATTTGTGAACAACTCTTTGGTATGCCCACTTTTTCCATACTATAGCTCCCAGATGAGAAGTCCAGGGCTACGGAGGCTGCCCTTCTTCTCACTAAATCAATCCTCTACAATATAGTGAACTAGGGCTAGTTGGTTGGCTCACTTGACTGTTACTTTAGTCCTTCAAAGTCTACACATCCTTAAGCCCTATACACCTTCCCTTCTACCAATATACACCTACCCTTCTACCAATTTTGTTTTCCTTCAACAGAACAAGAGTCAGGACTAGTCTTCTTTAAAAGTAACCTAACAACCCTCCAACTGTACTTGGACTACTATCAATCTGCCCAACCACAGTCAATTCTTTTTACTGATCTAGGGCCCACAATATTGTCTTCATATACGGCTCTTCAAATCTTCCACCTAACAATGGTTTGAGTCATCTCAAGATCATTTTTCTTGTGTATCGAAAATTTGATCTTTGTTTTCCAATCTATGAACAAATATGAACTACTCCTCTTATCATACTTCTAAAAATCTATAGATGACTGAAATAGGGTCAAAAATCAACCACGAACAGTCCATTTACTAATTTTTTATAGGTTTCTTTAGATCTTTGTCTAAAAATCTATGGAAAGTCCACCAAAATCAACTCCTTTGCATGTTAATCCATTCTTCATATGGCACATTTCTTCTGCATGCTCAATCTCCTGCTCAGGTTCCACCCTCCCTTGGGTCTGTTGTCTCCACACATACTGAATCTACAAACCATCTTCCAGATCTGCGGTCTTTATTGCATAAATAAACCTTGCTCTAAGGGTCACAACCCATCTTCTTCTACGCAAATTTGTCACAGTATTAAGGGCATACCCTATGAAATAAACATGCTAGGAAGCTATCCTAACTAGGGCATTATACTTATGTACTTCTAATTGTTGTAGAAAAAACCCTATCCAAACATAGAAAAAAACATGACTCTTGCCTCCATAAGAGACTCAACCTAGCCATATGGATCCATAGATTCTGGGCATTTCTTTGACTGAATCTTGACATGAACTTCAGATCTCAATGTCGACCCTCAAACTAGGGTTAACTCAGTCAATATTACACCTGCGTCGACTTCTATTATGGCTCTAAACTACAATGCAAGCCCTCCTCCATTTATGTTGGTCTTTATCACAGACCTTGCGGCCTACTAACCACCACAAGGCAAGATGGTATCAACGCTCTCTTCTATTTCATGTAGAAAATCTAACCAATGGGATTCATTATGATCTTGTAATGTACTAAAACAAGATACTGAATCCTTCCTACAATTTGTGGAAACAAAACACGATCACACAATCACATATAAGTAAGAGAAACAAGTTATCAATAGCACAACACAAGATGTATCAGGGGAAGCAACTACTCAAAACCCTCTATCTCTATTTTGTATCAAGTCAAGGAATCATGAAACAATACAATGCTTAATCTCTCTTGAGATTCTCTAGCACTCTGCCAATTGTATCCTGCTGATCTAGGCAAAATCGGTCTAATACTTAGCCAATTCTCATCCTTCCTTCAACCTGCCTTGCTCACACAATTCCTATGGAATTATCTCCATATTAACTAGGAAAATCAACCCTCCTTGATTGCGCAATCCATCATGGCATCCCAATGACTTTATAATTGCACATGGGAAATTTTCTATAAATACAACTGATAGTTATGTTCCTTTGAACCGTGTTACAATAAGGATGAAGGGTCTTTTTATTATTTAAAAATAAGATAAAACCCTAAACAACCAAAACCCTAACCCGAGGAGATGTAACACCAAGAGTTTATGGGCCACGTTGGGGTTAGTTGGGTAGCCAACTTCCTGGGGTCGTAACTTGGTCATATGATCTTCGTTTGACTAACATGATACCTCATTAGAAAGATCTCTCCGAGGACTACAACTACTAATGCGATTTCTATGAAATCACCAAAACTTTCATGCCCAAAAAACGTCGTTTGGGGCCTCAAAATGGCTCCGGAAGTTCAGGACCCGAAAAATTGACAAAAATAGTAAATTGTGCTATAATTAAGGAAATTGAAAAACTGAAAGAGACAATGGCGAGGGGCCAAGTGGAATAGGCAGGTGGCCACCAATATCCACCTTGATCACCTTAAATCGAATTTCTTGAGCTAACTCAATCATCATGAATTAGTTAACTGACACAAGTTGTTATGAGATGAAATTACAATTTATTGTCCAATTTATTTAAGGGAAAAATAAATTAGACGCCTCACATTCCTCACTCCTGGTACATAAAAATTCCTCACCAGTGTGGGTGCATTTTTTTTGTCTTTTCTAGTTGCCAATTTCACTGTTTCTTGTTGCAAATTTCAACACTCCCTCTCAACAAGAAAGGAATTCAATCAATCCCCATATGATACCTTTGGAATGTTCTGCATGTTACACTTCTCTAGTGTTGCTTGCACCTGCGAATCCTGAAACTGAATAGCCTCCGAACAACTGAATCAGTATAATGCATCTATCATTAGAGTCTTCTGACTGCTGCTAGATACTGCACCTATCTAGTACTGGATTCTCTACACTGCTGTTGACATCTACATTCGTGCCCTTTGAACAGTTGCTAACTCTGATTTGTGCTCCAGTATTTGACATCTATCACTCTGATTTTTGTCTTGCTGACATCTGACTACATCAATCTAAATGATCCTTCCTACTACTGTTGTACTGTGGGCCCCTCGTAGCCAGGTTCGATCCATGAGACACGCCATCTCAATGGACCATGCCCAAATTTCTTATCTTGGGATTATGTCTACACATCACCCCACCTTACACCTCGAGGTATGGTTGCTCCCTCTTCCCACCTGGCTAAAAATTTCCCCCTCATGGAGGTCTCTACTTGAGTGGACGCTTCCACTCGGTCTCCTCTCTACTTCTCCAATTGTGGCAGCTACTCCACAACCTTCTGAGACTGCTTCTCATGAGAATGCATGTTGAGAGGTAATTTATGCTCCCTCTAAACCACCAAGTCTCTAACTTCTGCCTTTCTCCTCAAAGATTTGCATGCATCTAGTACCTCAAGTACATATAGGTTCTTGATTCGCTCACAGTGTAATTGTCCTGACGTTACAAAAAGTTTCTAAAAAAGAGTTGATTTTAAATCGATGATATCTCCCTCATTTGAGCTTCGATTCGACCGATTTTTTTTCTTCCATTTGGGTAGATTTTCACAAGGAATCCAAGTATTCTATTTGTTTTTTAAAATTTTACACCAAAATATTTAGATATTATCTGCAAACTTGCTACCCAAAAAATTCCTTCTCTGATACCATGTAGAAAATCTACCCAACGAGATTCAATCTGATCTTGTAGTCTACTAAAACAAGATACTGAATCCTTCCTACAATTTGTGGAAACAAAACACGATCGCACAATCACATATAAGTAAGAGAAATAAATTATTAATTGCATAACAACATGATGTATTTGGGAAAAGAAACTGCTCAAAACCCCTCTATCTCTATTGTGTATTAAGTCAAGGAATCATGAAACAATACATTAATGCTTAATCTCTCATGAGATTCTCCAGCACTCTTTCAATTGCCTCCTGTTGATCTAGGCAAACCCAGTCTAGTACTTAGCCAATTATCATCCTTACTTCAGTCTGCCTTGCTCATGTAATTCCTAGGGAATTAACTCCTTATTAATTAGAAAATCAGTCTTCCTTGATTGCGCAATCCATAATGGCATCCCAATGACTTTATAATTGCACATGAGAAATTTTCTCTGGATACAACTGATAGTTATGTTCCCTTTAACCTTTGTCTCAACTGGGTATTCCTCAAACTGACGTGCATGCAACTATTAATAGTGAATTATCAGTTATATGATTGATCACTCATTGTGAATTAAATCTAATTTAATTCACTAGACCTCTCACTAGCTCATCATTCAGTTAGAACTAGTTAAACTGATTTTAACTCATTTAATTGAGTTAATTACACTTTCACCCCACTAATGCATCAACTTCAACTGGACCCCAAAAATATTAGAATCCCTCTAGATGCCTCATCTTAGACCCTCAACTCGAATTTCTTGAGCTAACTCGGTCATCATGACTTAATTAACTGACACAAGTTGTTATGAGATGAAATTACAATTTATTTAAGGGAAAAATAAGTTAGACGTCCCACATTCCTCACTCCTGGTGCATCAAAATTCCTCACCAGTGTGGGTGCATTTTTTTTTTTCCTTTTTGATTTCCAATGTCACTATTTCTTGTTGCAAATTTCAACATTTCATAATTTGATGCGGCCTTCACACAAAGACACCATTGAAATCACATGCCTAGATTCTCACAAGAAACCTCTCTTAAGCTCGATCTGCCAGAAGAGAAACAACAATATGCCATCCTACTTCCTAGCGCAAATTGACCATTAAGGTATGCAACATTCTTCTAAACCCTCACATGATGATCTTGCTCTTGGAGGATGTTCATGACCTCCCTTTAGCAACCCTTACTCGGCCCTCGTACTCGACCTACTTTAGGACTACATCTCTCTTCAACCCCTTGATGTGCCAGATAGTGGGAATACATGTCAAACATGCTAAGATGTGCCAAGTGATAAGGCATGCCAAGATGTGCAAGGGTGTGTCAATGCGTGTCAGGGGATGTCAAGACAATAGAAGGGAGAAAAAAGTTAAACTACAAGGAAATGAACACATAAGAGGGTTAATAAGTCAACAATTTACCTTTTTCAAGAGGGGCATGCTAGGCACACCAACACTGGGCAGCAATAGGTGCCAAGTGAAAATTCTTAGTGCATTCTAAGTGCCAAGTATTCCTTTGCTGCTTCTCATCTACTTTCCAACAATTGATCATCACAAATAAATTTAATATTAAACCACGCCAAATCATACCAAGGCATCTCAACGTATTCCATACATGCTAAGACTTTCCAAGCGCCAACACGTTCCAAGCGCCAATATGTGTCAGGGACTAGTGTTACGCATGTTATGAAGTGGAAGGGAATGTTGAAGGGTGCTAAGATGTGCTAGAGAGTGATAATGCATGTTGATGAGTGTTAAGGATTACTAGGAAAAAACATTAAGGGAGCACTAGGTAAAAAATCATGGTAGCTAATGAATATGAGGAACGTGTGCCATAGACTAGTGTTAATGAGTGTTAGTTGTCATGCCAAGGAGGGAGTGACAAGGTATGCTAAGCATTGGTAAGGCATGCTAGGGAATATCAAGGCATGTCAAGAATTCCCAAAGTGTGCATGGGAGTTTTAGAGTGTGCTGATTATATCATGTGCCAATTAATAGTGCCAATATATGCCAATATATGCTAGGTGCTAAGGATATTGTGTCGCAGGGTGCCAGGGTATGTCAATATGTGTCAAGGCAACAAAAGGAAGAACCAATATTAAGAGGGTTAATAAGTCACGACTTTATCTTTTTGAAAAGGGGCATGCTAGGCACACTAATAATAGGTCCTAATACATGCCAAGTGGCATTGTGTGCCAAGTGCTAATGTATGTCAATGCATTCAACCAAGGTGTTCCAATACATGCTAGGGACTATATGCAGCATCCCAACACATGCTAGGAGAGTTCCATGTTGTGCTAGCGCATGCCACCATGTGCTTGGGCGTTAGTGTCATCACAATATGTTCTAGGTACAAAGATGTTCCAAGACATGTGGGGTGCTAAGAAATGTTAGTGTGTGCTAAAGCATTAATTTAAGGTGTTCCCAGATTGTTGAGGAATGTTAGGTCTTTCTCATTAATAGAATTGTCAAAGCTTGATTATGTATTAAATAATATATTTCCTACACACAATAGTGGAACTTTATCTAAAGGGAATTTGCTAGATAACAAACTTAATAGATATGAATCATGTGTCGACTCATAGGAAATCTCTATTCAACTAGTCATTACTTGAGGGAAGTGATACACACTAATTACTTCTAAAAAAATTGACTGACCCTAACCTCTATGGCCTTTGACATATTATAAAAAATACTCCACAATAATTGTATTAAATCGTTATCTTTTGAAAAAATATATATTAACGGGCACACAGAGTCATCAAAAACTCATTGGAATGATCAATGATGACGTGCATTTTTTGACCGTCACCAAAAGTAACAAAAAGAGCATTGGTGAGGGTCATTAAAAGTTCGTCACTAGAAGTGTCACCAAAGAGAGAATTAGTGATGGGCCTTTAACGACCCTCAACAAAAGTGTCATTGAAAATGTCTTTGGTGACATACCATAAAGGACCATCACTATATACACTTACAGTGATGGTTTTTTAATGATCAATGATGACGGACATTTTTTGACCATCACCAAAAGTAACAAAAAGAGCATTGGTGAGGGTCATTAAAAGTTCGTCACTAGAAGTGTCACCAAAGAGAGAATTAGTGATGGGCCTTTAACGAACCTCACCAAAAGTGTCATTGAAAATGTCTTTGGTGATAGACCATAAAGGACCATCACTATATAGACTTTCAGTGATGGTTTTTTAAGGACCGTCACCATATGTGACATTGGTGACGGACCTTAAAGGTCCGTCACAAGCATGACCCTCACCAATGTGCTTTTTTCTTGTAGTGAATATATGACCTAATAGTGGATAATACAACTATTATAATGGGGTATCAATTATTCTTAACTATTCTCAGATAATTAGGAGACCCCTATACTCATATTTGTTATTATAAATTTTATGATGCATATTTGTGATAAGTTTTACGAAATTCCTGTCATGGCTCGTAGGGGTCCAATCAAGTCCTTCATCAAGTTTTTCATAAAAAGAATTATCTTCATGTATTTTACAACTTTTAGAAGTTTCATACGTTTCTGGGAAGTGACTTGGTCCTAGCCCTGGAAAATAACCGTAAATCTTGCAGTCCTTAGCATAGCACTTGTAATATTCCAAAATGGAAAAGACAGGAATATAGAACATATGCACAATTCCAACTACAGTAAAATAAGAAATAAACATGTAGAACTGGAAAAATGTCGGAATACATCGAAACATCATACAAATGGGTAGAAAATAGCTGAGCCATATCATTATACATTAAAATCCATGAAAGTACACAGTGCTCCAAAGGAATGCACTCAAGCCACAAGATGGCTGAAATACACTAAAGAAACCAAGCACTTGAAATGTGTGCTGCTACTACTGTTGTTGTTAGAAACTACTGCTACTCAGAAGAAGAGCCATGTACAGAAGGCTATTGGAGTGCTCAGAATGATCCAATATTTTAACCACAGATTCTACTCACAAAACCTAGAAAACCCCAGAAACAGTTTGGCCATATTTTAAGTTTGGATTTTTGGCTCTTTTTTAGTTGCCCACTGCACCCCTGCTGACTGACTTATGCAATACCTAGGGATGAATGTTGATATGGAGCTGAAGGAGTGATATATAAACTACAATAGCACCCAATCAACTCAATATGTGAAGGGTTGGTCCCCTCACTGGAAATCTATCTCAAAAACTAGGGCACTAAGCCCTCCACTGCAACTACATAATAAAATAACGCAAATCCTGAAGGGAACTACACTTTAGATGATAGAAGCATATTTTCCTGATGCTAAATGATGAAATGAAGCTCTATTATCCTCCTTAAAATCCTCCCAGATGAAAGGTTGCTCCTTCTGCTAGAAAACAAGCTCAAAGATTGGGTTTCTCAACCCTCCACTACTGCAACCCTGCAACACAACACAATATGAAGGAGAATACACAGGGAATGATGGCTGAAGCTTGGAAAAAATGCTAGATGGTGGAAATTCTGCTCAATATACCTCTCTTGAGTACGCACTTGAATTCCCCTGAGGATGAGGGTGGGATTTCCACTCAGAAACACCCTTGTCCTAAACAACACATCAGACTTAGCTAAATAACTGAAGCATGCAAATAGTCATACAAGACCGATACAAATCAATAATTATAATAATGTATTTTATGGATGCCATCCTCTTCCTTTTATGCCTGGTGAGAATCCTCACACTCGGTCCCACTCATTAAAGGATTTACTCTCATGCATACACTCCTAAATCACTGCATTGTCCTCCATTAATCTTTCACTATCTCCATAACCACGTCATTGATTTGGTCAACATTGACCTTGTCCAAATGCTTTATCCACTGTTCACACCTCGAGGTGCTTTATTCAGCTAATACAATGATCCAAATTCACATGAGAAGTGGTTTTATTCCTACTAAAGAGATTTATGGGTCTCCCTACCCACTTATTCATCTCTGTAAATGACAAAAGCAAAAATTAATATTTAGATTAGCTACAAGCTAATTTTGGAATATTACAACACTAACAGAAAAATGATACAATCACACTAAAGTAGTCTCATGGGTGACAATGGGGCTCTCATTCATTTGGAAGGCTTGACAAGGGAGTGACTGGGGCTCTAGGTCAGTAAAATGTTGAGGTCCCTCATGGGTTTGTCACTTGGAAAATTTGGTTAGCTCCTGGAGATTCTATAGGATGTGTTAATGGTCAGGTTGGTTGTATTTTGTCGATTCCACTTCCTTAAGCTATCCTAGGAGGTTTAATAACATCATAGTGGCCTCTAGTTGCACGTTTATCCCAGTGGACCGGTTAGCTTGGGTAAATGTGAGATGAGGGTGTTATAGAGTGGTATGAGATCATGGTTCACCCCTTGGACTGGATAGGCAGTGAGTGTTTTGGTAATGCATTCATGTCGATTACATATGTGTTATTTATGTTTGTGGACTATGTGTTTGTTGTGTATGCATGGCGTTGGTCATGGTTGTAGTGGTGCCACCATATGGAAGCTTATGGTGTCATTAATTGGATGTGATCGTCATGAGTGATTGTTAGTGATGCATTGGTTATGCATTGTTTAAGCATGTCGATATTTAAATTTTGTTATGCATACAATGATATGGTTTTATTTTCCATGCATGAGGTCATGATGTGTGGTGGGTATGGTCATGCATTGGTGACTGGATAATGTTGATATGGTATTAAATGTTGATATTATTATGTCTATATATGTATTTTATAATATGGTTGATCTTACATATAAGATATCTCCCTGAACTATACTAAGGTATGTTGATTATGCTTATGTTTTGGTTTGGCTAACATAGTATGCCTTGTAGGAAAGAGATCAAATATTACTAGCAAGATGGTAGACTACAATTCATGAGACTCTCCTTATGGATCAGATGAGCAGCATGGTGTTGGGAAATCTTCTGAATTCGAAGAGACACTAATAATTTTAAAGGCATAAAATAAGGAGTTGCGAAGTAGACAATGAAAAAATCATGCAGACAAAGGAGAAACAAGAAGAATTCAATGTAGTAATTATTCATGTTTTGTCAGAATTTCAGAGACAAGGACCAATTTAGATCAGCCATGGAAAGGAGGATCAGTCTAATGGGGAGTATGGTAGGATATCACATAGTGGGAATAGGTCATATACAGATGACATGATTAGGGATGATAGGCTTTTGGATACTCTAGATAGGAGAGGTGATGGACATAGGTACTATTCAAGTTCTGGTTCTG
Source organism: Pinus albicaulis (assembly GCA_034641835.2). Lineage (NCBI taxonomy): Eukaryota > Viridiplantae > Streptophyta > Pinopsida > Pinales > Pinaceae > Pinus > Pinus albicaulis. The sequence continues at coordinate 1,508,806,460 of CM076581.1, read as the reverse complement.
ACATGCACTGTGATTGTCATTGCTATCATCCTTATATGAGGAGTGAAAGGGGATACTTTCCAGATGACTTCAAGAAAGAAGATCCACCTACATTTGCTGGAGAAATGAAGAATTCATAGGATGAAGAAGAATGGTTTCTTTGTATGAATAAGTTCTTTAGGTTGCATGATTATTGAGAGAACATGAAGGTTAGAATAGCTACATTTAGTCTTAAAGGTAAAGAAGATATTTGGTGGGAAGATGTAAAAAATGTCAGGATATTTTTAATATTCCCAATTAGCCCAAGATAATGGGAATATAATTTTTTTTTTTTTCATTTTCTTGTTGCATGAATAAAATTGTAAAGGAGGATCAATAAAACTCCTAAAACAGAAAAATAAATCAATGCCCCATGTGAACAAGGCTAAATTTGGGTTGCCTTAATAAAACACCTTTATGTGTGAAAGGGATTAAGACATTTGACTGGGTCAACAGGACCAAATCGGTAGCGTTGTCTAGATACATTGAATCTCCTAGATGCACAATGCAGTTTTAGTTGGAGACTACACATGTCAATGCAGCTAAATCATTGAGATGGTTTAGGGTTTGGCAAGGTTTCCATCTTAATTAAGGAAGAGGAGGAAAACATGAGAAATTTGTTGAAGAACATATTATTTCTGAAGTTTTTGTTTATTTAGACATTTCTTATTCTCTTGACTATTTAGCAGAGAATAGTGTTGTTTAGCACTAGGGTGTTCCTGATCAGGAATCCCACCTCTTCCATTGAGAAGCTCTTGGAGGATTTTTGTATTTCCTGATCACTATCAGGCTTAAGGCCAATCTCTTCTTCCAACTACAAAACATATCCTATTGAGGGTTTGGTTGTCTTTGTAATCTACAGCAATTAGAGGCTAGATCTACTCAGATCTAGGCCATTCTAGTGCCTCTTTTCAGTGGGAAAGCCTTCTATCCCCCTATCAAGAGATTATTGGATGAGGAGAGCCCATTTTTAGATCTTGGCTTGAGGCCACATCATGTTCTAGAGCCTATAGTGCAGCCCATCTTCCAGTACTGTTTTATTTGCAAGAAGAAAGTTGCAGGGTCTTTTGGCACATCAAGGAGGAGAGATCTCTAGTGTTGGGAATCTGCCCTTCACTGTGGTGATCCGTGGATTAAAGATCAAATCCATGTTCCATTCAGATATTATTTGAATACTGATGTATTTTCTTCAGAAATTCTGAATCATTCTACAGATCTACTGCATTAGATCTCAGATCTACTCCATGTACTTCAATTTTTTTTTAAAACCCCAAGGGACATTTGAAGAGGAGAATCTATAGTGTACAGATCTAATATAGATATATATTTTTGTACAAATATTTTCTCTATATCTGAAGTGTAATCTATAGCTCTTTTCAGCTAATAAAATAACGCTGTCAAGCTTGTACATGCATATCAAATGGTTGCAACCTCTTATTTTGAGCTTTTCTTCATGTAATGTCTTCTTTTTTCTGTTCTATAATGAAATGGCTTAAATATAAATCTTATTTGCTAATATATATGATAATGTTGAGCCTCCATATTCACCTCCTACTACTACTTTGCTGGACTACTTTATTTTCTGAGTAGTATTGTCATATACTGTTGCAATCCATTCTTAGGCCTTCTCAGCTATACTAGGTGTGGGAGACCTATTTACCTCACCTAGAAGGATTTTTTTTCTGACCCCCCCTTGGATTTATATGACATATTTTCAGATCTAAGGGATCCAAGCGTTGGTTTTCAATCCTGTAGCATAAATTCCTGAAAAAATGTGTTTTTCAAAGCAGTCCCAATTAGGAATATTACAGTGGTATCTCAGCTCTAATATTGGCACAGCCTGTTCTTTTCTTAAAGATCCAATATGTCTACAGAATAATATGAGCCTCTTACTAATAGAGGGAAGAGGTATCTGAAAAGAAGCCAGAAGGAATTTGATTGCACCAATGATGTTCAAGACAAGGGTAAAGCCCCTAAATTTGGAAGTGATGAAGATGGGAAGGAGTTTGCAAAAACCCTTCTGAAAGTAATGCAAGATCTTTCTAGAGAGATCAAAGAGATTAGAATGAACAGAATCAAAGAATCTCCTAAGATATTTCATCTTGGAGAAAGCTCTGGCATGTCTCACCGCTGGAATGATAAACCAACGAATCAGCCACAAGTTTCCCAACACTCCACTATGCCTACTTTTTTGGCCGTGGGAAATGAAGGACCACAAGAACAAGCATCCATTGAAGACAAATTTGAAGAATATGAGTCTCAGAATCAGAGATTCAAAGATCAGCTAAGTTTTCAAGATTTTTGTCACCTGAAGGACAATAGAAGGCCAAGGCATCAGCATAGAGATGGTGGATTCACTCAGAATCATGATTGACATCACTCTATGGGCAGATTCTTCCTACCCAATTTTGATTGGTAATCCAAAGGTTCTGCCAAATTATTGGTAGAAAATTTTGACATCTACTTCTAGCTGAAAAAATTCCCCGAAATGGAAGCTATCAAGATTGCAGTACTACACTTTGAAGGTGAAGCACATGACTGGTGGTTCCATGGCTTGTCTACATTGGGTCATGCTAATGTGACTGCTTATTCTGATTTCACTAGAAGAGTGGTGGAAAGATTTGATAGAAGAGATACAGAGGCACCTTTCATGAACCTTGCAAAGTTGAAGCAATCAGGTAATACATAGTATTACATTTCTGAATTTTTGAGATTATCTGTTATGGTTCCTGACTTGTCTACAATAAGAAGGGTGTATATTTTCATCGATGGTCTGGATGAACCTCTTCATGGGTTGGTAAAATCTACCAAGCCCACTACCTTGCGTGATGCCATTGAGAGGGAAAGAGACCTTCAAGATGCCTTACCAAAAGAAAAGGCAAATTTTCAGAATAAGCCCTCTTTCCTTTCTAAAAGGAAGGAAGAGAAAGATGCTCCTTTGAAAGAGACCTCATTCAAGAAGCCTCTTGATATTGAAGTCTAGAGTGATATAAGAAGAAAGAAGCTATGCTTCACTTGCCAAGAACCATGGGTACCTGGACATAGATGTGATGTTGGAAAAGCACACTACATAGACGTCTTCTCAGATTTTGAGGAGGAAGAAAAAAATTATGAACCAAGAGGGGGTCGCAACGCTGACAATGTTGAAGGAGATCCAACACCATTAGGAGATGGAAATGGAGCATTTTCTCCTATTGGAGGAACTCTTGCATCTTTGATGGGAGTACCTAAGTACTTGACCTTAAGAGTTCATGGTTCAATCATGAATCAGAGGGTATCTGTATTGGTTGACAGTGGGGCTACCCACAACTTTATTGATTCCCATCTTGTGCAAAGGAGGGAAATTCCCACTGATAAATTTGAGAGATTCTCTGTTTTGGTCCCTGGAGATGGAAAAATGCAATGCATGCATTATGTCCCATCACTTTCATTCACCATGGGATCGTACACTTTGGTGGATCACTTCTTTGTAGTTGACATACTAGACACCAATGTTATTTTGGGTGTTCAATGGTTGATAACATTGGGGAATGTCACCACTGATTGGGAGGCTTTGCAAATGGAATGGGTGGAAAAGAAGATTGGTGCACCTCAAATGATCAAGGGCATGCATACTTACCCCTCACATAACACTTCCAAACAAAAAACAGAGATGGATTTGCGCAATGGAATCAAGGACCTCACAGTCCCATCTATTATGTTCATGAAATTTATGCATGGGACCCTCTTATCTAGTGGAAAACCACCTGGGAGGCCACCTGATTCATATTTTGTGGGGAATACCTCACAAATTTCTGCTCCAAATTTATATCCAAGAGGGATTGGAGCACTTGAAGACAAATCTATAGCAGTGGGAGAGTTGGGGAAGCTCAAGAAGGAGGGAGATCTACTTCCCTTATCATCATCACCCACTCTCATTTCTGGATCTGCACTGTGGGAGGAGAAGAATGGAAGGATCAGCCTTCCAACACACACCTTTGGCATAGGAGATGTCAAGGAGGATGTCAGCAACATGATAGACATTTCTGTTGACATACCATCAGCGCTGTCATTATTGAGCAGTGTAGATCTGTATTGGAAATCCCAACTGTTAGTGGATTATTCCAAAGATCTTCACACATGTATGATACTTGATGACTAGCTGCATGAAGAGGGATACTTAGTCCAAGGAGGAGTCATCTATCATCATGGTAGAATCTTTTTGTCTAGAGCTTCTAAGCTCAAGAAGAAGATTCTACAAGGGGAATACAAAGAGTTGTGTTTTAGCCATATGCATTCCATGAAGATCTACAACATCATCATGAGGGGATTTGATTGGGAAGGCTTGAAAGAGGAACTACATCAGCATTTTCAAGAATGCATGAGCTATGTGGAGTTGGGGCAGCCAAGGGACTCTACGCAAGAGTCATTTTAGCCATCTCTTCCTTCTTTTGAGAGAGGAGAAAGATCCATGCACAACTCCATGTGTATGAGAGACATTGTTGGTAAAGTATCTGATCATGTAAAGCAAGTTTCATTTTCTGATCATACATGTTATTTTACCATTTTTATGTAGGCCATGACTCATAAAAGGAGTAATGTATCATGTAAATCTCATGGCAATTTTTGGGCCCCTAAAATTTCTGAATTTGGCCACTCCCTTGATGTGCAAGGGGAGATTTTATTTCATGATGGGTGCTTCCCAAAAGCACCAAACATATCTCACACTTCCAGCCATAGTGAGATGACATGGGAAGCAAGTAAGTGGTGGGGAAGCCACTTACCACACCTTGATATGAAGCAGGCATGAGATGCACTGCGCTGGTACCATATGTGGGACTATGTCCCACCTCCTCAAGCTCAAATTTCTGTTTATGTATATGTAGTTTTACTTCCATACATCGATGATATACTTGTACTATTTTGGGGATTGTATGGAGGGAGGATGGAGAGCATGTATGTACCTCATGGGATGGAGACTCTCCATGTACCTTATGCTACATGTTTCAGGGATAGTATTGGTTCAGTCATGTTTGTTTCATGTGAGTTCTTGACTCCTTGTGGGATGGACTATGCACATCTCATATTGACTTTGGAGGAGCAAATCATGGAGGGTTGGATTGGTGAACACTTGGCTTGTGAAGGAAGCTTGATTCTTGATGGTGTCACCAATGGAGGAGGAGAAGTGTTGTAGGACTCACCCTATCAATTGCTTAAGGACACGCAACATTTTGGAGGGGAGGACTGTAATATCCCCAATTAGCCCAAGCTATTGGGATTATACAATTTTGTTTTCATTTTCTTGTTGCATGAATAAAATTGTAAATGACGATCAATAAAACTCCTAAAATGGAAAAATAAATCAATGCCCCATGTGGACAAGGCTAAATATGGGTTGCCTTAATAAAACACCCTTATGTGTGAAAGGGATTAAGACATTTGACTGGGTCAACAGGACCAAATCAACAGTGATCTCTAGATACATTGAATCTCCTAGATGCACAACGTAGTTTTAGTTGGAGGCTACACATGTGAATGCAGCTAAATCATTGAGATGGTTTATGGTTTGGCAAGGTTTCCATATTATTTAGGGAAGAGGAGGATAACATGAGAAAGTTGTTGAAGAACATATTATTTCTAAAGATTTTGTCTGTTTAGACATTTCTTATTCTCTTGGTTGTTTAGCAGAGAATAGTTTTGTTTAGCACGAGGGTGTTCCAATTTAGGAATCCCACCTCTTCCATTGACAAGCTCTTGGAGGAGTCTTGAATTTCTTGACCACTATCAAGCTTAAGGCCAAGCTCTTCTTCCAACTACAATGCAAATATTGTTGAGGGTTTGGTTGTCTTTGTAAGCTGCAATAAGTGGAGGCTAGATCTACTTAGATCTAGGCCATTCTAGTGCCTCTTTTTAGTGGGAAAGCCTTCTATCCCCATGGAAAGAGAGTATTGGATGAGGAGAGCCCATTTTCAGATCTTGGACTGAGGCCACATCATGTTCTAGAGCCTACAGTGCAGTCCATATTCCAGTACTGTGTTATTTTCAAGAAGAAAGTTGCAAGGTATTTTGGCACATCAAGGAGGAGAGATCTCTAGTGTTGGGAATCTGCCCTTCACTGTGGTGATCCATGGATTACATATCGAATCCATGTTCCATTTAGATATTATTTTAATAATGATGTATTTTCTTCAGAAATTCTGAATCATTCTGCAGATCTACTGCATTAGATCTTATATCTACTCCATGTACTTCACTTTCTGCTGAAAACCCCAAGGGGCATTTAAAGAGGAGACTCTATAGTGTACAAATATGATATAGATCTATCATTTTGTACAAATATCTTCTCTATATCTGAAGTGTAATCTACAGCTCTTTTCAGCTAATAAAATAACATTGTCAAGCTTGTACAGTTATTTTGAGCTTTTCTTCATGTAATGTCTTCTTCTTTCTGTTCTATAATGAAAGGGCTTCAATATAACTCTGATTTGATGATATAAATGATAATATTGAGCCTACATATTGGCCTCCTGCTACTACTTTGCTGAAATGTGTTTTTTTTTTAGCAGTATTGTCATATACTGCTGCAGTCCATTCTTAGGCCTTTTCAACTATACTAGGTGTGGGAGACCTGTTTACCTCACCTAGAAGGATTTGTTTCTGATCCCCTCTTGGATTTAGATGACATATTATTAGATCTAAGTGATCCAAGGGTTGGGTTTTAATCCTGTAGCATACATTCCTAAAAAAATTAGGCATGCCTTGCTAAGCAATCCCAATTCGGAATATTACAATATTTATGAAGAGGAGTTGACTTGGAGTGAGTTCGAGAGACTATTCAAGAAGAAGTATGTATCAGAGAGATAATATGATGAGAGGGAGAAATAATTTTATGAGCTAAAGATGGGAGTTATGACAAATGAGGATTACACTAGCATATTGTTGGAGTTATTGAGGTATGTTCCTTATTTAAAGTTAGATAAATCAAATATTAAAAGATTGATCAGTGGGTTGGTAATAGAATTCAACGAGAAGATTGATTTTTTTGAATCTAGACCATTGGAGGAGGCCATTATAAAGCTAAATAATTTTTATGAGCAATCAAAGCGCAAATTTGAGATTAATCTGGATTGGAAAGGTAATGCAAATAATAAAGGAAAATGGGACAAGAAGTGAGCAAGACCCCAGGGAAAATGTAATAAATAGAATGTCACACCACGTAAGAAGTTGAATGCATATGATAGAGGACATGGAATTTGGTCTAAGGATCAGAACAAGGGTGAAGGTTTGAAGCCCTTCCAGTGTTGGAGTTTTGGAGGATAGCATCATAGGCGATATTTCCCACAACATCATGGTGGTAGACCACAAATCTACAGTTTTTAGGAGGCATAGACAGTGAAGGATGTTGAACAGAGTATTATTAAGATCTATGAAGCACTGGATAACATGTAGGAATATCACCAGGCATCTATTATCAAGATGGATGGTAAGCTTTGTGATCAAGTTGTTTCTATTTTGATTGACCCTATATCTAATTATAGTTATGTTAATCCTGACCTAGTGGATAAATGTGGTTTGAATAAATAAATCACTAGCACATTTGGCCCAATTTTTGAAGGCCAATTCATCGCTATTCCGACACATAGGCGTTGTAAGAGCGATAGTTTGAGGCTGAGCAAAACGTGGTTAGCCACTACATCGCAATTCTGACAATTCAATAAAGTGTCGGAAGAGCAACACTTTTTCTGACGTTTCCAAACAACTGTTGCTCTTCCGACATTTTTCAAAATGTCGCTCTTCCGACTTTCCAAACCGTCTCTATTCTGACGTTTTACAAGCCGTCGCTCTTCCGACATTTTCCAAACTGTCGCTCCTCCGACGTTTTTCAACTTCTTAATTCTGATGATATGTCATCCGATGTTTAGAACGTCGCTCTTTCGACTCTTATGTAACATCTCTTTACCAACGAAAAAGTAAAAATATTTTAAAAAAAGAAACATTGTTGTTTCGATGCTTATGTAACGTCGCTTGTCCGACAAAAAATTAAAAATATTTAAAAAATAAACGTCGCTCTTCCGATGTGTAAGGTGTTGGTCTTCTGACAAAAAAGTAAAAATATTTAAAAAAGGAACGTCGCTCTTCCAACGTGTAAGGCGTCGGTCTTCCAACAAAAAAGTAAAAATATTTAAAAAAGGAACATCGCTCTTTCAACTTTTAAGGTGTCGGTCTTCTGATGAAAAAGTAAAAATATTAAAAAAGAAAACGTTGCTCTTCCAAAATGTAAGGCGTCCGTCTTCCGATGCTTGGATAAAAATATTTAAAAAATAAATTCTGCCAAATGTACTAGTTTGAATGTATATCCTCTGCCTTGATTCAATTTTTCATTTAGAGTAGAATTGTATGTTCCATCTAACATATTTATTCTTGCAAGTCTTAGATAATTCTCATTCATTTTAGAAGAAGTACACACTTTATGCAGATGATAACTCTTCACACTACCTCCTTTTTTTTTTTTTAAGATAAATGTAAAAAATGCAATTGCATTATCAGGAAAGGTGAAATAGTAAGTTCCTATTACATATCTAGAACACATCAACATAAAAGCCACATCCATCTAGTCAACTTTTTCACAGTGATTCTTTATGCACCATCTATAAAAATGGAAATGGTGGTATCAAGACCAGTGAAAAAGAAGGTTCCTATTACATGTTTATAATAGTTCATACATCTACATAACAAAAACCAGATGCATATAATCAAAATTTTCATGGAAAAATAATGACAAACAATAAATTCTCTTGAGCATGGTAATAGAACTAAATTTGTTTACAACAGTCCACAAGATATTCATTCATTTCTAGAAATTTTGCAAGAAGAAAATGAAAGTAATGTGTAAGAAAGTATTATGAAAAGACTTCAAATCACTGTCATATTGGAGCAACTAGCTTCTAAAAGAAAATATAAAAAGAGAAATCAAGACACTGAGTGTGCCCAAAGGATTGTCCTTGGAGTGGAAATTTCTATTTGGATCCCTACTTTTGCAAAAATATTTCTTATATATACATAATCATTTGCTCACTAGCAAAAAGAAAAATGAAAATGGAAGGGCATAAAGAATGAAATTTATATCCTTTTCCTTAAGGAAAATAAAATCAGAATAATATGCATGGTATAATGATTTGGCATCCTCAATCAACAATGATCATTTTACCAACATTTCCATATGTAACTCGTCAACAAAAAGTAACCAAAGAACTTCCCTCATTTTTTAACACATTTGTAGTGGAGTCCCCAGAGAAAACACGATGCAGAAACTCACAAACAATGCAAAATACCAATTAGAAAATCCCAAATCACACATCAGGAATATCCCAATAAGAATTCACTCTAATGCAAATGCCCCTGAAGAATGTTTTCCAACTGAGATTGCACCTCTGCCCAGCAAGACCCTGAAAAGGATGGTCCTAAAAAATATGCTTCGTTATTTCTGCCTCTGGAAAGGAGAGGCAAAGACCCACGGAAAGGTAACTCTTGGTAAAACAAGCTTTGCAGGGGAGAGCCTGAAATTATTTAGAAGTCAAGAAGACTAGTTTCCTTTTTCCATTCTTATTGAAGTCCCTAAAATATCCATCCTCATCATTCTTTTGTAGTGAAACATGCACAAAAGCAAAAAAAAAATTATAACATAGATGCATACAAGTTTTTAGATAACAAGAAATAAGCCCAAGATACACCTTGTCATTGTCCACCTATTAGAAAATCATGTTGAATACATCACCTTTGAAAAAGGATACCATTTGGAGACAATACCACATACATTTTTGCTTCCGCTGGGATTTCCTAAAGATTAAACTCCTAATAGATTATAACTGAAACAAATTAATATTACAGAAATAGATTAATAAATCATTAGGGTCATTGTCTATGTAATTTATTGCAGACTGTCAAATAACCTTTTGGAAAGTTATAAAATTCATATGAAAAAATATTAATTTACATATCAATAATTACATCATATAGATTTTAACTTGTATAGGTCCTGTGAGGCAATTTTGGCCTTAGTGAGCCTTACATAATCATTTCAATTCATGAAATAGGCCAAACTAATAGCAAGGCAGCTATAGACTTGCATATGAAACCTATGTAAAAATAATACAATGAGCCATTATGTCATAGTGATATCTCTATAATTAGTTCATTACAGATCAAAGCTATGACTGTTGAAATGAAACATAGCTCTGTTTCTCGAGTTTCTCAAATTTCTTAAGTTGTATGACCTGCATTCCTTTGCTATGCTTCTCTCTAAAATTTCAGGACCACATACAAAAACACCAATTTCAACATTCTCCCAGTCATTTAAAACTTTCCCAAATATATCTACATTCAAAACCATGTAAAAGATTGTCAGATCTTGAGACCATCTTGATCAATGTAGCAATTAAGTTTCCATGGGGATAGTCACAAGCAATTGTTTTAAATGTTACAAACCATATATGAAATAATCTCAAATTAATCAAATCAATCCCAATGCAATTAACAAAATTATTATTTCGACATAATATTAATTATTTAGTTTAACATTACTGGCGTGCCAATATTGGCTTATTTTTCCCTATTATTTCCTGATTATTTCAGATTGAATCTTTTCAAGGCTCTCACTGACTAATTGTTGATTACAAATTATTTCATCTATGTTCCTAACAGTTGTTTCCCATTGTTATTTATATTATTTATAGATATATAGATATAGATAAATATTCCTTCAAAGATGATCTATTCAAATTTCTTATAAGTTCATTTTTCCTTCTCAAGGATGTCATTTGACAATGGTATGCCTCTTTGGCAGTGCATAATCATGATTTTCTGGTTACTCAAAGCAGACAAAGTAAGGGTTCTCAGCTATGAAATCTCTTTAGTCAATAAAAATATAACTTATTTTCACTAACAAATAAGCCCACATATGATACATTGAAAGATGGAAAGGTTGAAACACCATTTTGAAATGTGATTAGAACTCAGGAACTGGGATGCAATAAGACATTTTAAACACACAAGACAAGAAGGTCTAGAAAGGCTCATGTTATGCAAATAAAAAATGGATGGATGCAAGATGAATTGACTTGATAGCCCATGCCAATTTAAAATTCATATCAGAAGGCAGGCTTCGAATTTGACAATCACCCTTAGATATCTAGCTAAACTTTGATGACAGTTGCAACTATCACATTGCCATTCATAATATTCTGACGTTTTAAAAAGTCAGTCTGCAAAGAGGCCCATTTTTTCAAGACAACACTTAACCTATCTTCGAAAGTCATTGTTACCCTAAAACTATTATAAAAGTATAAATCAAAATCAATGGGTTAAAGATCTTCAAAATTAGAGAAATTTCAAGCATAAATTGTAAATAAAAAAACAAAAGGAGAGGGCCATCACGGCATCAAATTTCCCCTTCTGCAAGCCTACTTTCTCTCCTTATCTTGTAATATAGGTATAGATATTGTTTACAAAGGGAAAATTTAGACAAGAATATCTTGCTCACATAAACTCCAATTCATAGGCTATCTTACCCAATTATACAAACATGGATATTACTCCTATTCTAGCAAGAAAAATGGCAAAAAAAAAAAAACCAAAATACACCTTGTTGTATGATATTCAAAGACACTTGATCACCCAAAACCTGAAATAGCCTCAGCCATGCTAATAGATGCAATACAGAATCTATTTTTTAAACATGTCTCTGTTGCATGTAAAATCTTGTACTATAGCAAGCTTGACAACCAAGCCTGAAATAGTTTTTCTCTAACAACATTCAAAAAGTAACTGATCATTAAAATGCATGCAACTCAAACCAGCCAAAAGAAACAAGAAAAAGGAACACTTAACTTTTAATGGTTCAAAGGTTGGAATATTCAATTCTTTAAACTAATGGCCACTGAAAAGAACAATAAAAAAGCAGAAAATTATGTGACCTAGAGTTTCTCTCTCTCCCCACCCTGGTAATTTGATGGTGCAGAGGCCATAAGCTCTGACTCTAAACCTATAAAGCCACTTAGGAAAGTATTAAGAAATACATACAAATGAAATCACCCAATACATAAGAGAAATATTAAACTGATATAGTTACTGCAAAGAACATTATAAAGCCAGAAAATGAAGTAACCTTCTCTTTCTCTCCTGTACACCTTCCAGACTCTAGTATCCTGATTGTACAGAGGTCATAGGCTCTAATATAACACCAAAAATATAATATCACCCAATACAGAAAAGTAATCTTCAATTCTTGAAACTGAGATAGTCACTGAAACAAACATTATAGTATCAGAAAGTGAAGTAACCGAGATTTTGTATGACACACAGACATACAACCCTTCAAAATCCTAGAAATCTTGTTGTACACAGGTCATAAGAACTGATTCTAAAATAGCCTTAATGAAGCATTGACAAAAACATATAGATAGAATCACCCAATATAGAAAAGCCTTCCAAGACCCTGATAACCAAAATGGGTATAGACGCCAAAAATCTGCATATTTTCATTTTATTAATGCTTTGAATGTACCACTAAAGGTAGTCCCAATAGAACAAATTTCAATCAGACCCATGAGACAAGATCCTGAAATAGGAGCTAAAACGCCAACCAAAATTCTTGTTGTATTGAAGAATAAGAGTACCTATTTTGGGAGTTGAGAGCAATGCAGAGATCCTCACACTGTTCATGGTGCTAGGCTCCAGATCCATGAGCACGGCTTGGGGCACAAATCTCCCACAGCTCTCCTCATTGTAGTAAACATTAACCCTTTCAAGCTATAGATCTGAAGTGCCCTGATATCTCCCAGTAGGATCGATCCCATGTTCTTCACAGACCACTTCCTAGAACTTGGAGCTGATCTGGTTGCCACATTGGCCCCCCTGAATGTGAAGGATCTCTTGCATTTTTGTTATCGAGCCAACTCAAATTTGGATCATATCTAAACTACCCCTCCAAAAAATATTTTTTATTTATAACCTAATGTATCAGAGCAGAAGGAAATAAATCACCGGACTTCAACCAAATGGATCAGAGCAGACCTGCAACAGGCACTCGGGATCAATTTCTTTACTTACCGTATCCTTCCTCCAAACCTCCGATAGTATGGCCGCATCCTTCCTCCAAACTTGCAATAGTATGGCTGCATCCTTCCTCAAAACCAGTGACATTATGGCCGCATCCTCCCTCCTTCCCTGGACAAACCATGCAACCGAAGGGAAATGAACGAGGGAAATTAAAACTTTTGATATTTGAAAATTTTTGACATTTTGATATGAAACACGTGTGTGTTTTATTAAGGCCACTCAAATTAATTTAAAAATATATATTTTTTAATAATTATAATAATTTATAAATAATTAAAATAATTTCTAAATAATTAAATGTTTGCTTATTTTGATTGATTAAAAATATTTACAATAAAAAAGATAAAACATATCTTTTTGAGAAGCAATTAAAGTTATATGAGTAAATAATGGACTAATTTTTGCATATAGTAATCCTTCTACCCTACTAAATCATCATGCTTTATTAAAAGGAATTTTAAACTTTACACTATTAAATTATGTTGTATTTTAAATAGTTGGAGTTTTAATCTCTTTTTTTATATATTTTTTCTTTATAATTTATGTATTATTTTTTCCTTATTTTTAAGTATTACTTTAAAAGTGAAATTCACATTTTTTTTCTTTAATGATAATAATCTATGTATTCATTCATTCAAATTAGATACATTTTCTATAATAAATAATAGTGTAGTCTAATTAATAGATGAAATGGTTTTTTTGATTGAAACCTGGCAATATCAAGAGTGTGATTTCTTATTGTTTATAATCAATTTTTGAATACATAAATGAATTAAACACCTTAAAAATCTCTTTAGAAATTAAAACTTAATAAATTAAATAATTTAAACTGGTTTGGGTAAATAAGTGGTATTGTTGATTATAAATAATTATTAATGAGATTAAATCTAAGACATTTATTTAAATTATTAATTATATAAAATTGTTGAATTTTTATTTCATAAACTAAGGATTTTGGTTGATTTTTTTATCTAATTATGTGATATTAAAGATGAATTATGGTAACTTAAAAATAAGTTTTATGTGGTTAAAAGGGAAGTAGTAATGTTATGGTATGAATGATATGCTTAGGTATCATATGAGAGAAGAAAGAAATTGGCAAAATTGAGATCAAAAGCAGTGGAGTTAGCCGAAAAGCAGCTTGCCCCGAAGATGGAGCTCTTAGCTTCAATAAAGTATTAGATAAGCTGCATGCTGTGCTCAATGAAGCAATCAATTTTGAAAATGACAAGAAAATATTTCTGAAGATGAGTTTTTTGACTAGAAAGATATAACAACACAAAAATAATTACACTGTTGATACAATAATAATATAATCCGCAAACAGCCTTTTCACATTCATGATCTGAGTATATAGTGAATTAGACAGAAGTAAGAACCTCATAAGTAGCAAGGAAATGAATGATTTGGGGTCTGTTTAGCAAACCCTTGAAGCAACAATAACGCAATAACGCACCCTAAACCCTGTATTGCGATTTCATCCATCAAAAAACCCTTGAAGCAGCAAACACTCATATAGATAATGAGCTTCAAGATAAAAATCCCATATACATGAAGAGTGTCATATGCCTTGTTCAAAAATTATTAAATGAAACTGTTGATCTAAAAAATAACTCTAGAGAAGATACCTCTATTTAAAAAACTTAAAAACCATATTGCAGAAAACAATTACTTCTTCAAACCTAATTCATCGAATTTGGAGGGCTTCGGGGATTGGGGGTTAGGCGTTAGGGGATTTAGGTGCATTTAGGGGTTAGGGGTCGAATAATGAGTTAGTATTTAAGGGATTAGGGATTGGGGGCTTAGGGGGCCTGACCTGAACATTTTTGGGCGGACACACTCACCCGAAACGACCCGAACCGAATGGGTTTGGGTGGGCGCTCTCAAATGAAACGACACGACGCGCTCGACCGAACAAGGGAACAAGGGAGAAAATGAAAAATAGATAGCAAGAATGTGCACAAGCCACCCCTGCAGTCACAACTTAGAAAATTTGATACGACCTCCCTGAAACGAAACGACCCAACTAGAACGCGTTTGGGCAAGCACCCTCACATGTTGAGACATGGCGCGCATGACCAAACGAAGGCGCAAGGGAGCAAACAACAAACGAGCTGCACGAAAGTGAAAAAGGAACTCATGCAATCACAAATTAGCAAATTTGATATGGCCACCCTCAAACGAAATGACCTGACCCGACCTGACCGTGTTTGGGTGGGCGCCCTCACAATATGGTGCACTCGACCGAACAAAGGCACTAGGGAGAAAAAACCAAATGGGCCACACAAACTTGCACAAGGCACCCATGCGGTCACAACTTAGAAAATTTGATACAGCTGCCCTCAAATGAAATGACCCGACTTGAACACGTTTGGGCGGGCGCCCTCACACAACGCACCCGACCGAACGAAGGCACAAGGGGGCAAATGGAAAATGGGCCGCATGAACGTGCACAAAGCACCCATGCCATCACAACTTAGCAAATTTGATACGGCCGCCCTCAAACGAAACAACCCACCCGAATGCGTTTGGGCAGGCATCCTCACACGACACGACATGATGTGCACGACCGAATGGAGGCACAAGGGAGAAATTGGCAAACGGGCCGCACGAACGTGCATAGGGCACCCGTGCGGTCACAACTTAGCATATTTGATACGAGTGCCCTCAACTAAAACGACCAGACCCAAACGCGTTTGGGCTGTCGGGCGCCTTCAACCAAAATGACCCAACCCGAATGTGTTTGGGCAGGCGCTGTCAACCGAAATGACCCGACCATAATGGGTTTGGGCAGGTGCCCTCAAACAAAACGGAAAACAGGCTGCACAAACATGCACAAGGCACCTGTGCGATCACAACTTAGAAAATGGGTTAGGGTTGGGGGTTAAATGGGTTAAGGTTTTAGGGGGTTAAATGGGTTAGGGTTGGGAAATAAGGTTTAAGGGGTTAGGGGTTAAGGGTTTAGAGGTTTAGGGTTTAGGGGGTTAAATGGGTTAGGGGTTAAGGGTTTAAGGGTTAGTGGCTAAGGGTTTAGAGGTTTAGGCCAGTTTAAGGGTTAAATGGGTTAGGGGTTTAGAGGTTTATGGTTTAGGGGGTTAAATGGGTTAGGGGTTGGGAATTAGTGTTTAATGGGTTAGGGGTTAAGGGGTTATAGGTTTAGGGTTTAGGGAGTTAAATGGGTTAGGGTTGAGGGGGTTAGGGGATTTATTAGCTAAGGATTTTAGGGGTTATAAGTTAGGGGCTAATGGGGTTAGGTTTTAGGGGTTTAGATGGGTTAGGGGTCGAGAATTAGGGTTTAAGGGGTTAGGGTTAAGGGTTTAATGGTTTAGGGTTTCATTGGTTTGGGGTTAAGGGTTTATAGGTTTATGGTTTAGGGGGTTAAATGGGTTAGTGGTTTAGGGGTTATGGGTTAAGGGTTTATAGGTTTATGGTTTAGGGGTTAAATGGGTTAGGGGTTTAGAGGTTTAGTGTAATGTTCCGAAATTTTAGTCTCAAGCTAAAAGGAACATTATGGTTGCATAATTTTATTTTTTTGAATAAAAATGGGTAAAGTGACCCATTCATGAAATAAGCACGAATAAAATCCCTCACAATGTGAAAAGGGATTATCATGGAACAATATTTCACAGCGTCATGTGTGAAAGAGGTTAAATTGCAAGTGGACAAGGCCTAGTTGACCAAGTCAACAGCGCTGAGACAATAGGTGGAAGCCCCCAAGTGGGACAGCATAGTTTTAGTGGAGGAATATTCCATGGGGGGGGGGAATTCTAGAGGAAAGAATGCCAAGGGTGGAGACTTCGTTTTGTTTAAAAGGAAGGAAAGTAAACCATTTGAGGTAGTTCAGTAATTCTATTTTCTTGTCTGATTAGACATAGTTGTAGTCTCTTACTGTTCAGCAGAGTTGCATTGCCTTCGGGCACGAGTGAATCATGTTTAGGATTTCCTATCCTTTATGAGGAGCTCATGGAGGATTTCACTCATTCCCCATATTCCGGCATTCAGGCCATAACATCAGCCTACTCCATCAGCACAGCGTCTGTAGCAGATTATTGTGTAGTGTTATGGGGTGTTGCTGGGGAGGTTTCCTAAAACACCATTTTGAGTGGATATTTCATAGGAAGGAGGTTCTCTACTTACAGGAGGTTATTGAGGAGGGTTCCCGAGCTTATTCCACCATCATTGGTAGGAGGCCAACCACTTCCATCAGTTACAGTGCAAACCCTCTCATAGACTGGGTTCTAGTTGGAGCACATTTGCAGTGAGGGTGTTGTAGACATTTTAGAGGGTGAGATATTTGGTGTAAGGATCAGCCTTGCACTTCAGATTTCCAATGGAGAAGGGCTCTTCATCAGCTTCAGCCATTCAGCCTTATCCATTCCATTCCATGTATTGAGTTGCTGTTGCTACCCAACAACTCCGACATTTTGCAGTTTTTCATATTTTAGCCAATCCTTCCAGGATTGACTTGAGGTAGTGATTGGGAGATTAGCTTAGCTCTCCCAATGATGTATGAGACATATCTATGAAGATCCTATGATGTCTTGCACTCAGTGTAGTAGTCTCCCTCATGTGACTGCGCAGTCCCTATTCATGGGCATCCTGCTATGGAGCAGCATTTTGTATTTTGGCATATGTTCTCATGGAAGGCTTCTTGCCTTGTTCCTTTGATGTTCATTGTATAATTTTGTTGCTTTTATCTCATAATAAGATGGCTCAAGGGTTTTCATACATTTTGGCATAATTTTTATTCACTGTTATTTCCAGTTTATTTCTTTATATTGTTGTAGCTGCATATTTGGGTTATCTTGAAAGATTCCCAATCTTGTTGTATTTCCCTTTTGGGATATTCTCCCTTGAAAAAATTCTAAATACAGAGTTTGATAGTGGTCTAGGTAGCCTCTGGAGCTCATCCTTCTTTATGAAGGTGACAAATCCAGTAAATGCCCCTTCAGTCTATCTCTGGAATAGATTTGCTTTGTCGATTGACAATGTTTCTGAAAAGGAACATTACAGTGGTATCGGAGAATAATCTTGGCTTAGCCTGTGGATCTTCAGACAAGATGCCATCTAAGAAGAAGAGGAAGACACCACTTTGTGGAGAAGAAAAAGGAGATGAGCTTGCCAAGCTTCTCCCTAATTCCACCTAGGGCTTTCATGGGAGCCACAAGCAAAAGAGAAGGGAGAGATTTGAAGAATCTCCACAAGGGTTTGAAATAGAAACAAACTCTAGGGTTTCTGATGAGGAATGTGAGCAAGCAGTCACATCCCTTGATGCACAACACAGTCACATGTGCAGTTTTGTCATGAAAGAGATGGGAAAGAAGGAGAGGTGACCAAGAAGAAAACTCTCTGAGATTTTCTAAGAGAGTATGAGTCTCAAACTCAGGCATTCAGAGATCATCTCACTTTCAGGGATTTTTGCAAGTCTAAGGTGAAGGGGAGCCAGCAGAAATATATATTTTTTCTATCTATTTTCGGGGGTTCACCTACATGTTCAGCCAAAGCATGGGTAGAGGAGCTAAAGACCATGTTGCAGCAGCACAAAGTTTCCAAGGATATGTTATCAGATTTTCAGATCTGCACTTTAGAGGTAAGACCTATGCATGGTGGATATTTGAGTCATGTTCTTTAAAAGAATACAAATACTTCTTCCTATTTCAGATTCATTGAAGCAATGATGGAAAGATTTGGTGGGATAAAATCTGAAACACATGTGGAGAAAAAAACCAAGATCTTTCATGTAAAGGGAGGAAACATAAACTCAAATCCACTTCAGAATATTGTTGAGAAGGTTGGAATCTTTCATCATACCTTGTTGGAGGCATGGTATCCACCTCATATTCTTGCACAAGAGAGCATGGAGGTCTCTTTTCAAAAGGAGATCAAATTTTGGGAGAAATTTCCCCTACATGTTGATGAGGAGGAAGGCAACTGCGTTGGTATAGCTAGAGTTGATCCAGTACCTCATGTAGAGGAAAGAGGAGCTCTAGCTCCACATAGAGGGATTGTTGTGTCTTTGTAAGAAATTCACCAGGATCTCCCATGTAGAGATCAAGGCACAACTCATGATACACATGTGCCATTGTTGGTAGGGTGAAAAGCTATGGAAATAGAAGGAAGAGATAGGGAGGATGATCAGCATCATGTGATGAGGAGCACACACCCCTATCTATTTTATGAGGCATATGCACCTAAGAAGATGATTTTATTACACAGTAGAAGCATGGAGGGTTTTCTCCATTCATACATTCAGTCATCTCTTGATGATGGTGTCTCACTGCATGGAGACATTGCACCAAGGAGACCACTAGATCAGCAGAGGAGGTTGGATGCTCCACATTTGGGGGCCTCACACCTTGATTTTAGGAGGGTGGAAACCTTGGGAGAGTCCAACATAGCACAGAGAGTTTGGTATAGGCTCAAGGAGGAGGGAGACACTGTCTCATTTTTAGCATCACCCACTCTCATCAGTTATACTGTGCTGATATAGTTGCTACAGGGTTGGAGGATAGCATCTTCATGATGCAGGTTGACTACTCCATAGGCTTGGAGAGACAGATGACACTCCCTTTTGGGAGGAGGAATTTTTCATGAATAGGATTAGATGGAGGCCACTCATGCTTTCATTGGCCAGAATCAGGAGATTATTTGGAGGTGACAGTCTCTCATGGGAGGCTCATTTTCAGGGAGCCCTATTTCTATTAGAGCATGAGCAGCTGCATCATGGGCATTGCAACATTTTGGAGGATGAATTTGTCATGGGGGATGTCAAAGTAGCAAACAACAATGTGAGGGGAGCATCATACTGCAGAGCACCAGCACTGTCTATGAGGAGGATAGATCAGGACTTCCTAACTATGCACTTGGATGCATACTTTTCCTTGCTAGAGGAGTTCACTTGGGAGGGCATTAATCATGACATATATCAGCATATGAAGATATGCATAGCCCGATTGATGATGGGGAGGACCTCACAACCATTTCCCTACTCATTGGAGGTGAGGGAGAATTTTTAGTTGAGCCATTTCATCTCAAAAGCTCAAGTGCATGAGCGAGAAGGTATAATTTAATATTTTTCATTGTACTTCTTTCCCTTATTTGAACAGCATGATGTATCAAGAGGGATTGTACCTTCTTGCATATTATATGAGGATGTACTTGCAACAATTTGTAGCAGTGAAATTGGCCAATCTTATGGTGGGTTATGGAGGAGGCCACATCCTTCTTGGTGTGTACCATTGGCACCTATTTGTACTTTCATGATTCCACCTCATGAGATGTTTGTGGCAGAAAACAAGTGGCTAGGAATCCACTTATTAATTTATGTTTTGATGCAGACAAGAGGTGCACTACGTTGGTCCCATAAGAGAAGCACTGACCGACTCTCTAGTTGTCTTGTGACATCATGTTTACATTGTATTATGTTTCCTTGTATTGTTGATGATTATACATTCACAGGGAGCATTATTTGGAGAGTGTTCTATATGTTGGGACAACCCATTGGGAGAATGATTCTCCCTAAAATGCATGTTTTATGTTGCAGGAGATACCATGGGAAAACCATGATTTCCACATTGCTACATGCCTCTTCATGTGGAGGAAGCTACTTAGAGAAATTGAACAGACATTCGTGGGTGATTTTCTTGATGGGGTAGCTTGGGCCATTCTTGGAGGCCATACCATTTCAGCCCAACAACGAAGGCAGCCCCATGTATACTTCAAATGGAAAGAAGAACTCCTTGGGATGAATCAACAAAACTCTCCATTCAGCCCCATTACGTTGCATAGAACCCGGGGCAAGATATTCAATTGGATGATAGCATGGGTGAGGGGATCATCAGTGGGATTATATTTTCTCATGCATGTCATCACTCCTACCTTGAGGAGGCAATAGTTTCGAAAGGAGATTTCCACCTACACCCTCTATTTTTTTTCAGGGTGTACACCATTCCGGTTTGCATACTTGGGAAGGAGCATTGGAGGGAAGATTTATTGCAGCATATCTTGAGCAGTGGTGGGGATTGTTGATAAGGAGGCCAATGAGAAGACGGGGGGGGATTTTTTTTCTCTCTATGCAATTGCTTGAGGAAAAGCAACATGTGGGAGGGGAGGGCTGTAATGTTCCCAATTTTTAGCCTCAAGCTAAAAGGACATTATGGTTGCATAATTTTATTTTGTTGAATAAAAATGGGTAAAGTGACCCATTCATGAAATAGGTAGGAATAAAATCCCTCAAAATATGTAAATGGATTATCATGGAGTAGGATTTCACACCCTCATGTGTGAAAGAGGTTAAATTGCAAGTGGACAAGGCCTAGTTGACCAATTCAACAGCGCTGAGACAATAGGTGGAAGCCACCAAGTGGGACAGCTCAGTTTTAGTGGAGGAATATTCCATGGGGGAGGAAAATTCTAGAGGAAGGAAGGCCAAGGGTGGAGACTTTGTTGTGTTTAAAAGGAAGGCAAGGAAACCATTTGAGGTAGTTCAGTAATTCTATTTTCTTGTCTAACTAGACATAGCTACAGTCTCTTGCTGTTCAGCAGAGTTGCAGTGCCTTCGGGCACGAGGGATTCCTATTTACGATTTCCTATCCTTAATGAGGAATTCATGGAGTATTTCACTCATTCCTCATATTCCGGAATTTAGGCCATAACATCAGCCTACTCCATCATCGCAGTGTCTGTAGCAGATTATTGTGCAGTGTTGCGGGGTGTTACTGGGGAGGTTTCCTACAACACCATTTCGAGCTGATATTTCAGAGGACAGAGGTTCTCTACTTCTGGTAGGTTATTGAGGATGGTTCCCAAGCTTATTCCACCATCATTGGCAGGAGCCCAACCACTACCATCAGTTACAGCGCAGACCCTCTCATAGACTGCGTTCTAGTTGGAGCACATTTGTAGTGAGGGTGTTGTAGAAATTTCAGAGGGTGAAATATTTGGCGTAAGGATCAGCCTTGCACTTCATATTTCCAATGGAGAAGGGATCTTCATTAGCTTCATCCATTCAGCCTTCTCCCTTCCATTCCATGTATTGAGTTGCTGCTGCTACCCAGCAACTCCGACATTTTGCAGTTTTGCATATTTCAGCCAATCCTTCCAGGATTGACTTGAGGTAGTGATTGGGAGATTAGCTTAGCTCTCCCAATGATGTATGAGCCATATCTATGTAGATCCTATAATTTTTTTCGCTCAGTGTAGAAGTCTCCCTCATGTGACTGCGCAGTCCCTATTCATGGGCATCCTGCAATGGAGCAGCATTTTGTATTTTGGCATATGTTCTCATGGAAGGCTTCCTGCCTTGTTTCTTTGATGTTAATTATATCATTTTGCTATTGTTATCTCATAATAAGATGGCTCAAGGGTTTTCATACATTTTGGCATAATTTTTATTCACTTTTATTTCCATTTTATGTTTTTATATTGTTGTAGCTGCATCTTTGGGTTATCTTTAAAGATTCCCAATCTTGTTGCATTTCCCTTTTGGGATATTGTCCCTTGACAACAATCTATAGACAGAGTTTTATAGTGGTCTAGGTAGCCTCTAGAGCTCATCCTTCTTTATGAAGGTGACAAATCCAGTAAATTCCCCTTCAGTCTATCTCTGGAATATATTTTCTTTGTCGATTGAAAATGTTTATGAAAAGGAACATTACATTTAGGGGGTTAAATGGGTTAGGGGTTAAGGGGTTATAGGTTTAGGGTTTAGGGGTTAAATGGGTTAGGGGTTTAGGGGGTTAGGGGATTTAGTAGTTAATTATTTTAGGGGTTAGAAGTTAGGGGCTAATGGTGTTAGGTTCTAGGGGGTTAGATGGGTTAGGGGTCAGGAATTAGGGTTTAAGGGGTTAGGGTTAAGGGTTTAATGGTTTAGGGTTTAAGGGGTTAGGGGTTAAGGGTTTATAGGTTTAGGGTTGAGGGGGTTAAATGGGTTAGGGGTTTACTAGGGGTTTAGGGGGTTAAATGGGTTAGGGGTTAAGGGTTTATAGGTTTATGGTTTAGGGGTTAAATGGGTTAGGGGTTTAGAGGTCATATAGGGGTTAAATGGGTTAGGGGTTAAGTGGGTTATAGGTTTAGGTTTAGGGGGTTAAATGGGTTAAGGTTTAGGGGTTAGGGATTTAGCAGTTAAGGATTTTAGGGGTTATAAGTTAGGGATACCAAGTTAGATTTTAGGGGTTAGGATGGGTTAGGGGTCGTGAATTAGGCTTTAAGGTTAGGTTAAGGGTTTACGAAGTTTATGGTTTAAGGGGTTAGGGGTTAAGGGTTTATATGTTTAGGGTTTAGGGGGTTAAATGGGTTAGGGGTTAAGGGTTTAAGGGTTAGGGGTTAAGGGTTTAGAGGTTTATGGTTTAGGGGTTAAATGGGTTAGGGGTTTAGAGGTTTAGGGGGTTAAATGGGTTAGGAGTTAAGGGGTTATAGTTTTAGGGTTTAGGGGTTAAATGGGTTAGGGGTTTAGAGGGATAGGGGATTTAGCAGTTAAGGATTTTAGGGGTTAGAAGTTAGGGGCTAATGGGGTTAGGTTGTAGGGGGTTATATGGGTTAGGGGTCGGGAATTAGTTTTTAAGGGGTTAGGGTTAAGGGTTTAATGGTTTAGGGTTTAAGGGGTTAGGGGTTAAGGGTTTATAGGTTTAGGATTTAGGGGGTTAAATGGCTTAGGGGTTTACTAGGGGTTTAGGGGGTTAAATGGGTTAGGGGTTAAGGGTTTAGAGGTTTATGGTTTAGGGGTTAAATGGGGTGACCTCACATGGTGCGACACGGTGCGCTCGACTGAACGATGCCACAATGGAGAAAACAAAAAATGGGTCACCCGAACTTGCACAAGGCACCCAAGCGGTCACAACTTAGAAAAACTGATACGGGCACCCTCAAACGAAATGGCCTGACCCGACCCGAACGCGCTCGATCGGGTGACCTCACACGGCACGACAGGGGGCACTCGACCGAACGATGCCACAAGGAAGAAAATAGAAAATGAGCTGCCCAAACATGCACAAGGGAGTAAACAAAAAATGGGCACCCAGGTGTGCCCAAGGCACCCAAGCGGTCACAACTTAGCAAAACTGATACGGGCGCCCTCAAACAAAACGACCCGACCCAAACGTGCCCGGTCGGGCGACCTCACACAGTGCGACACGACACACCCGACTGAATGATTCCATAAGGGAGAAAACAACAAATGGGCTGCCTGAATGTACACAAGGCACCTGGGGGGTCACAACTTAGAAAAGCTAAGACGGGCTGCCTGGAACGAAACGACCCAACCCGACCCAAAAGCGCCCAGTCGGGCGACCTCACACGGCGTGCCCAACCAAGCGATGCCACAAGGGAGAAAATGGAAAACGAGCCACCTGAACGTGCACAAGGCACCCAAGCGGTCACAACTTAGCAAAATTGATACAAGCGCCCTCTAACAAAATGACCTGACCCGAATGCACTCAGTCTGGCGACCTCACATGGCGCGACATGGCGCGCCCGACTGAATGATGCCACAAGGGAGAAAATGGAAAACAGGCTGCCCAAACATGCACAAGGCACCCGGGTGGTCACAACTTAGCAAAGTTGATACGGGCACCCTCGAATGAAACAACTCGACCCAAACGCGCCCAGTAGGGCGACCTCACATGGCGCAACACAGCGTGCCTGACCGAACGATGCCACAAGGGAGAAAATGGAAAATGGGCCACCCAAACGTGCACCAGGGAGAAAATGGAAAACGGGCTGCCGAAACATGGAAAAGGCACCCGAGCGGTCACAACTTAGCAAAACTGATACGAGCGCCCTCGAACGAAATGACTCGACCCGAATTCACTTGTTCAGGCGCCCTCATACGGCGCGACACGGTGCACTAGACTGAACGATGCCATAAGGGAACAAATGACAAATGGGCCGCTCGAACATGCATAAGGCACCCATGCAGTCACAACTTAACAAAACTGATACGGGCGCCCTCAAATGAAACGGCCTAGCCCGAACGTGCCCGGTCAGGAAACCTCACACGGTGCGACACGAAGAACAAAACCACAGGGGAGAAAATGGCAAAAGGGCTTCCAGAACGTGCATAAGGAATTCGAGCGTTCACAACTTTTCAAAACTGATACGAACACCCTCGAACGAAATGACCCGACCTGAACGCGCCCGGTTGGGCGACCTCACACGGCGCGACACAACACACCCGAACCAATGATGCCACAAGGGATCAAATGGAAAACAGGCCGCCTGAACGTGCACAAGCCGCTCAGGTGGTCACAACTTAGCAAAACTGATACGGGCACCCTCGAATGAAACGACTCGACCCGAACGCGCTTGGTCGGGTGGCCTCACATGGCACAACATGGCGCGCCTGACCGAACGATGCCACAAGGGATCAAATGGAAAATGGGCTACCCGAACTTGCACAAGGCACCCGGGCAGTCACAACTTAGCAAAACGGATATGGGCTCCCTCTAAAAAATGACCTAACCCGAACGTGCCCGGTCAGGTGACCTCACATGGTGTGACACGATGCACCCGACCGAACGATGCCACAAGGTAGAAAATGGAAAACGGGCTGCCCAAACATGCACAAGGCACCCAGAAAGTCACAACTTAGAGAAAATGATAGGGGCGCCCTTGAACGAAACAACCTGACCCAAACGCGCCTGGTCGGGCGACCTCACATGTCGCGACACGGTGCGCCCGATAGAATGATGCCACAAGGGAGCAAATGGAAAAAGGGCTGCCCGAACAGGCACAAGGAACCCGGGTGATCACAACTTAGCAAAACTAATACAGGCGCCCTCAAACGAAATGGCCTGACCCGAATGTGCCCGGTCGGGTGACCTCACACGGCATGACACGGCGTGCTCGACCAAATGATGACACAAGGGAGAAAACGACAAACATGCCGCACAAACGTGCACAAGGCACTGGGGCAGTCAAAACTTAGTAAAACTAATGTGAGTGCCCTCAAATGAAACAGCCCAAGCCGAATGCCCCCAGTCGGGCGACCTCACACGACGCACCCGAACAAACGATGCCACAAGGGAGAAAATAGCAAACGGGCCACCCAAACGTGGACAAGGCACCTGAGTGGTCACAAATTAGAAAAACGGATACAGGCACCCTATAACGAAACAGCCCAACCCTAATGTGCCCGGTCGGGCGACCTCACATGGCGCCACAGGGCACGCCCGACCGAACGATGCCACAAGGGATAAAATGGAAAAAGGGTCGATGGAACGTGCACTAGGCACCTGGGTGGTCACAACTTAGCAAAACTGATACGGGCACCCTCGAACGAAACGGCCCGTCCCGAACGCGCCCAGTCGGTCGACCTCAAACGACGCGACACAACGCACTTGACCGAACGATGCCACAAGGGAGAAAACGACAAATGGGTTGCCCGAACATGCACAAGGCACTCGGGCAGTCACAACTTAGAAAAACTGATACGGGCACCGTCAAACGAAATGACCCGACCCAACCCGAACGCACCCAGTCGGGTGACCTCACACGGTGCGACACGGCACACCCGACCGAACGATTCCACAAGGAAGCAAACGGAAAATGGGCCACCCGAATGTGCACAAGGCACTCGAGTGGTCACAACTTAGAAAAATTAATATGGGCGCCCTCGAATGAAATGGCTCGACTCGACCCGAACGTGCCCAGTTGGGCGACCTCACATGGCGTGACAGAGCGCACCCGACCGAACAATGCCACAAGGGAGAAAATGGAAAATGGGCTACCTAAACATGCACAAAGCACCCGGGTGGTCACAACTTAGCAAAACTGATACAGGCGCCCTCGAACGAAACGACCCGACTCGAACGTGCCTTGTCAGGTGACCTCACATGGCGCGACACGTCACACCCAACCGAACGATGCCACAAGGGAGTAAATAGCGAATGGGCTACCCAAACGTGCACAAGGCACCCGGTCGGTTACAAATTAGAAAAAATAATACGGGTGCCCTCAAACGAAATGGCCCCACCCTAACGTGCTCAGTCAGGTGACCTCACATGACCCTACACGGCGCGCCCAATCAAACAATGCCACAAGGGAACAAATGGAAAACGGGTTGCCCGAACGTGCACAAGGAACCCGGGTGGTCACAACTTAGCAAAACTAATACGGGCACCATCAAATGAAATGGCCTGACCTGAACGCACTCGGTCGAGTGACCTCACACAGTACGACACGGCACGCCTAACCGAACGATGCCACAAGGGAGAAAATGGCAAACGAGCTGCCCGAACGTGTACAAGGCACCCGGGCTGTCACAACTTAGGAAAGATGATACGGGTGCCCTCATACAAAACGACCCTGTTATCCACCTATAAAATTTGTCATATCAAATGGTGGCTAAAACATTTTTGAAGCCTTCAAGAAACAAGTTTTATTGCAAAATTGTTAGTTCTTGAAGTCTTACGAAGATATCTTATCCTCTGAT
This sequence comes from Pinus albicaulis, assembly GCA_034641835.2. Lineage (NCBI taxonomy): Eukaryota > Viridiplantae > Streptophyta > Pinopsida > Pinales > Pinaceae > Pinus > Pinus albicaulis. The sequence continues at coordinate 1,508,778,919 of CM076581.1, read as the reverse complement.
TAATCTTCACTATTGTTTCCCTCATAATTATGAAAATATGTTGTTTTCATGATGAAAATATTGCAAACGGGTGCTAAACCTTGTATATAAACCCTTCCCGATGCAATTTTCCTTTGTATATTCATAAAAGCCCACTTTCCTATGTTTTATATGAAAACCCACCGTTTCATTTTTTTAAAGGGAAGGACCGTTGATCTAAAAGGCTGATCAATGGTCAATAAGATCTTGCATCAAAGATTTTTCATCGGGCACATTTGAAAAGGTCCCTCCATCATTTTGATTCTGATTGGCACCTCTTGTGTATATAAACCCCAGTCCCTTTATCTTTTTCATATAACTCAAGAGCCTGCAACATACCCTTCCCCGATGTAAATATCCTTTGTATTTCATAAATAATTCAATTTTCATATGTTTCAAAGGGTTCTTCCATTTCATAGTTTAAACCAATCCTGACCATTGATCTTAAACCAGATCAACGGCCTGTGCAATCTCGCATCGAAGATTTCAGTGGATGCGATTAAATTTTTTATTGCTTCCCCTCCGATTGGCTACCCCCCGATGTAATATTAGCCGTTGACCTCCTCCTTGCCTTCCCATATCTAACAGCTCTTATCACTCCATCCCAAAAGAACTTTCCCCACCGCAACCCCCTCTGATTCATTCTCCACAGTCAATCTGATCTGCAGATTGAAGGTCTACAATCAATCGCATTAGAAATTTTCAGTTGCGCCTTCCTCTCTCCTCCCCTGATCGCCAGACTTCCGATTGATTCTAGGCCATCCATACACCCAGATCTAACGGTCCAGATCATTCCCCTCAACCTTTGTTAAATTTTATTAACCTGTTGTATAATGTTTTTCAGCTAATCTTCGCCATTGATCTCTGCAGATCAACGGCCCATATTCATCCCGATAGGCCTAACTCCTTTGGGTCCTGCCTTCCTCCAGATTGAATCTCAGCCGTTTATTCCTTGATATAACGGCTCAAATTAAAACTGCCGCACCTCTTTCCGTCCGCACATCTATCCTTCATCGCGCTCTCTCCCCACCATCCTATTTGAGACCCATGATCTGACGGCTGTCATGCATTTTCGCGTAGAATTAAGACCGAAAGTTAATTCTCCAAAGCCTATGTGATATGGGGGGTTTTGAAATGCCACGTGTCATCCTCTAAAGCATATTGCATTCTAAAAGGTTAAACTGCCTTCCTGCCTTTTTGAACCTGAAACTAGTGGTTTCTATCACCAAAACCGCTTTCCCTTGTTTCCAATGCATTCTATAGCATTCGTCTTCCACCGTTTATCTCTGCAGATCAACAGCCCACATTTAATATGAACATTTAACTATCACCCTCCACCTTCTTCCAAGGGTCTTCATCGATCAATCTCAGCTGTTGATCTCTGAGGCCTATTTCATCCAACGGCCCAGGATCGTTTGGAAACCCTAAATTTCCTTCTTATGCATTTTACCTCCACCAAAGGTTTTTAAGCCATTTATTTGCATTTTCTTCCATTTCTTTATAAATTGACCCCTTTGCTTTATATTTTCCCGACCCATTACGACCATTGATCAACACAGATCAACGACCCTAACTTAATCTCACCATTGTTTAAATAAACTACTATCCTTTTGGCCCTCGGCGAACAATCTCCACCGTCACGATCCAAACCCAAGCCTCTGAAGAAATTTTACCTAGCCACGTAAGATTTTTATAACATTTTGTGTCTTTTTCAGGTTTTAATGGATTTCCAATTATTCTAAAGGAAAATAAAGCTGAGGATGATGATCCTTCAAGCTTTCATTCATCAAAGAGTATCCATATACAGGGTTCAACACCATGTTTTATCGATGCCTCATGAGCACTGACGCCACTATAAAGCCCCTATAGCACCTGCACATCAACAAGACACAGTAAAATTCAATCAAGTAAAGAGTATCAGTGTCGAAGACCCAACCACAGCAGAGGTGAAGAATTGAACATTGATTCTATAGTTTGGGGTGGATTATGGCTAAGATCGATAATCAAAAGCCTAACCCCATAAATTAAACACATTTAAAGAATAGAAGATAGAGAATTAGGCCTAATTATGCCTAATTATGCCTAAAGCAGATTAGCAATGTTTTAGGTCAAAACAAAAATATCTGCCAGACCGAGAAAGCCTTCACTGCCACATCAGAGGCTAATTGAATCCTCTCAGCTACCAAAATCCAGCTGTAGCCTCAAAGCATTCAAAATAGGCTGAGTTATTGCCATAACAGAGGATATTTACCTCACGACAACTGAACAGTTATTCCAAGCCAAAGGAACTTATTGCAAAATATCAACATAGTTATTACAAAGATGACACAGAGCCTTAAAGTCAACAAAATCATTCCAGCGAGCTTCATACTTAATGTAAAACAATTAATACAGAGGAAATATTTGTAATCTTCTCCATTGAGCCCCTCAAAGGTCGAGAAGCATTAAAACTGTATTAATTGAAACTATAGATCTTTTCTATCATTCAACCTCCTCTTTTCTCTATAAAATCTTCTTGAGGAGCTCATTGTAAATGGTTGGTTTCAGAACTTTGAAATATACTTGTGCTTGAAATTTTCTACATGTAAATAGTGTTCAAAGGCTCTTGAAGCTTTGTTTGTGATAAAATAAGTTAGGCTGAGAAGTGAAGATGATTGCTGAACTGAAACATTGGACCTGAATAATGTAACTGGTTTGACATCAATATACAAGTTGATTCCTAGGATCCTGTTCTATATCATTGGTGAAGTGCTTCTTTCTGTATTATTGTTTTCCTTTCGTGTATGCCATTTTGTCCATTTATTATCTGATAAATAACAGCAAGAATAGAGTTAGGATTTACTGTTTATGGTACCCTTCTCTGATTGATAAGCTTTATCTCAATGTTTTCCTCCAAATTGTGTATTTAAGAATGATTCAATATGGTTCAAGCAGTTAGGAATGCTAGCGTTCCCTCGTCCTACTGCTTACTTTAAACATTGTTCTTGAATGTTATTTTCATTATTCTCTTAGTAAAGTTATATTAGAAAAGTGATGGTGTGCCCTGTTCTCTAGCTTCTTTCTCCAAAGGTAGTTCTGAAAGTTTCCCTAAGTGTATGCTGAAAGAAGTTTAGATTTAAAAGTATCTTATCTGATGTTAGGCTGCCCTTCGTTTTCCTTATATGTTTTCATCCCTTCTTAAAGTAATGATGTGGATTACTACATTGTTTGTCTATTGAGTTAGCTTTAATATTAAATTTCCCAAGAAGTTTATGGTTAGCCCTGTCCTTGGTTGGTTTTAAACAATTACTTAAAACGCTTTTCTTGCTTGGATATACTGACAAATCCTAGTTGAAATTGTTGTCTATTTCCACCCCTTCAACACTTTTATTGTTCCATTCCATCATTTTATCTCAAAGATATTGTGATATAGATGACTTGCCCCTTGGATCACTCTTGAAATTGTTGCGCAATTAAACCCTTTTATGACTCCATATCCCAATGGACTAAAAACCAGCGTCATATCTATCCTATCAGCCAAACCTTGTTTTGATTGCTTGCAACTTCACACCTTTTAAAATCTTTCATTTAAGGACTTTCCACTCAACTAAAATCATGCTCAACCATCCAAAAACAAAAAAAAACCCTTGTTCTTAATAACTAGCCTAATATCATACACAAAAGCCTTAAAGATAAATCTATCTTTTCACTTATTGGAGAGATTCCTCTCCAGATTCAGGAGAGCTAGATCCTAGAATACCAAAGTGGTTCAAATGTCCTCTCCATAGTTCTGGTCTCACCAATCTGTTGGAATTACGGGGAGCTAACTTTTCTGGTGACTCCGATGGGGACTTTCTGAGAAAACTTCATCCTACATGCTTTCGGAACCTCGGGAAACCTCTTGATTTAATGACATATGTTTTGTTAGCCAGTTAACCCACTAGGCTCATTTTGGGCCAAACACTCAGTGTTTAGTGAGTACAAGCAACCCTCTTCAAGCACTACCAAGAAAATGGTAATCATGATAAAACTTGTATGAATCAGTGACAAACTAAGGAAACCTTATGATTCTCATAAGAGCTTATCAAACCTTGAAGAATCAGCTAGCTTAGCCATAAGAGTAGACTGTCTTTGTCTCATAACCGTAGCTAAGTTTTGAAACAGATTTAGGACACTCTTAGAACCCATAGGACTAAAAAGACGCAGAAAACAAAAAAATATTTCAGATTGGTATTCAATAAACATGGTGGTGGACCATCAAACCTTTTACCTCCAAAAGAGCTAAAAATTTCCACCTTGTGACTCCACAATCCTAAACAGACCTTAAGACTCCATTGGGAAGACCCATAATCATTGTAACATCATTTAAACTCAATTAGAAGGCTTTAGGATTAAATTTTTCTTGTTTAAAAGATCAGTTAGCCTCTTAAATATTGCTATATCTGGTTAAAATTTTCTTGTTTACTTAGGTCTGAAAAACACAACATAGTGGCTCCTAGAAAGATTCATACTAGATCTTATCCTGACCCAGACCCTCCTGAGATAGTTGATAACCCTGAAAGAATCCTTAGGAAGTCTCCTAAGATTAAATCTTCAACTATTTTCAGATCACCCTTTAGAGCTAATTATGTTCCTGAAAACCTTGCAGCTCTACAACAATCATAAGTTGACTTAAGAAATCCAATTAGGACCCGGTCACTTGATGATTTAGATCAGCTAGATTCAGAGTCTTCGCTTTCATCCCCAGATAGAAGTGAACATCCTGGTAGTAGAGAAAATACACCACCTAATTTACATTTCCTTCATAATTTAGGTGTCTCTCATCCCAGATCAGTTGAACAATCTATCCCTGGTCCATCCACATCTATTCACCCTACATCCACTATCCAAGCCACTCCATTCCAGCTCATTTTCCCTCTTTTTAATCCACCTCTTGTAAATCCACCTCCACCACCTATCATGGCAACATGGTATGCTCCCTTAGTCCTTCCTTTACCCTTAGTCAATCTTCCATAGGACTATCAGTCCAAGATACCATTGTATGATGCCAATAGTGCTATTACTGCTTCACAACATGTGGATAAGATGAATGACTACTTTGACAAAAATGATATTGATGATGAATCTATCAAAATTATACTATTTTATCAGAGTTTAGGAGGAGAAGTAAGAAAATGGTTCAAAGGCTTAACCCCTCACAGTATTAATCATCTCCAAGCCTTCCATCAACTATTCTTAAACAAATGGGAAGTGAAGAAAAACCCTCTCCAAATACTTTCAGACTACAAAAACCTCCACAGAAACACTGGGGAAAGTGTACAAGATTACTGCACTAGGTTTAACAGTGTTTATAATGCCCTTCCCCTAGATTTAAAACCTCCACAAAGATAAACTTTAAACAAGTTTCCTGAAGGATTTGATCCTGAAATGGCCTATCAGTTGAGAGAGAGAGATCCTTTAACTCTTGAAAACCAAACAACTCCTCAAAAAAGGAACCAGAAACAAAATTAGAATTTTAGGAGAAAGAAGCCTCAAAACAGACCAAGGGAGGATGATCAACAGATCACTCCTCCTTTTCATCAAAAATATGTAAGTGATGTTGAAGAAACAAGTGAGAAAATAGAGGAAGATGATATCAACATGCTGGGAGTAGATAATGATGACTTTGAAGTTCATTATAATAGAAAGAAAGGTCTATACACACCCTATGATGATAAAATAGAGGAGGATGAAAGTTATTATCAAGACATGGAAAATGTTATCATAGAGTCTCAAAAAGAATATGACCTTAGGAGTAAAACCAATCAAGAAACTCCCAAAACTAAAACCTCTGAAAAATTTGTACAAAACAGCACTGTAAATAAACCCAAAATTGTAAAACAGAAAGACAAAACAGTAGCTATGAATTCTGATAAAGGGAAAGAGAAAGGTACTCAAAACAATGAAAAATGGAGTGCAAAACTTAGTAGTGTTAGCACCTCAGCTAATACTCCTGTTAAAACAATTTTGACAAATATAAATAGACAAAATCAGCAAGTTGATTTTGCTGATAGAGTGGCAATTAATAAGGCTGAAACAAGCACTTCAAAGAATCAGATTCCTTTTATTTTGGAGCAAGAAATTTCCAGAATTAAAATCTCTATTCCCCTGACTGAGTTAGCTGCCCAGAATGTATATAGATCTCAAATTTTTAAGGCTTTTAACATAGAAGAGAATAATGACACTGTCAATCTTAACGATGACCAACCAGAGCTCATTTTTGGTCCTAAGATTGAGGGTAGATATCAAGAGGGACCTGTTCCTCATTTTTACGTTAGTTTAAATGTTCATCACAAGATTTTTCACAACGCTATGCATGATTCAGGGGCCTCTCATAATTTAATGCCCAATGCTGTAATGGAGAGCCTAGGCCTTGAAATCACTCAACCTTACAAAGATCTTTTCTCCTTTGAATCAAGCAGAGTAAAATGTTTAGGTTTAATCAAAGACCTTTGTGTTAACTTAGCACAAATCCCAGCCAAATGTTTAGTCATGGATATTGTTGTGGCTGATGTACACCCAAAATATGGAATTCTATTATCAAGATCTTGGGGAGCTAAGTTACAAGGAGCTATGCAGATGGACATGACATATGTGACCATCCCTGTTTTCAATTAGACAAGAAGACTTTACAGGGAGTCCCATATGCAATACATGGTTACTAGCCAAGACAGACCGCAAAAATCTCCCCTTTATTCTGTAAACACAGGCCTTGATTCATTTATCCTTTTTAATGATGAAATATTTAATGAACAAGTGACTTTAACTGATTTAATGGAAAATAGAGAGGAAGGGGAGGACAACATAGAACTATCGAAACACTTTGCTAAACCTGAAAACTACAATAAACTAAACTTGGGTCTTGAGCTACAGTTCATTCGTCCTTTTCTTTTAAACCTTGACAGTCAGCAAAGCAATCCTCAACGCAACAAAAAACCTGAGGAGATAAAACAAATACAACTAAGTGTTGATACTCAAGAATAATCTAAAAGAACGCTAGTTGAAGAGGATAGTAATCAAACCAATGAACCTGAAACTAGTCCTCTGTGGAGTATGAACTTCGATGGGTCTTGCACTAGGAGCAATGCTGGTGTGGGCATCTGGATATGTAACACTGAGAAAAACCACACGGAAGGCCATTCCTACAGATTAAACTTTCAGTGTTCGAATAACATAGCGGAAAACGAATCCCTTCTTTTAGGCTTACACTTTTTGAAGAAATTAGGAGCCAAGAGAATTAAAGTTCATGGGGATTCAGAGTTAATCATTAGGCAAGTAAATGGGGAATACAGCACTAATCACCCTAGACTTAGGGCCTATCGAAACGATGTCATGGGTTTAATGAAAAATTTTCAGGAATCCCAATTGATTTTTGTCCCAAGAAAAAGGAATATCATGGCCCACAGTTTAGCTTTTGCTACTAGAATATGCTTAACGCAATATGAAACCAAACCATGTACAACTCAAATTAAATTCAGACCAGTTTTCCCTGATGACGAGAAGTATTGGCAAGTGTTTGATGGAGACAAACAAATAGAAGACTTCCCGCAGTCCAGAAATGAATTTGAACTACCAATTTCAGATTCAGAGTATGAAATAGGTGAAGAAAATTTTCTTGATGAAGAAGAAAAGTCTCCTAAGATAGCTGATGTAAATCTGCTATCTAACAAACTTGAAAACACAATAGAAATGATTGCAGAGATAGAAACAAAAGACTTAGAAACTCTGCAGTCTAATAATCAAAGTTTGCCAAAGGGTTTGGCCCCTTTAGAAGAGTTGTTTGATTTCAATGATGTGGCCAAGAAGCCAAAACTGGAGCCTGTAGAAACTGAAGTGGAAGAGTGTAATATAGGCAGTGAACTAAAACCAATGATGATTAAACTATCTAAGACTTTACCAGCTCACATCAAACTCAAATACATAGAGTTGTTTAAAGAATTTTTTGATGTTTTTGCGTGGAGTTATGAGGATCTGAAATCCTATGACACTGAAATAATTTAGCACAAAATTCCTCTCAAGGAAAACCAAAAGCCATTTAAACAAAATCTATGCAGAATAAACCCTCTTCAGCTACCTTTGGTTGAGAAGGAAATCAAGAAAATGTATGAAGCTGGTATTATTGTCCCTATTAGATATTCTGAGTGGGTGTCTAATATGGTGTCAGTTAGGAAGAAAACAAGAGATATTAGGCTTTGTATAGAATTTAGAGACTTAAACAAAGCTTCATTGAAATATAACTACCATTTACCCAAGATGGACCATATTTTACAAAGGGTGGTTGGTTCTAAAAGAATTTCTTTGCTTGATGGCTACTCAGGATACAATCAGATTTTAGTTCATCCTGATGATCAATTAAAGACAACTTTTAATACACCTTGGGGCACTTTCATGTATGTGAAAATTCCCTTTGGTCTAATGAATGTTGGTGCAACATTCCAAAGAGCCATGGACATTGCATTCTCGGAGGAATTGGGCTACTTCATCATTATTTACCTGGATGATGTCACTATTTTTTCAAAGACAGATGAAGAGCACTTAGAACACTTGAGAAAAGTCTTCAAGAGGTGCAAAAAGTTTGGGATATCTTTAAATCATAAGAAAACATTTTTTTGTCTCCAAGAACGTAAAATTCTTGGGCACATCATTTCAGAAGAGGGTATTAAGAAAGACCCAAAGAGGATCGAGGCCATATTGCAAATATCTCATCCTCGAAACATCAAGGAACTATAATCTTTCATTGGAAAGAATAATTTCTTGAGAAGGTTCATACCCAACTTGGTTGAGCTCCTTAGAAACATTATAAATATGCTGAAAAAGGAGCAAGGAGTTAAATGGACCTTGGAAGAAAAGAAGTCCTTTGAGCTGGTGAAACAAGCGTTAACCAAAACACCAGTCCTAAGAAGCCCTGATTTTTCAAAATATATATTTTTTTTTCATTTGCATCATAACATACAATAGCTATTGTCCTATTGCAGAAAAACCCACAAGGACAAGAGCAGCCTATTGCATTCCTTATCAAGGCATTGAGAGATTCCCCTCTAAAGTACAACATCATGGACAACAAGAAGTCTTGGCACACAAAGCTAGTACACACACTCTGGGCTGATAGATTAACACTTAAGAAATATATTGGGATGTCACCCTATTATCTTGTGTATGGTACAGATGCAGTTTTTCCAACTAGCCTTGGTGTGCCAGTTATGAAGTTGAATCAAGAGGTATAGTCTGAAGACAATGACATGATCAGAAGGATTAATCAGACTATACACCTTCAGCAAACCAGAGAGGAGGTTTATAACAGAGCATTACAAAAGCAAGAGAGCATCAAAAATCTTTTTGATAGAAGAAAAAATGCCAACAAATTTAATGTTGGAGACAAAGTGTTAAAGTGGGACTCAAGGAGAGAATACAAGGGCAAGCATGGAAAATTTGACAACTTATGGCTTGGCCCTTATCTCATTCATTTTGCTGCTGGTAATAATTCCTTTTTCTTGCAGGAGTTGAATGGAGTTGAAATATTTGGGGGTCCTGTCAATGCCAGGATGCTCAAGAATTACTTCTCTTAATATTATCATGTTTTGAAAGCATTTTTATCTTTTTTCTCATTATACATATTTCACCCATCATTGCATTCAAAGTTAGAAAAATAAAAAATACAAAAACAGTAAAAGAAAGAAAAGAGGGCAGATTGTAAAAACAAGAAAGGTACAACCCCATACCAAAAAAGAGAAACAAAATCTGAAAGTGTGCAAGCTCAAATTCCACTCCTGAAAAACACACTTCTAGTTATTCATACAACCTAATAGTGACTAATTAGTTTTAAATTTACTGTTGATAGGTTAGTGAATCAGATTTTCCAAACAACTTAATCTTGGCTTATCAATTAGGTAGATTAGGCTACAAAATAGAGGTTGAGACAAGCTCAAAATATGAACCTAAGATTCCAAGAGAAGAATTACTCTAATCTATTTAAAATTCTGAGTAAAAAATAGAAGTAAAATTGTTCTAATTAGCCCAAAACTTGAACCAGAAAGGAATGTAAAACAACTTGAATAAACTCAAAAACAGAGCTGAAGAAAAGAGAAGGTCGTGCTTTGAATTTTCAGATCTTAAGCCTTCAATGTTTTGATTTAATTTTTTGCAAATTATTATCTATGTGCAGCTTGTTTTTATTCCATAGATCAGCAACAAGTTAGACTGTTCAATCCTGACTTGTATGCTTTTAAATTTCTATTTTAGAAATTGGTGAATAAAAATTTGTTAGACTGTTTAATCCTAACAGATAGTATATTAGGTAGAGAAGCATATGGACTCAATTGTTTAATCTGATTTCATGGAGAAATAAGAATTAGACTTAGATTAGTTATTTTCTTTCAAAAGAATAAAATGTTTGTGAAAGAGTTGCCAATCTAAAAGCACTTTGAAAGAATAAAAATGTTAGATCAGTAGAATTGGGTAGGTAGAAAGCTTGTGTTGATGAAGTTCCATTGTTTTTCATGGCTGCTAACATTTTCAGACCAAAATAAGATCATCCAAGTGAAGAAATATGCAGCCCAATGGATAAGGCACTGATCAACCCCCAAGAGAATGCAAGTCTGAAGTTCTTGATGCCTTCAAGAAGGCACCATCCCCATGTGGAGCCACTATTAGCCACCTATAAAATTTTTCATATCAAATGGTAGCTAAAACATTTTTGAAGCCTTCAAGAAACAAGTTATATTGCAAAATTGTTAGTTCTTGAAGTCTTATGAAGATATCTTATCCTCTGATTAATCTTCACTGTTGTTTCCCTCATAATTATGAAAATCTGCGGTTTTCATGATGAAAAGACTGTTGCAAAAAACTCCATTTTCCCTTTGTTTTTCCCCTCCTTTCACTTCAAAAATAACCTCTATTTTATCCCCTTTTCCTCATAAAATTCCTCTTTTTTTCCTTTATTCCATTCTTCCCTTCAAAAAATCCCCTTTTATAAGGTTAAAAAATCCTTTTTACCTTATTCGAAACCCTCAAATCCCTTTGAAAATCATTGAAAATCCATAAAATTCCATGTTTTTTATTACAGGCTTTAGCCCCCTTTGACTAAGCCCCCTAAACCACTTCCCCACATATACCCTAGCACTAGAACCAAGTGCTATGTCCAAAAAGCACTTATCGCATTGGAACTTTTCAACGAGCGCAAGTCTTTTTGTTTTATAAAACCCCGATGCCAATTGGCTCCTTTGTATGTAAGCCCTGAGCCTTTGCATTCTTTATAAAACCTAGAGCCCACAAACGGGTGCTAAACCTTGTATATAAACCCTTCTTGATGAAATTTTCCTTTGTATATTCAGAAAAGCCCACTTTCCTATGTTTTATATGAAAACTCGCTGTTTCATTGTTTTAAAGGGAAAGACCGTCGATCTAAAAGGCCGATCAACGGTCAATAAGATCTCGCATCAGATATTTTTCATCGGGCGTGTTTGAAAAGGCCCCTCCATCTTTCCGATTCCGATTGGCCCCTCTTGTGTATATAAATCCCAGTCCCTTTATCTTTTTCATATAACCCAAGAGCCCACAATCGAGTGCTTAAAAGTATAAATAAACCCTTCCCCGATGTAAATATCCTTTTTATTTCATAAATAATTTGATTTTCATATGTTTCAAAGGGTTCCTCCATTTCATAGTTTAAACCAATCCCGACCGTTGAACTTAAACCAGATCAACGGCCTGCGCAATCTCGCATCGGAGATTTCATTGGATGCGATTAAATTTTTTATTGCTTCCCCTCTGATTAGCTACCTCCTGATGTAATACTAACCATTGATCTCCTCCCTACCTTCCCAGATCTGACGGCTCTTATCGCTCCATCCCAAAAGCACTTTCCCTACCGTGACCCCCTCCAATTCATTCTCCATCGTCGATCTAACCTGTAGATCGACGGTCTACAATCAATCACATCGAAAATTTTCAGTTGCGCCTTCCTCTCTCCTCCCCTGATCACCAGACTTCCGATTGATTCTGGGCCGTCCATACACCCAAATCTGACGGTCCATATCATTCCCCTCAACCTTTGTTAAATTTTATTAACCCGTTGTATAATGTTTTTCGGCTGATCTCCACCATTGATCTCTACAGATCAATGACCCATATTCATCCCGACAGGCCCAACTCCTTTGGGTCCTTCCTTCCTCCAGATTGAATCTCATCCATTTATTCCTTGATCTAATGGCTCAAATTAAAACTGCCCCACTTCTTTCCATCAGCACATCTATCCTTCATCGTGCTCTCTCCCCACCGTCCGATTTGAGACCCCTGATATGATTGCTGTCATGCATTTTCGCGTAGAATTAAGCCCAAAAGTTAATTCTCCAAAGCCTATGTGATATGGGTGGTTTTGAAATGCCACATGTCAGCCTCTGAAGCATATCATGTTTGAAAAGGTTAAACCGCCTTCCTGCCTTTTTGCAACGTGAAACTAGTGGTTTCTATCACTGAAACTGCTTTCCCTTGTTTCCAATGCATTCTATCGTGTTCGTCTTCCGCCGTTGATATTTACAGATCAACGACCCACATTTAATGTGAGCATTTAACTATTTCCCTCCAACTTCTTCTGAGGGTCTTCATCAATCAACCTCAGTCGTTGATCTCTGAGGCCTATTTGATCCGACGGCCTAGGATCGTTCGGAAACCCCGAATTTCCTTCTTATGCATTTTACCTCTGCCAAAGGTTTTTTAAGCCATTTCTTCGCATTTTCTTCCATTTCTTTATAAAGTGACCCATTTTATTTATATTTTCCCGACCCATTACAACTGTTGATCAACACAGATCAATGGCCCTAACTTAATCTCGCCACTGTTTAAATCAACCTCTCTCCTTTTGGCCCTCCGTGAACAATCTCCACCATTGGATGCTTTCATCCAATGGTCATGATCCAAACCCAAGCCTCTAAAGCAGTTTTACCCAGCCACGCAAGATTTTTATAACATTTTGTGTATTTTGCAGGTTTTAATGGATATCTATTTATTCTAAAGGAAAAATAAAGCTGAGGATGACAATCCTTCAGGCTTTCATTCATCAAAGAGTATCCATCTACAAGGTTCAACACCATGTTTTATTGGTGCCTCATGAGCACTGACACCACTATAAAGCCCTTGTAGCACCTGCACATCAACAAGACATAGTAAAATTCAATCAAGTAAAGAGTATCAGTGTCGAAGACCCAACCACAGCAGAGGTGAAGAATTGAACATTGATTATATAGTTTGGGGTGGATTATGGCTAAGATCGACAATCAAAAGCCTAATCCCATAAATTAAACATATTTAAAGAACAAAAGACAAAGAATTAGGCCTAATTATGCCTAACACATAGATCGGAAGCAGATTAGCCATGTTTTAGGTCAAAACAAAAATATCTACCAGACCAAGAAAACCTCCATTGCCACATCAGAGGCTAATTGAATCCTTTCAGCTACCAAAATCCACCTGTAGCCTCAAAGCATTCAAAAGAGGCCGATTTATTTCCAGAACAAAGGATATTTTCCTCACGATAGCTAAACAGTTATTCCAAGCCAAAGGAACTTATTGAAAAATATCAACAGAGTTATTACAAAGATGACACAAAGCCTTAAAGTCAAAAAAATCATTCCAGCGAGCTTCATACTTAATGAAAAACATTTAATACAGAGGAAATATCTATAATCTTCTCCATTGAGCCCCTCAAAGGTCGAGAAGCATTAAAACTATATTAATTGAAACTATAGATCTTTTCTATCATTCGACCTCCTCATTTCTCTATAAAATCTTCTTGAGGAGCTCATTATAAAGGGTTGGTTGCAAAACTTTGAAATATACTTGTGCTCGAAATTTTCTACATGTAAATAGTGTTCAAAGGCTCTTGAAGCTCTGTTTGTGATCAAACAAGTTAGGCTAAGAAGTGAAGATGATTGCTAAACTAAAATATTAGACCTGAAGAATGTCACTGGTTTGACATCAATATACAAGCTGATTCTTGGGATCCTGGTCTATATCACTGGTGAAGTGCTTCTTTCTGTGTTATTGTTTTCCTTTCGTGTATGCCATTTTGTCCATTTATTCTCTAATAAAGGACAACAAGAATAAATTTAGGATTTACTGTTTACAGTACCCATCTCTGACTGATAAGCATTATCTCAATGTTTTCCTCCAAATTGTGTATTTAAGAATGATTCAATACAGTTCAAGCGGTTAGGAATTCTGGCGTTCCCTTGTCCTACTGTTTACTTTAAACATTGTTCTTGAATGTTATTTTCATTATTTTCTTAGTAAATTTAGACTAGAAAAGTGATGGTGTGCCCTGTTTTCTAGCTTCTTTCTCCAAAGGTAGATCTGAAAGTTTCCCTAAGTGTATGCCGAAAGCAGTTTAGATTTAAAAGTATCTTATCTGATCTTAGGCTACCCTTCATTTTCCTTATATGTTTTCATCCCTTCTTAAAGTAATGATGTGGATTACTACATTGTTTGTCTATTGATTTAGCTTTAATACAAACTTGCCCAAGAAGTTTATGGTTAGCCCTGTCCTTGGTTGGTTTTAAACAATTACTTAAAAGGCTTTTCTTGTTTCGACAGACTGACAAATCCTAGTTGAAATTTTTGTCTGTTTCCACCCCTTCAACACTTTTATTGTTCCATTCCATCATTTTATCTCAAAGATCTTGTGATATAGATGACTTTCCCCTTGGACCACTCTTGAAGTTGTTGTGAAATTAAACCCTTTTATGACTCCATAGCCCAATGGACTAAAAACCAGCGTCATATCTATCCTATCATCCAAACCTTGTTCTGATTTCTTGCAACTTCACACCTTTGAAACTCTTTCATTTTAGGACTTTCCACTCAACTAAAATCATGCTCAACCATCCAAAAACAAACAAAAACCCTTGTTCTTAATAACTAGTCTAATATCATACACAAAAGCCTTAAAGATAAATCTATCTTTTCACTTATTGGAGAGATCCCTCTATGGATTCAGGAGGGCTAGATCCTAGAATCCCAAAGTGGTTCAAGTGTCCTCTCCATAGTTCTGGTCTCACTAATCTACTGGAATTACGGGGAGCTAACATACCTGACCCGAATGCGCCCGGTCGGGCAACCTCACATGACGCAACACGGTGTTCCCGAACGAACGATGCCACAAGGGAGAAAGCGGCAAACGGTCCACTCGAACGTGCATAAGGCACTTGGGTGGTCACAACTTAGCAAAACAGATTTGGGCACCCTCGAACGAAATGGCCTAACTCAAACACGCCCGGTCGGGCGACCTCACATGGTGCAACACGGCGCACCTGATTGAACGATGCCACAAGGGAGAAAATGAAAAACAGGCCACTTGAACGTGAGCAAGGCACTTGGGCGGTCACAACTTAGCAAAATTGATACGGGCACCCTCGAACGAAACGACTCGTACAAATGTGTTTCGTTGGGTGGCCTCACACGACAAGAACCGATCACCAAAAATAACTCCCAAACCCTAAACCCTAAGAATGTTCCTAAACACTAACAACACTTGCCTCCTAAACGTCACAACACCAACACTTGACACAATTGTCGCAATACCGACACTTGTTCTAACTGTCGCAATACTGACACTTGTTCTTGTTATCTATAAAATTGTATGCATCTATGTTATAAAAAAATATTTTCTTTTGTGCATGTTTCACTACAAAAGAATGATGAGGATGGATATTTTAGGGACCTCAATAAGAATGGAAGAAGGAAACTAGTCTTCTTGACTTCTAAATAATACAAACACTAAAATAAGTAAAGAAAAGGAGGTAATGTGAAGAGTTATCATCTGCATAAAGTGCGTACTTCTTCCAAAATGAATGAGAATTATCTAAGACTTGCAAGAATAAATATGTTAGATGGAACTTATGATTATGATCTAAATGCAAAATTGACTCAAGGTAGAGGATATACATTCAAACTAGTACATTTGGCGGATTTTAATTTTAATTATTTTTATCCAAGCGTCAGAAGACTGACACCTTACCAAATGCCTATCCAAATGTCACAATAGCGACACTTAGCTCTAAGTGTCGCAAGACCGGCGCCTTATCCAAATGTCACAATAGCGACACTTTCTACAAGTCCATGGCAATACTGACACTTTCCACCAATCCGTTTCAATTCCGACGCTTTGCTCCAAATGTCACAATAGCGACACTTACCTCTAAATATCGCAAGACCGACACTTTCCTCCAATCTGTCGCAATTCCGATGCTTTTCTCCAAATGTCGCAAGACTGACACTTACCTCTAAGTGTCGCAATACTGACACTTGTCTCCAAACTTCAGTATAGTGACAGTTGTGGGCAGGATTTGAAAAATTGATAAAATTTGGGGAAATTTCCGACATTTGGTCAAAATTGTCGGAACCAAAGTGTCGGAATTTCTGCTAAATGTACTAGTGAATGCATGTAGATATTATTGGTTAGTGAAGTTGGCTACAACTACAAAGAAAACATTTCATCATTAGGTAATAACTTGTGCATCTGAGTTTAATGATATGCCTACATAAGCACATTTGAATGTACTTCCATTGGGAACATACATTATGTTTTTGGGTATGGACTGGTTGTATATTAATAGGAACAAGGTGGATTTTTATGACAAAGACATTGAGTGCTTGGATGAAAATGGAGAAAAATTAATCTTATAGGTTAAGAAGAAGGCAACATCAGTTATAATGGTGACAGTTATGAAAGAAAAGTGCAGTTATAGGAAAGGATGTGTGTTATTTACAATGCATATTTCCAGTGACAAAGGTAAGGAATTTGAGGATGAAAATGTTTAGAGCAGGAACCTAGTTTTAAAATAGTTTTAGGATGTATTCACTGTATATATTTTTGAATTAATACCTCATAGGGAAGTGGATTTTTCTATTGAGTTGGTACCAGGGGTAACACCAACATCGAAGGAACCATACAGGATGAGCACACTAGAGTTAGTAGAGTTTAAGTTTCATTTCAAGGAAATGTTTGACAAGGGATACATTAGGCCAAGTGTATAGCCTTGGTGTGCACTAGTATTGTTTGTGAAGAAAAAGGATGGTATTATCAGGTTATGCATTGATTATAGGTAGTTGAAAAAGGTGATGATTAAGAACATGTATTCATTATCGAGGATTTATGACTTGTTTGACTAGTTGAAGGGAGTAGTGGTGTTCTCAAATATTGGTTTGAGATCAGTATATCATCAGGTACGCATTAAATAAGAGGATATTTACAAGGAAAATTTTTGGATGAGGTAGGTACATTATGAGTTTTTTTAGTTCCATTTGGTTTGATTAATTATATAGCTACTTTTATGTGATTGATGAATATCGAGTTCTATCCTTATCTGGACAAGTTTTTTATTTTATTCATTGATGATATATTGGTATATTCTAAAAATGAATAAGAGCATGTTGAATACTTAGCAGCGGTATTGACATTACTGAGAGAGAATCGTTTGTATGCTAAGATTAGTAAGTATTTATTTCAGACAAAGGTACACTATTTGGGGCATGTGCTTTCTAGGGAAGGCATATCAGTGGATCCAAAAAAGATGTGAAAAATATAAGGGCTATCATGGAGTGGGAAACTCCTAGGAATTTTGATGAGGTAATATCATTCATGAGTTTAGTATGTTATTACAGGATTTTTATCATGAACTCCTCACAGATTTCATATCCTATCACATTATTTCAAAGAAAAGGTAAGAAGTTTGAATGGACAAAGGAATGTGCATCTAGTTTTGAGCTGTTGAAGCAATTGTTGAAAAATTCTCAAGTCATAAAGATTGTAGATCCACACAGATAATTTGTGGTATGTAAAAATTATTGCAAGAGAGGGCTTGGTGGGTTTCTTATGCATAAAGGACAAGTGATATTCTATGAATCAAGGAAATTGAATGAGGATGAACATAGTTATCTAACACATTATCTTGTGTTGGCAGCGATCGTTCATGAATTAAAGATGTGGAGCCACTTTCTTATTGGCAAGAGTTCCATACTTATGGGTGATCACAATGGATTGAGGTATCTATTTTACCAACCAAATATTAATGTGTTACACAGTAATTTTTCATCGTCCCTGCAATCCCCCATCCCGTACATTGGAGGGCCTTTTTTGTGACCTGTGAGCAGTGACATAACCTGAAACCACTTTCATGGCATCCCCTTTGATAAGGAAAATCGTTCCTCTGAAGACAGTTTCCTTTGAAAAACCATAAAAACTGATCTTTTGGCCTTGGCATGACTAGCCAGTTCAGCCCTCGCGCCAATGGGGGAAATCCACCAAAGAGGGCATGCAAACCGGCGCTCTATCCCAGTGTATTTCCCGCGCCAAGCTTAATAAGGATTGTTTTTTAAAAATAAATGGCGAAAGTTTGATTCCAACCAACTCTTGAACGAGTCTCTAAAATGAGTTGGGAGGTTTGGCTCCGGATCTCCATGTAGGGGAAGTGGTTTTCCACCTATCATGGAAGCTTCCTTGAGGATAGGGCCAATCCCACAATTGTAGGGATCCCAAATCCCCTTCCACCATCTGTATAATCTTGCCATTTTCCCTTTGCAAGCTAGTCTTAGTGGCCATAGAAGCAAGAGATGAATTTGTAGTAAGGAGATTATCGCCAGACAGCCTTTGAGAGCCAAGCTGAAGAGAGAGAGATTTGTCCCATTCCTGACAAGCTTCATTGAGACGTGCTCCACTGTCGACCCGCCGAAGGAAGATCCAGCATCAGAGCCTTGGGTTGTATCTTTCTCTGTTATTATTAATGATAAACGAATTTGATTATGGTTTCATTCATGTGTCTTTGTCTTTGATGAAATGAATTACATCCTCTCTGACTTATGTATGGTTACAAGATTTAGATTCTATGCTATGTATCGTTGTGTTTCTTCGCATGTGTGCAGGTGTTCGAACGTGTTAAGCGGAATGATCGTGATCTACCAAAGCGGAGGACGAGAAGCGTCATCCTTTCTTCGAAGACCATTGCATAGGACCTGAGGTAGGCAACTTGTTATATTTCATCATTTTTGTAACTAGAGACCTGCATCACTATGTGTCTGATTGTTGCTAGACCCGATATGGGCTAGTAGGGATTGCCTCTGTCCACAGAGGGGATTTACCTCTCCAAAAAACTAGCGACTCCACCGGGGATACATTGATTGGAGTTTTTCTTGTCTCTTTCGGTTGTTGTGGCTTTTGCCTACTTGATCTTCTCTTCTAGTTTGTCTCCTTCTAGTGTAAAACCTCTGTTCAGCCTCCACCATACCTGATCTGCTCCTTGTTTTCTCTTTTTTATTTTTGTCATTAGTAAACTCGATTGGCACATTTTTTGACCTAACAGTCACACGAATTGGCACATGGTTCTAATTAGGCCCCCGCGCCAATCCTATTCTGGCACCAGTTGCAGCCAGACAGTCACGCCAATCCTGTGTGGTGCTAGGGTTTTCTTGTTCTGAGCTCTCTGAGTTTGTTTTGGGTTTCGGTGTCATTTTTCCAACTTCTTGAGTGCTTTGAAGTCCTGGTTGACTATGTGTGACCTATATCCTCGAGTTGTTTTCCCTTTACCATTAGTTCTACATTTTATCCCTAGGGCATCTAAGTGCTATTGTGTGTTGAGCCTCTCATAGGAGTTTTTGGTTTTTGTTTGATCAGTCAACTTTGTTTTTTCTTCCTTGCATTAATTTGGTTGGTTCTCATTGCATCATTGCATGATTTGAGTGATTGCTCTCTTTTTCATTCAAGTTTCGCTTTGTCTCATTTCGAGCCTGGATCACACGGTTCGTATGATTTTTTGGGATTCCTCTTTGATTTGAGGGATTTATTCATCAGTTTGAGGTCTGATTGTGTGTTTTGCATTGAGTGAACTTGCTTGCTTTCACTCTTTCACTATCATTTCTCAAATTGGTCTTTTCATCAGTTTTCATTTTGTTTAGTGCATTTTTCTCTTAAAACACTGAAAATACAAAAAATCAATTCTTTTTCTTTTGATTAGTTAGTGAAAATTGGAAAAAAATTCTACATTATTAGTGTTATATAACTCTAAAGGAAAAGCTTTTAGTTTCATTAGCATTCATTGGAGACACTAGTGGTTGTTTTTTGATCATTTTGTTATTGTTTGAAAAGCTCTCAACCTTCCCGTAGTTAGCTATTCATCGAAAAAAGTGATTTGTAGTGGCATGTAGTGTGCATTTAGAGGATTGAGACATAACATTCAGTAGGGCCTGAAATTGAAACATAATCAAAGATCAACTCTAAAATTTATTCAATTTACCTTAAGGTAGCATTGAAACATTAACGAAATATTTAGAGGTCTAGGCTAGTGACGTGTTTTGGCGTCGTTAAACCTAGTAGCTGTCATTCACCTCTTGGCTTTAGATAGCACTAGTATGGACTTGTGCTCCCCGTACTATCGCATATATAAAGGGAGACCCCACTAGGTTTCTATCCTTTATCCGTAGGAAGCCGAGTCTGCCACCTTATACCCATGATACACCAGACACAACATTCGGGGAGATTGCCTGCACATATGTCAAGTCCTTGGTTGATTTCTCTTTCATTTTTGAACCAAGGTGTATATTGTAGTTCACAGATATCTGGTACAACCTCTTGCCTAGAGTTCCAGAGTAGTCATTTCGATCTTTTCTGACTCTTTAAATTTGAAAGGATCATCAAGCGCTTGTCCTTTCTCGCTTGTTTCCAAATTTAAAGAGATAGAGTCACCTTTTACTCGTTTCTCGACTCTTAAAACATGAAACGGTGAAATTTTCAAGTTTCAATGTGGTAAAATTAATCACCTGTGATCACACGCCCTTTTAGAGTTTTCTTGTTGGTCGTTTGATTGTTTTCCTATGTTTTTGCCTGCGTGCTTTTGTTTTGATCTCTTCCTCTTTTTGTTACTGTCACAGTGGCGGAACCTTCAGTTTCATCTACTAGTAGTCCTTACACAGACAATTATTCAGAGGTCTCTTAGTCCTCTGCTGAACCTCAGCAGCCTATTGTCTCCGAGTTTCCTGACGGGGGACCGGTTCTATCTAAGCTTCCCTTTGGAGGACCAGTTGAGTTCAATTGGCCCTTATCCAACGCTTGGTTTGGATTTGGAGTAGGGGAATATTTCCCTTCTCTTACATCGGGTTCGACTTTTTTAGCTGTTGTTATACCTCCTAGTCCTCGCCGTCTATTAGAAGATCTTGCGGCAGGGTTAGATATGGACTCACCCAGTCCTTCTCCTAGTGAGGAAATTCCTACATATGGTGAAGATTACTAGCTGTTCCAAGAAAACAACCCTGAGTCTTATGTCATGTCTTCGCCTGGTCCTTCGCTTCCAGTGGGATATAGGTCACTAAGTCAGATTTTGGCCGCTATGGCCTCCATGGGAGTATCCACTCTGTCTACGAGGCTGGTTATTCCTTCATTAGGGATGTCCCCAATGACACCTCTCACGTCATCTCCTCAAGTCACATCAGTATCTATTAGGCCTACCGTTTTCATAGCCGCATCTACACCCACTGTTACTACTCAGTCCATCAGGACCGCGTCCCTTCCCGAAGATTTCTATATAGCTTTTGCTATTCCGGAGAATATCTCTCCTAAGGAGTATCAGTTGTCTTTACATACATCGAACTTTGAGGTTTTTCAGTCCTCCCAAGATCCCAACCATCCTTATTTTTCCCATTATGGACCGGATGGTACCCCTGTTTATGTTTTCCCATATCAGTATGAAGAGCAGGGAAACCCTCTACGTTTTCTAGCTCTAGAGGCTTATCAGTATGTCCAAGGTTTCCTGTCCGCCCATGCTGGGCAATCTTCTAACCCACAAGGACAACCCTTTCAGGGCCAACCTTCGGGCTAGTCTGGTTATCTATATTACCCGCAAGGACAACCCTTATAGGGCCAACCTTCGGGCTAGCAGGGGTTTTTGTATGGTCTACAAAGGCAATCCTACAACCCTCAAGGTCAACCTTTACAGCCTCACTCTGTGGTCCAACCAGGGCAACCTCAAGGACCCACAAGCCAACCAGGGTATCAACCCAGACTGTTGTATAGTCTTGGGGGAAAATCCACCCTTCTCAACCTATGGTGCAACCTCAGCAACCCTAGTTTCCCATTGGTCTGAATGTTTCACAGCCGGGACCATCTTATGGTCCTGCCACAGGCCAACCTAGTTATCAGGACCAGTCTGACCCTATCCTGCCATCAGGCCAACCGGCTCAGCCGGGCCAACTTGGTGTCCTTTATCAGCCAGGTCAACCTGTTCAACCAGGACAACCTATTCACCCGGGTCAACCTGTTCAAACAGGGCAGCCTACTCAGCCAGGTCAACCTATTCAACTAGGCCAACCTGCACATCCAGTCAACCCTGATCAACAACCCATTTATTCCATGCCATATCTGAATCTGCCTGTGCGCCCAACTCATCAGGCTCAGAAGGGCCCCACTTACCAAAAACACACTCGACCCCAAGGCAGTTATTACCTTCAAGGTTAATCTCGACTGGTTTATAATCCGCTCCAAGGTTCTGGTTATTACCTTCAACAACCAAGCTATACCTATACTCAACAGTCAAATCCATACACTGCTCAAACAGGGCCTATATATAATCAGGGTCAGTACCCTGGTTATCAACCCCCTTACACTGGTTACCAGCAACTGTATCAGCCTAATTATATGGCTTATACCCCCTATGGTTAGAATCCTCCAGGACAGAACCAATGGGGGCAAAGTTATGCCCAACCAGGGTGGAGTATTGGTACAGGTCCTTATTGAGGGTCTGGTATTCCTTTCAATCCTCAGTTTCCTTTCCTTGCTACGTTGGAATTGCCAGACGTATCTAAGTTGACCAATGATCCGATTCTTCACAATCCTTTTTGGCCTCCGGTTCCAACCAAGGTGCCTGGTGACTATCCTAAATTTGAAGGTAAACCTGGAGAGGACCCCCAAGATCATGTCATGACCTACCATCTGTAGTGTTCTTCGAATTCTTGGGTGGATGATTCAATTTGTCTGCATCTTTTCCAGCGCAGTCTTACCGGTGTTGCCACTAAGTGGTATATACAATTACCCTGCGGTATCTTTCAAGACTTCAATACGTTATCTATGGCTTTTCTGACACACTTCCAGTTACCGGCTCATTACGAAGTCGGGATGCATCTCCTGACTTCTCTCAAGCAGGATAAAGCCACCCACATATCAGATCATATTCATGAGTGACGATGTCATCATCAACTGATCAAGTTTGATATACCTGATCAGCTTCTAACACATTGGTTCACTACCTCCTTTGTTAACAAGATCGCTCAAGATATTGCTATGGGGGCATGTGTGACCTAAGAACAAGCCATCACTCATGCCCAGTACCTTGTAATGGTTTAATCTCAGTCTGGCACACTCTATGATATCTTGACTAATGACCCACGGCTAGGGACCTCTAAAGCACGAGCTACTGAATTGGTGGACGGTGTTATTGGTTCCGTTTCTCAGACTCCTCGGAAGTCCCCTAATGGGAAGCAGAAGTCAAATTCTTCCAATAATCCTGCTCTTCCCACCCCTATGGATTCTGGTAAGACCACCGAGGTCAACGCCATTCAGGCTAATCCTGCAGAAAAGACCTCCAAAGGAAAGAAGAAGGGAAAAGGAAAATCCAAACCCGATGCCCCGAAACTGGAATCCTCCAAACCTCGTACTGACAATGGTTCCCAACGGAAACCGAAGTACCCCTACCTTATCTGTGAAGGATACCATTATACCAAATATTTTCCCCAACGATCTGAAGTTAGTTAACTTCTGAAAGGCTCCAAAGGGACTTCGGCTATTCTCAAAGAACCATTCCCATCTCAGCAGTCCCAGATGGTTGAACAACCCTCACCATCTACACCATTTGGGTCCCAAGTTTTTATGATGAATGGTGCTGCACTTGTTTTGATCGCTACTCATTCGAAGGATTATGTTGGATTGCGCTAGGCAGCTGGGAAGGAAGTCATGGATGGCCCACCTCCCCCACCTATCTCTGGTCCTTTATAAATCGAGAAGCCCAGCACCGAACCCGTTGTCAGGCCACCTTCCAAAGGTGTTCTGCGAAAATCTTCCTATAATCCAAACGCCTGTGCTGCTTAGCACTACAACATTGTTGAGGATTTGGCACAGGTGCCTTCTGGAATGTCTGCATTGGAAGTGCTTCAAAGTTTCCCATCACAGCGGAAAGCTCTGTTGTCCGAAATTAGTGGAATTGATCCTGCCAATTCCAGTCTTCTCACCTTCGACCTAGAAAAATTTTTCCCCCGACTTCCACATCAAATTTCTCTTGTTATACAAGTCAGGATCAATGGCCTCAACATCCACAGAGCCGTTGTGGATGAAGATGCTTCCACCTAGATTATGTCATCTTCCTGCTAGAAGGCCATTGGCTCTCTAGATCTTACTTCATCTCCCAATGCCCTAGAGGCATTTGATGGTCCGGAATCAAAACCCCTGGGTGTTCTCGAGAGTTTACCGATCACGTTACAGGGTAAGATAGTCAACGTAGAAGTAGAAGTGGTTGACGCCAAGCTCAACTACAATATTCTTCTTGGTCACAGTTGGACTCACGCCATGCTATGCATTTTGTCCACCCTCTTCTGGCTTCTGAAGTTTCCTCATGAGGGAAAAATTATCACTGTCGATCAGTTGTCTTTCTTCACCTCATCCTCTGAGAAAAATTTACCTTATGTGGATCAGATCCCCAATCCCCCCGACAGTGTAGGACCCGGTCTTTTCAAGGACCCCGTCCTCATGGTTATTTTTCCTGTGCCACCACCGCACAATGTTCAAGTTAACATGATCTCTAGGTCAGATGACCCTTGGATCATCCATTCACCTGATCTTTTAAGATAAGTCTTCCCTTCCGATGAAGCCATTGTTGAGAAGATGTCTCTTGAAGACCTGCTGTGGAGCGATGGACATCATCATTCCTTGTTCATGCCTGGCCTGGAGGCAATGTCTGATTGTCTAGAGCGCTTCACATCTCAGGTTCCCACTCCGCCTCTCCAAAAACTGATATTGACTCATGAGGTTCTTTCAGAGGGAAATATGAGTAATATCACTCAAACCATGCCTATCGACATCTCCTTCAAACCGGGGGTAGTCGAGAACATTCACCTGGGAGTTACTTGTTCTCCTGAAGAGATTCAAGTATACACGAGCCTTTTTCATGAATTCAGAGATGTTTTCGCAAGGTCCTATGAAGAGATGCCTAGGATTGACCCCAGTATAGTCGTGCATGAGATTCCCACCTACCCAGGTGCGAAACTCGTGCATCATCGTCTATGCCCAGTGCATCCCCGAAAAGCCGCATCTATAAAGGCAGAGGTTGAAAAAATTCTTAACGCGGGCTTTATCTATCCAATTCCCCTCATAGAATGGGTTTCTAATATTGTCCCTATAGATAAGAAGAAGGGCACTATCCGGATCTGTGTTGACTATAGAGACATTAATCGGGCTTGTCCTAAGGACAATTACCACACTCCGTTTATAGACCAAATCATTGATGAATGCGCAGGGAGTGAGATTTATTCCCTTATGGAAGGTTTCTCGGGTTACAATAAAATTAATATTTTACCCACTGATCAACATAAGACTGCCTTTATCTATCCGTGGGGTACTTTCGCTTACAAAAAGCTCCCGTTCGGCTTGAAAAACGATGGGGCCACCTTCTAGCGTGTTATGTCCTATGCTTTCCATGACATACGTCATATTGCTCAGTCATATCTACACAATTTTCTAGCCCATTTAGCTCGGCGTGAGGACCATCCTGAACACCTCCGCCATATTTTCCTCCGTTGCAAACGTTACAATATTAGGCTCAATCCTCACAAGTGCGTCTTCTGCGTGGATTCTGGTCATCTTTTGGGATTTATCGTCTCCAAAGACAGAATTTTCCTTGACCCCCTCAAGGTCGAGGCCATTGTTAACCTCTCGTCACCATCCTTGCTACATCAACTGCAGAGTCTACAGGGGAAAGCTAACTTCTTACGGTGCTTTATTCCGAACTACGTGGAAGTGGCCAAGCGGTTTACGCAACTTCTAAAACAGGATGTTCCCTTCCATTGGAACGAGATTTCTCAACAATCCTTCGATAAGCTTAAAAATTTTCTTGTCAACGCTCCATTAATAAATCCTCCCAACTATCATCATGATTTTACCCTTTATTTGGCCGCTACATTTAGCACGATAGCTATGGTTCTAGTACAGGATGACGACGATGGAAATGAACACGTAGTTTACTATCTATCTCGGAATCTTCTCGATAGGGGAACACGCTATGCTCATGTCGAGAAATTAGCACTTGCTGCAGTACAAGCCGTTCAGCGGTTCCGCCATTACATCTTGTTGCGTACAGTAACCGTGGTTTCTGACTGCAACCCCATGACATACATCTTGTCTTGACAATTGCTTGGGGGCAAGTACTCCAAATGGATTTTCATCCTTCAGGAGTTCGATTTAGAGTTCACCACTGCTAAATCGATGAAATCATTGGTTTTTGCTGATCTTATTTTCTCTCTCCCGACAGACTCCATTCCATCCCAATCTGAGGATCGTATTCCGGATGAAACACTCTTTCTTATCAGAGCTCGTGATCCATGGTACGAAGACATTATCGTGTATCTTAAAACATCCACGTTCCACTCCGAGTTGATGAAAGATTCTCGACGTCGTATTCAGCATCAATCTCAATCCTACCGCATTGTCGGAGATACCTTGTATCGAGTCGGAGTTGATTCTCTGCTCCACCAGTGCTTGACCCTAGAAGAGGCTGAGAAAGTCTTGAATGACTGTCACAGTGGCACCTATGGCGGTCACATGTCCGGATATACCACCACCCAGAAGATTCTGCGTGTAGGTTACTTTTGGCCTTCTATATTCAAAGACTGTATAGTTGCAGTTAAAAAATGTCATGCATGCCAGGTCTTTCAGCGCAAGATGCATGCGCCACCCCTACCATTGCATCCTGTCATTACCGTAGGCCCTTTTTCTAAATGGGGCATAGATTTTATGACATGTAACCCTCACTCAGCCGGGGGGGGATTCTTATATAATCGTTGATGTGGAATACTTCATTAAGTGGGCCGAGGCGATGCCTACATTAGCTGCCGACGGTAAGACAGCCGCTCAATTCATTTTCAACCATGTGATTATGCATTTTGGAGTTCCTCAAGCCATTTTCACCGATCATGGCACTCATTTTCGGGATTACATGATGGCAGAGCTAACATCAATGTTGGGCTTACGCCATGATAGCTCAATGCCATACTACCCCCAGGCGAATGGCCATGTTGTGGCCGTGAACGAGGTACTGGTCATGATGCTTCAATGAACGATTGGTATTCACAAATCTGATTGGCACCTCCAATTGTTCTTAGCTCTCTAGGATTATCGAACGTTAGTAAAGAGTGTGATCGGATTCACACCTTTCCAGTTGGTGTATGGTCTGGAAGCGACTCTCCCGGTTGAATGTGAAATTACTTCTCTGAAGTTGGCTGTGGAATTATTGCCCAACAGTTCTCTAGAGGAAGAACATCTCTTGTATTTGGAATGACTGGATGAAACCCACTACTTGGTTTCCTTGGTTATTTAGGCACAGAAAAAGTGGGTTAAATCCCATTTTGATCAATCAGTTTCTCCACGTTTTTTCATTGAAGGGGACCTCGTCCTCTTATATGACCAAGCACATGATAAACTTGGAGTGGGAAAATTCCAGCCCATGCAGCATGGGCCCTATATCGTTAAGCGATTATTAAAAATGGGGCCTATGAGCTAATCGACTATGAAGGTATTCCTCTCATGCAGCCTAGAAATGGGTTGTACCTCAAGAAGTACTACGCTTGAATTATTCTTGTGTGGTGTGTGTACATAAGTGAGTGTGTTCATTTTTGTGCATGTGTGGTGTGGTGTGCTTTGTAAGCATCTTTCTGCTGATTGGGTCTTCCTGATTGTGCAGATGTTTATTACTCCTTTCATCGATTTCATGGATGGTACCTCCCGCAGTACTAGGAATCTATCCTCGGCAGCCTGGGTAATCTACAATCCTGCTGGTGAGCTGGTCAATTTACAAGGTGTTTGTATAGGGCCTACCACAAATAATGTTGCAGAGTATAGTGTCGTTTTGGAATTATTGAATGAGGTTGTTAACCTCGGTATTTGTGCATTACTTGTATATCTGGACTCACATCTTGTAGTGTTACAACTCAATGGTTATTATTCAGTTAGGAACCCATCCATTTTATGACTGTATCTACGTATTCATTTACTAGAAAGAAATTTTGATTACATTACATATAGACACATACCCAGACACATGAATGCGTTAACATATGCAGTAGCTAATATGGTTTTATATTGACATTTACGCAACTTGTAAAAACATCATCATATGTAAAACGATCCATCTAGAAATACATACATACATACATACATACATATATATATATATGTGTGTGTGTGTGTGTGTGTGTGTGTGTGTGTCGAATGGTTTGCAGTTTGTGTACATCACATAAAATCAAAAAATATACATGTCTATTTTAATAATAGTCGGAGACAACATGTCTCTAAAAAATGTACAAATGAAAATCCCGAGATGACTAATCAGCATGGTGCTCATGGTAGCATGTCACCGCCCACACCAGTCGCCTCAGTAAATGATGAAGGCAACTAGGCACCCCCCACAGTGTGCCTCTGATAAGCCAATGGGACGTCTACTAGGTGAGCATAATCTGGGATCCCCCAGGCGATTCCCTCCAAATTCTGGACTAGCTCACTCCCCTCGCCACCCTCAGCTTGAGGATCATGTGCGAGAGGGGTCCTCCGTGCAATGGGCAACATCCCAGCAGGTCTCTCTGGGCCAATGTCTACATACATATAGGATTTTTTGTTAGAATAGGCATGTATCACAAAAAAAAAATCATAAATACATAAAATCAAAAAGAGTCTTACCCAGCTCCTCATCCCAGTCATCCCCCTCTAAGAGTGGAAGATTTGGGTCTCTTGTGAAGTCTGTACCGGCATAGGGCTAGTCCTCTACGATAATCAGTTGTCACCGAAGCCATGCAAAGAACTCAAGCCTCCATGAAATTTGTTGGCCCCCTCTTGATCTGGGCATGAGTGCTGCCCATTGAGCCATCCGTGGCTTTCTCAATGGTGGATCGGTGACTATCGCCCCCTGGCCTTGGAAGATTGGTAACCATTCGAGGATGAATGATACTAAGATAGATCCATACCCAAACTTCTTCAGTTTTTCCTTCTTACACTTCGTCAACTGCCGTTTGATGTTCATTGTTACGGCAGTGGCCCAATCGAATAGTGTTGGGTTCATGCATTCAAATGCTAAGAGGAGCTATGTTTTAGTCACCTCATGCGGTGCCTGCGACCCCGCAGCTCACATAATGGTATGGAGCACCACCCTGAGTGCTAGATCAAGAACCATGTGGATATCAACCTTCCTAGTACCTGATCCTGTTCATGCCCCTGGGCACACTCTTTCCATCAGCATTGACATTTTCGCACCAGATGGCCTAGTACCTGTCCAGATCGGAACTAGACCTCTACGGGACAATCCAATTATGAAATAAACATCGGATACTTTGAGTTCAAACACTTGGTCTCAAAGGCTGAACTTTTCTTCGTTCTTGTCTGAAATACTAATCAAATACTGCAGTAAATCAGGTTGTGCCCACAAACATGGTGTTAAGAAGAACTTTTTTAGACCACAGTTTTAGAGAGCGTTCACGCATGCTTTGTTCTCCATGGAAATTTCCTCTTCTTCACTATGCTCCCTTTATTTACACTCGATCACCATTGTGGCTGTGTATCTGCACCAAAATGGTCATAAACACCTCATTAGATCCCTTGAGCACTCAGAAATCCAACTGATTGGTTCAATTTTTGTAAATCTTGAGCAGAATTTTAGGTTGCACCATTAGCACAACCCCTTTGCAAAAAGGAGCCAATTGGCACGGGTCCATGCCCGATACCCACGCCAATTGGCCAAGCTCGAAAATTGCAAAGGTCCCCTCAGGGATCCAAAAACACAATGGAAATCTATGAAAAAATAATTAAAAAAAAGCTAAGGAGAGCGCCTCTTACCTGGAATGAACGAGAACTTAAATGACGTACTGGATCGACCACAATCGCCACCGCAAGTTTGCACAAGAAAAACTCACTGTTGCTCTCAGAAGAGGTAAAAAGTAAAAGTGAATATTTTTTTACTATTTTTGGCATATTTATAACTTTTCAAAGTCAAATTAGGTTTTGAAGGTCATTTTTCCATTATTTTATTATATTTTGTCGAGAAATGGGTTTTATGCTTGCTTTCTTGTGCATCAACAGGTTTTCACGCAGCTTGGACGGCGATGCGAGTTGTATTTTATACTTTTTCGGACTCGGTAAAAACATGAAAAATTCACTACTAGAGTCATCTTTCAGCTCTTTTATGACTCTCTAAACATGAAAATATTTCCGAGTGGCTTGTCATTTTGATCTTGTTAAATTGGCTGCAAAACGACATTTACCCAGTATACGTTTACCCCTTTTTTGGGCTAGGATAGATTATTTACGAAAAAGGAATACCCTAGCCTATCATGACTAGGAGGCATTCTCAGACATATTTTTCTACCTTTTAGGATCTAAGGAACTATCTACGAAAATGGACTGTTGGAGTTTACTTTTCAGCTGTCTTTTCAAACTCTCTAGACATGAAAAGACATTGATTTCTTTTGTTGTCAGACTCATTAAAACCTGATGACATCGGATTCTGTCGTAATGACGATACTCGAGTTCCTCCTTCCTAGGGCTCGTTAAATGTACTAGGTTGGATTTTACTAAAGGAAAAACTTATATCACAAGCATATGCTATCCCCTTCAAGCTTTTTCTAAAAAATAATTGGGGTACTCGCCATAAATGGTGGGGGGAAAATGAAACCAGTATCATCGTCGTGTCAGAAATATGTCGCTCTTGAACATGGCACTTGCCTACATTTGTGTCAGGTTGGGGACATCTCATCTCGTTTTCCGCTTGCCTCCATGGTTTTGGGTGATCCTTTTTGACCTCTCATCTTCTCTTTTCCTTTTCATCATGACCTCAGATCTTTTGATGTCAAATACTGCCAAATCCAGTGTCGTGCCGCCAATATGTTCAAAAGAAGTTGACCTCTACAGTTTTCAACCCTCCTTTGATTCTCATATGATCCCAATTCACAAATATTATGTTCCTCTGTCTCGTGTCGATGATGTGGGAAACACTATGGCCCACCTTCGATCGAGGTCACTTCCTGTCAACTTCAGCTCATTATACAGGAAGTTGATTTAGAGACTCCCTTTCGATACCTTGGAGCCTGCATGCCTCAATGGCAGATTCTTCACATTCGATGCAAGGTTTTCATCATTGGCCTTCACTCGAATGATTCTATGAGTGTTCGACGCCAGCTCACTGTTCACATTCCATGGATTGTACCTATAGTACCTTGAGGGCCATTGTCATTATTGGTGGTTCCTCTTGTGTCTATTAATGGCTTTCATTATTGGCTGGTAATCAGACGATGTTCTTGCATGTTCGACTTCAGCTCATTGATTCACATGCTAGGGCTTGTACTTCGTTCAGGTCGACATGGAGTGCAAGACCCTAGGTTTTTTCTGATGGAATCCAGGCTGCAGATTTTGTGGATTACTATGATTGGTTATGTGACTCATTGATTGGATGGCTACGACCATACCTGAGTCTTCTTATTGATCCTTTCTGGATGGTTGTGTCCATACATTGGATCCTGATTATTGTATACTCTGTTATGGATGGCTATGCCCATACCACATATCATGTATTTGAGATATTAGTTGTATTTGGCTACGCAGGTTTTCTGACGGTAGTGTTTTCAATTGGGCTCATTCTCATCAAGCATTTCACCCCTCTCTCTTTCGGGCCTCATGCTTTAGGGGGCATCTGTTACACAGTAATTTGTCACCATCTCTGCAATACCCCATCCCACACATTGGAGGGCCTTTTCTATGACCTGTGAGTAGTGACATAACCTGAAACCAATTTCATGGCATCCCCCTTGACAAGGACAATCATTCCTCTGAAGACAGTTTCCTTTGAAAAACCCTGAAAACTGATCTTTTGGCCTTGGCGCAACTAGCCAGTTCAGCCCTCACGCCAATGGGGGAAATCCACCAAAGAGGGCGCACCAATTAGCGCTTTGTCCCAGTGTATTTCAAACACCAAGCTTAATAAGGATTGTTTTTTAAAAATAAATGGCGGAAGTTTGATTCCAACCAACTCCTGAACAAGTCTCTAAAATGAGTTGAGAGGTTTGGCTCCAGATCTCCATGTAGGGGAAGTGGTTTTCCATCTATCATGGAAGCTTCCTTAAGGATAGGGCCAATCCCACAATTGTAGGGATCCCAACTCCCATTCCACCATCTATATAAGCTTGCCATTTTCCTTTTGCAAGCTAGTCCTAGTGGTCATAGAAGCAAGAGCTGAATTTGTAGCAAGGAGACTATCGCCAGACAGCCTTTTAGAGCCAAGCCGAAGAGAGAGAGCTTTGTCCCATTCCCGAAAAGCTTCATTGAGACGTGCTCCATTGTCAACCCGCCGAAGGAAGATCCAAAGTCAGAGCCTTGGGTTGTATCTTTCTTTGTTATTATTAATGATAAACAACTTTGATTATGGTTTCATTCATGTGTCTTTGTTTTTGATGCAATGAATTACATCCTCTCTGACTTATGTATGGTTACAAGATTTAGATTATATGTTATGTATCGTTGTGTTTCTTCGCATGTGTGCAGGTGTTTGGACGTGTTAAGCAGAAGGATCGTGATCTTCCAAAGCAAAGGACAGGAAGCGTCATCCTTTCTTTGACAACCATTGCGTAGGACCTGAGGTAGGCAACTTGTTATATTTCATCATTTTTGTAACTAGAGACCTACGTCACTGCATGTCTGATTTTTGCTAGACCCGATCTAGGCTAGTAGGGATCACCTCGGTCCGTAGAGGGGATTTACCCCTCCAACATAATGTCAGGCAAGTTAGATGGTTTTCCACAATCATTGTGTTTGACATTGAAATCCATTACATCAAAAGCAGCAAAAATAGGGTTGCAATTGCTCTTAGCAGGAGGATAGAGGTAAGTCATATAGAAACTATGAGATCCTATGGGACACAGTTTTAGGATAGGATCATGGAGGAAGGTTAATAGGATGACAGGTACATGGAACTTTGACATAGTTTATAATATATTACATATACAGGTATAGGTACAGGTACATGTACATGTATAGGTACTGGTATAGGCACAGGTGCATAAGATGTGGACTATCATCTCACAATGGATGGCTTGATAATATTTAGGGATAGGATATACATGCCCGATAGCAGTGATCTCAAGAAGACTATATTAAGAGAGTTCCATGCTCAACTGTATTCAGGTCACCCAGGATATCAGAAGATATTGAAAATAGTGAAGAATTTTTATTATTGGTCGAATATGAAGAGGGAAGTGGCAGAGTTTGTGGCTAGATGCTTGGATTTTCAACATGTAATAGAAGAGTGTAAGAATCGAGGTGGATTACTTTAGCCTATTCTGATTATAGAGTGGAAATGGGAGGTCATTTCCATGGAATTCATCATAGGTTTTCTGAGGACATCATGGAAGCATGATTCTATTATGGTTGTGGTTAACAGGTTAATGAAGGTATCACACTTCATCCCAGTGAAGTCTAATTACTCAGGTAATGATTTAGCATAGGTCTTCATCAAATATGTAGTGAGGTTTCATAGTATTCTAAACAATGCATTGTGATACAGGGATGCCAAGTTTACTTATAGGTTCCAGAAAGAGTTATTTATAGGTTTGAGTACATATTTTTCCTTCAACGTAGCTTAGCATCCGCATACAAGTGGCAAAATAGAGAGGGTCAATTAGATTCTTTAGGACATGTTGAGGATGTATGTGATGCATCAGCAGTGAAAGTGGGAAGAGTATCTTCAACTCATTGAGTACACATACAACAATGGGTTATAGGAGTCTTTGACGATGAGTCTGTTTGAGGCACTCTATGGGCAGAGTTTTAATACTACCATCAGTTGGAGTGAACTAGTGAACATGGTATTGATTGGATAGGACATATTGGAAGAAATGGAACAGGAAGTGAAAGTAATAAAAAATCATCTGAAATAAACATAGGATAGATAGAATTTTTATGTAGATTAGAATAGGTTGTTTAAGGAGTTTCAGGTTGGAGAACAAGTGTACTTACACATTCATCCCAATAATATGTCCTTGAGGATTGGATCATGTGCCAAGCTGGCATCGTGTTATTGTGGACCTTTCAATATTTTTGAAAGGATTTGTCTAGTAGCCTATTGACTTGAACTACCTCTGATAGTGAAATTCCATAATGTTTTCCATGTTTCATTGCTTAAAATTATGTTAAATATGTTTATCATGTTATTGATTGGTATATATTGTAGGTGGAACCAAAGGATAATTCCAACCAGAACCTCACTAAAATTTGAAAATAAATATGCCCATTTTCCTAAAATGAGCAATCGAATAGGTTAATGTGCAGTAGAAGCACTTTCGGCCCGATGAAGCTAAATGGGATATGGAGGATATTTTTATCACTCATAAAATGTGAAACATTACTTGACATGGTCATAGAGTTCAGTCATCAAAAAGGATAAGGTCTCCTTAAGCCTTTTTCCAAATTAGTATAGGAATTTTATTTTTTTTACATGGTTTAAACCTATCCTAAGGTTTAAAGTCACCTCCATTCAGGTCATGTCATGTCCCATCAGTGATCATTAGGTGTCAGATTTTATTTCCCAAGCGTTTAATTTCAAAAAGGACAATTAAGCCAGTTTTACTTCTTTTTGTAGCGTTTTACACTGTGAAACAACAGTTTTCGCTACGAAACTACCTAACAATTTCGTAGTGAAACTGTCAGAGAATTAACTAGATACGCTACGAAAAAATGCTTTCTGTCGGTCTTGAAAAATCCAATGCAAAGTGCCAATTCATGATTGAAGGAGTTAGGGTGGAGGTCATTCAAGTCTGTTAGGGTTAATTCAAATGTACAAAGCCAACTCTGAGGTCATCATTACCCTTTTTTAGCATGAATGTGTCATGATTAAGGCATGAGTTTTCATTGAAACCATAAAGGGTTACCCAATTATTCTTTTTTTCATTCTCCGCTTCATCTTTACATGTTATTTGATTGTTGGATAGCTGCTTCATCGAACAAAGTAGATTGTTGGCATTTTCAAAGGTTGCAGGTGTCACCAAGAAAGCGAGGCTGAGAAGATATAACGTCACCATGGCCACAAGGAAGAAAACTAAAAAAGGTGGTCATTGCCATAGATATGAACCTATGGACATGAATTTGTTAAATGAATACCCAACTGCCATGGAGGTATTCAAAAGAACAGGTTGTTTGCAATTTTGTCAAAAGTTGCAGGGTTGTCATCTACAGGTTTCCAAGGACTTTGCTAAAAATTTTACTGGAACAGCTTCAAAGGTGGGAATGCTAAATCTCATAGTAACACCAAACAAAATTTCAACAGCAACACGAATCCCTAGAGGAGGGGAACAATGGTTTAAAGGCATCAAGTTCACCGTGCAGGATTGTAGAGAGTTAATCAAGCCAGAGCATAATAAAATTGATCTAAAAAATGCTATCCCAAGGAGTTACATGAAGGACAAACTTTCAAAGCTGATGATGATCATTCAAAAGTATTTCACATGTGAAGGAAGGTTTCACATGGTCTACTCCTACCACCTTAGGCTTCTGCTGCATTTTGTGGGTAAGAGGTCACTTGACTTTCCATTTTAATTATACATAATTCTAACTAAAATGTTAGATAAGTTTCAAGTTAAAATAGAAGGAAATGAAACCTCTCTCTTTCATCATGGTTTGATTAATTTTTTGGTGTTAGAGGATTTGAAGAGATTAGGTAGAGATTGGGCCTCCTTTATGTTCATGAGTGGTTTTGAAGTTGATGTTTTTACTCCTAAAATAGTTTCCAAACCTAGAGATAATTCATCACCAATAGTGGCAGAGCAAGTTGAACCAGTGAGCATGGAGACAGAGCCTTTGAAGAAGATTTACACACCTAAAACTACACCTACAAAACATAAGTCAATAGTTGGCAAACATAGCAGCAAGAGAGTTACTAGGAGCCAAACAGTGGGTAAGGGTAACTTAGAAGACATCTTGCATGCCATTGACATAGAAGAAACTCCCATTGTCTAAGCTGAAGATGTTGAAGAGGGAGGAAGAAAGTTAAAGAAATTAAAAACAGCTAAAAAGCTAGATTTTGTAGGTGATGATGTTGGTTTCATGTTTCAACATAGAAATCCAGTCAAAAGACATGCAAGAAAGGTCATGGAAAGTAGTAAAGAGACTTAGAAGGTCAGTGAAACTACTCAGCCACCACCAAGCATTATAGACCTCTCCTCACCCACAAAGGAAGATTTGGTCATCAAAAAAAGGAATGGTAAAGAGAAAATCGCTAAAAAAATAGGAATTGAAACCCTTAAGGAGCAATTGAAGGTGGAAGAGGATGAAATATTAGTTTTGAGGAAAGAGGCAAAGAAGCACAAGGTTCAAAAGGTGCAATTTGAAAAAATGAAAGAAATTTAGGAAGAACAGGTCATAAGTGTTTCAAAGACCTTGAAAAATACATAGAAATTGATTAAATAGGCTCATCCATTGAGAGGAGAATCCAAACACATCAGAAAGATGAAATTGCATTTGCAATCCAAGAACATGGCATTAAAGGATGAAGTGAAGGATCTAGAAGAGAAATTGGAGCTGATTCATGTAGAGTTGGAAAAGAAAGGTTTGAAGAAAGGAGGAAGAAATACCACAAGAGTGACAAGTTAAGATGAAATATGCCTTAGGATATTCATTGCATGTAGGGAACCCAAGTTTTGCAGCTAAAGGTCAATTTTTTAAGACAATTTTGAAAGGGACAATTTCTGGGTTTTTACATAGTTTCGTAGCATACCTCAGGCTTAAAGCCAGAAATACGCTACGAAAAATACTATAGCTTCCTTTTTTATTTTAAAATAAGTTTTTGTAGGTCTCAAGGAGGGGGATTCATGGTGGTAAGGTATCATGACTTGATTAACATTATGGAACAACAAAGGAGTGAAGTAAATGGATGCAGAAGCCACTTTTTGCACGCTACAAAACTGTCTTGTTTTCGTAGCAAGAAATTTTTGGAGGTTTTGAACATCTTAAAAGAAGCTATTTGCTAGCTGGAGTCCTCCAGCATGTCAAGGAAGCTTATAATCAGATATTTATGGCTCAAAGGGAGTACCATGCAGCCAAGTCATCAGTTAAAGCAGCATTGAAAATAAGGTTATCTATTCCTAAAAACATGGGTATGCTCCACAAATCTAGGGAGGTTTTAAATATGTAAAGTGGAGGTGATTTTGGTCATGTGTCTATTCGAGTATGTGATATTTATTTTCTAACCATAATGTAATTGTTTCACAGATAGGATAAGAGAAATGTAATAAATAAGAGTCAAAGTCCTATTAGGAGATGGTTTCTTTAAGGTGTAGCTGCCAGTTTTCTGTTAGAAGTTATGTATTTCAGTTATGAAAGGTGTCATAGGAGAATTCGATGATCTAGCCACTAGGTAGATCATCCTTGTTGTAAATAATGTCTATTTAAATACAAAGCATCGAAGTAGTAAAGGGTTGGAGAAATTTTGCACCAAACTGTTGCTTTTATGTTTTTGACAAATATCAGTAATACAAAGTGACATTGTTCTTTGCAGACCTGAGATTCTCATGGTGTTTTTGATGTCTTATTGATCTATATCTTTATGTTGTATCACTTGCAGTAGATTTCATATCTATTACTCAGAATTCATAATTTTATTCTCTAAATTACTTTAGTGATGAAATGACTGTGTTTTCTTGAGTTGTGTGAGTGATTTTCCTCTGTCTAAAACCTCTATCTACCTCAGCTTCCATGTGAAGAAACATTATCACTGAAACTATTGATTGGTGAATCCATAAGCCCAATGGTAGCAAGCCTGCATTATTTCAACCTGCAATCATAAAAACAAGTTACAATTTCTATAGAGTTATCCATCTAGTACTATCATTATTTAATACCATAAAATTCTCTTGAGAGAGCCCTCTCAAACTGAAGAGGCTAAGCTTCAGTTAGAAGTGGTTTAAAACAGTTACATTGATTTGTTTGATTAGCAGCCAACCAATTTCAAATTGGTGATAACAGATCCAATGCGTGATATGTATCCTTCCTTATTCATTGGTTGAGAAAATGTTTTTTTCATATGTTTTGATGTGATTTTTTTCTATATGTATATGTGTATATGGATGTAAATATCTCCATGAGTTGTGCTACAAATCTCCAACAAGAGGTATGGTTTTCATGTTGTTATGTTTATCATGTTGGTTATATTCTTAGTAGGATGATCATTGAAAATACTGCAATGAGCTAATTCATAAAGCTCCATGGGTAGTATGTTTTTCTATCAGTAGTCTTGTTGGTTATAGGTGTCATTGAACACCGAGGATGACACTCCCCAAGGGGGAGGGATATGTAGTATCCCTTGTCAAAAATCCTTGTAATAAAGTTAATTAAGGAAAAATATTAACCAAGCTCATGGGACATGGATTCTAAGCTGAATGTTGGACAAAAAATCCTACTGTGGGTGTTAATATGGTTTATTATGGCTACAGAAATTGGAAAATGTAATGGAAAAGGCTTTGGAAAGGAAAATTGACATTTATTGGAACTTTATTTATGAAAAAAATGGAAAATAGGAGAAACGGGAGGTGAACGGTCACAGGTTGCATGTAAGGAGGAAAATCAAGGAAAAATAATGGAAATTGAAGAAAATAGAGG
Organism: Pinus albicaulis; assembly: GCA_034641835.2. NCBI lineage: Eukaryota > Viridiplantae > Streptophyta > Pinopsida > Pinales > Pinaceae > Pinus > Pinus albicaulis. The sequence continues at coordinate 1,508,739,966 of CM076581.1, read as the reverse complement.
CCTCATTAATAAAAAGGCTTATGAGAATTAGGTCACAGACTTTTCTCAGTTTAGTTTTTGAGCTCCCGTTCCATTCTCTCTCTCTCTCATACTCTTGGACACTTAGAGTTTCTTGGAGCACTCTTGGAGGAGTGTGGAATACTTGCGATTTTGGAGCAAGAAGGAAAATAAGATTCATAAATAACAAGAGGACATCAAGATTAACAACTACAATAGGTTTTTCTTGCAGGTACCAAGTTTCATGTATTATTTCCTTGTTATTTTTGGAATGCTTGGCACATGCATGTGGTTTCTTGGCTATGATCTTTCATCGGCATGGAGGATTTCCTAGATTAATAGTGGATTTTCCTAGTCTTTCCATCTCCTAGATAGACATGGTCTTCTAGGTTTAAATTTTGCTTTCAAGTTGGTTCTCATGTACCTTTGGATCTGGGTCGAGTTACTAGTTCCTGGAAGCCTTAGTTGGACAAATGCTTTGGAAGCCTTGTAACTGCTTGGGTTGAGTTACTAGTCCTGGAAGCCTTGGTTGGATAAATTCTTTGGAATCCCTTACTGGGTTGAGTTACTAGTGCTGAAACCCCTAGTTGGAAAAATGATCTGGAATATCAATGGAAGTTGTGGGTTGAGTTACTAGTCTTGGAAGCCCTAGTTGGAAAAAATTCTTTGGAGCCTTGTACATCTTAGGTAGAGACCAATTTTGTGATGGTTAGTGATGTTCAACCATGAGGTGGAATCAATGGTGGAGGGTTGAGGTGGTTTTTTCTCCAGAAGCCCTGGTTTGGTTTTATTTTGATTGGTCCATGAGATCCCACATTCATTCATGGAATATGGAACGGGGGTGAATCGCTCAAAGAAAAATTTGGTTCAGCCTATTCTATGGTCAGGTGGCACGTGGAAATCCCATACTTGGTTTCATTTTTCATATGTTAATAAGATGACTTTTCCTTTTCTATTTGATGGGTAGGTGTACTTTTTATTATGTGGTTTATATGGTTGTTATATCCCTACTTATATTTATGTTTCTTATATGTTGGTTATGAGCATGTTTTATAAAAGTGATCATGTATCGCTCTCATCATGTTTTTACTAATAGATGAATGAAAAATGAATATATGACCTAATAGTGGATAATGCAAATATTGTGATGAGGTATCAATGCTTCTTAACAATTATCATATAAGTATGAGACCTGCTATACTCGAATATGTTGTTATAACCTATAGGATGCATATTTTTGATATGTTTGATGAAATACCTTTCATGGCTAGCAGGGGTCCAATCAAGTCCTTGATCAATTTTTTTTAACAAAATCATTTTCTTCATGTCTTTTATGAGTTTTGGAAGTTTCATAATTTACTGGGAAGTGATTGGGTCCTAGCCCTAGCAAATAGCCTTAAATATTGTAGTCGTTGGCATAGCACTAGAAGAAAAAGGCTATAGTCACACTCATGCAGGCTCATGGGAGCGACTAGGGCTCTCAGTTGCTTGCAAGGCTTTTTAAGGGGGAGAATGGGGCTCTACATCAGTAAAATGTTGAGGTCCCTTAAGTGTTGGTCACCTAGAAAGGTTGGTTGGCTCTTAGAGGTTTTGTAGGTTGTATGAATGGTCAAGTGGGTTCTATTCCATTGGTTCCACTTCCTTAATGGCCTCTCATCACATGGTTACCATGGTGGACCAGTTAGCTTGGGTAAATGTGAGAGGAGGGTGTTATGGGAAGAAATACAAGAACTTGTAGCTCACATTCTAGGTGGTTTATCATCTTACTTGGATAGAACTGTTGGAACGGGGTTCCCTAACCTGTCTTTTTGGTATAATTTTTTTAAAGTAAAAAACTGCATAGGGGTTTTGGGTGGGTCAAAGCCGCTAATGTGTTGTAATGGGTTAAAGGGGTACCTTTAGGGTCCGCAAACCATAGTTTGTGGACCATAGGATAACGAAGGCTACGATATTATAAATAGATAGATAGTTGGCTCTAGTAAGGAGGTAAGTCAATAGATTGATTATAAGTGTGAATTGTTAAGATCTATTTGGGTTGTTTTGGTTAAGGACTCCCGTTGGCTGTGTGTGCAGAGATCCTCAGTCCTACTATGTGCAGACCCCTCTAGGCTGTGTGCACGGGCTAGTTTTGGTTGTAAGTGAATCCTGGATGTTAATGAATGCGAAGTATTGTTAAAGTATATTTGTGTTATCCGAATAGGTCATGTTACTGCTGAAGCACATCTGTGATGTGTATTTAAGCTGCGAATATATATATGTTCTAGAATTGGCATAAGTATATCTGTGATCTGATATTCGTTGCGGTTATAGTTCTTTGTGATCGTATTTGGTAATGCACACGTGGATGTAAATGTAGAAATTAGATCTAATAGCTTTTTTATGGTTAAATGATTCTTACAGTGTTAAAATATCTACGAATAGACTCATTATGTTTGAACCTAGTAAGTTATAATATAGATCTGCCTCAAAATACCTACTCTCTTCCAAGGTGTGGAAACCTGGTTCGAGCACCCTCCCATACTACTTCGGGTGAGACCTTGGTCTGCACAAGTATGTCACCACTGAAAGGGCCAATAGTATAGGGGTTTCTTGGCAAACCTTAACCTATGAACCTGGGTCAGGACCCCTCAAGCCAAAAAATGGTTTCGTTGTCAGGACCAGGAGCATTCTGAGAGAGATTGAGGGCTTCATCAGCCTGAGGCTTAAGGTGGTCACTCAGAACCTTATTTTTGTGGCAGAGCTCTTCAATGGCATCTATAAGTGTGTGGTTGTTTCACAATCATGTAAGGCACTGAGTGGGGATTAGAGTAGGCATAGTGGCTTCCAGCTTCTCAAACTCTTCTTCCTTCTGGTGCAGCTCTTCAGTAACTTTGCGTAGGATATGATCGCGCTACACCTTAGACCACAATTGCATAGTTGTCTCCAACAGTTCTGCGCCCTGAGAAATCTAATCTGTGATGACACTGGCGGCCTCTGTGACCAGCGCGGCTCACTGGGCCCTTACCTCAGGTGGCATTTATGGCAGTAATTTGGCCTGCAGGGCTGCGATCTACTGCTCCATGTTTGTCTTGACCACTTGGATCTCGGTCATCTAAGCCTTTAACGCTGCAACAAGCCCCTCAATATTGGCCTGGGGGGTGGCAGAAGCCGAGATATCATCAGTGACATATGTGCATAGCCTACTGATTAGGAATTCCAACTCTATCTGTTGCATGGCGGTGAGGGTACATGCATCCTAGGCCTGGGAAAACTCAAAAATTTTCTCCACAATAGTTTACTCAGGTGTACTGAGCTACTGGTACACCCAGCGGTCTCAGTGTTGATTTTCTTCGAAAGGGATGCATGGAGGACCTGTAATGGTTCATGTGGCAACTGGGGTAGATCCAATTTTACCTCTTCGTAGGCCTAGACTTGAGCTCTTAAGTCGGGTGGACCCATAATGAGGGTTCTGCTTGGTAGAAGGTAGAGGTGGATTTCCGTTGTAACGATCAATGTGCTGCTTGTTGTTGCGGCCAGTCGTGCTTGAATCATACTGGTTTGCAGGGTGTCAGTCTTGAGCTGCAAAGCTCGGAGCTCATACTAGATCATAGCGACCGTGCTCTTCTGCTGTTCTTCTAGAGCTAGCCATTTATCTTCTACAGCAAGGGTGACCACGTCTGCGATCTGCTCCTGGTCCTCTTCTGTTAGAGTAACTCCTGTGTTGCGTTTTGGCTATTGAGATTGTTGCTTTTTCTGTGGTCCTTTAACAGGGTCACCAGTCTGTTTCGTACCTTGAGGGGAGTCATCACCTCCCACATCCCTACGATATCTATGATAATCTTTGACAACCTCCCTAGCTATGTATGCAGAGATCCTCAGTCCTGCTTTGTGCAGACCCCGCCAGGCTGTGTGTGCGGGTTCTTTTTGGTTGTAAGGGAATCCTAGATGTTAATGAATGCAAAGTATTGTTAAACTGTCTGTGTGTTATCCGAATTTGTCATGTTACTGCTGAAGCGCATCTGTGATGTTTATTTAAGCTGAGAATATATTTGTGTTCTGGAATTGGCATAAGTATATCTATGATTTGATATTGGCTAAAATTATAGTGCTCTGTGATGGTATTTGGTAATGTGCACGTGGATGAGAATGTACTGATTAGATCTGATAGCTTTTCTTTGTTTATATGTTGCTTACACTATTAAAAGAGCTGCGAATATAATCATTTTGTGCGAACGTAGTAAGCTATAATACAGATCTGCCTCAAAATACCTACCCTCTCCCAAGGTGCGGAAACTTGGTTCCAACACCCTCCCATACTACTCTGAGTGAGACCTTGTCCTGCACAAGTAGGTCACTGCCGAAAGGGCCAGTAGTATAGGGGTTTGTTGGCAAACCTTAGCCTCCGAACCTGGGTCAGGACCCCTCAAGCAAAAAAATGGTTCTGTTGCCAGGACTGGGAGAATTTTGAGAGATCTTGAGGGCTTCATCAGCCCAAGGCTTAAGGTGGTCACTAAGAACCTTCTTTTTCTAGAAGAGATCTTCAATGCCATCCCTAAGTGTGTGGCTGTTTCACAATCGCGTTAAGCGTTGAGCAGGGATCAGAGTAATTCAGATTGTGGAAGATGTGGACCCGTATCCTATGCTCCTAGGACTGGATTGGGCCATAGTTATGGGAGGCATTATCAATCTAAAGAAAAGAAGCATGGTCTTCAAGAATGAGGGTACAAGGGTGATAGTCCCACTAGAACATGCGGAAGGAGAGCGGTATACAGAGCCAGTACGCGAAGAAGAGGATGTGGATCACATCTATAAATTAATCACTCGGGATGAGGATTGGATCAATCCTATGATTGATAGTGTGATTTTATATGAGAATGACATCAAATGCTTCTCTGACTTTGATGGGGAGATAGAAAATTGGCAAAATGGGTTACATGATGTATCTGCGCTGCGATGTCTTAGAATCACAAAAAAAATTCGGTGTATCTCCTCAGAGGTAAGAGAACTGCCCTACTTTGATGGCTCTAGAAGTATTAGGGAGTTTTTGTGAACATTTGAAGCTGAAGTCCAAGGGATCGAAGGATGTGGGCCCTTAATCTGGCCATGCACGAAACCCCTGCGAGGTGGTGGGACACGCATAAGTGAACGTTCCAGGATTTGGAAGAGTGTCGTGAGATAATGGTTCTATGGTTTGAACCTCTGGCTCACTTGCGCGTAAAGACTTTCCTTGGCCCAGGGGACTCGCGCGAGCACTTCTCCGCATGGATGGAGGAATGGTGTGGAAGAACTATAGAAAAATGGGTCCACCTGTTCATTCATGCCTTGGGGAAAATTCCCACCGCATGGTATTTAGATGCAGAACTACACCAACAAACCCACCAATGGGACACCCTGAAGGATGATTTTGTAGGAAAATTCAGTTTGGTAGGCGAAACGAAGGCACTCGAAAAATCTCTGCAGGATATAGATGCCTTATTATTTAATGAATCATGCCCTTGTGCAACACATGGGGCACCAATGTGGGAGATGCAGATGCAGGATATTGTCAACTGTCACAATCTATCAATGGAGGAATGTGATGAAGACCCACGAAATATCTCTATCCTGAGGTCATAGGGAGAACACGTAGTTGCTGGACCCCCATTATAGACCGTCGATGTCACTAAGCCTCTAAAGTTGAAAGAAGTCAACATTTGGACGAAGGAGCAACCTAAGCTAGCTAAAATCGGGGACTACTGGGATGATGATACTGTTGGAAGAGTCGCGGAGCTCCTCACCGAATACCAGGACCTATTCCCAAAAAAATTCTCAAAACTCAAAGGAATTAAAGGGGATCTAGGGGTCATGCGTATCAGGTGCCCTATGAAGCAGTGCCCTTATCGATTGAACCCCAAGTATAAGCAGAAATTTAGGGAAGAACTTGAAAAAATGATAGCCACAGGTATCATTGAACCTGTTGAACAGTCCAATTAGGTAATTACTATGGTGGGTCAGGAGAAAAAGACTAAAGGAGAGATACGGATCTTTGTTGACCTACACAAATTGAATGATGCCTGCATACGAGATCCCTTTCCTATGCCATTCTCAGATGAAATCCTTGATAGTATGGGGGGGAAGGAAGCATACTCGTTCACGGATGGGTTCTCGGGCTACCACGAGATCAGAATTTCACCTGAAGATCACAACAAAACTATGTTTACTACTAAATGAGGATCTTTCCAGTACATCGTTATGTTATTTGGGCTCAAGAATGCCCCTGCCATCTTCTCATGGGTGGTGGTCGCTATATTTAAGGATTTCATCCATAAGTTTTTGGAGGTATATTTTGATGATTGGACCATCTTCGGGTTGGCAAAGAAGAACATCTCAAACTTGCGTATGATGTTGGAAGCCTGTAGAAAGCACCAAATTTCCCTGAATATAAATAAATGCATATTTTGTGTACCCATTGGGATCTTTCTAGGTCACATATTCTGTCGACAAAGATTGATGGTTGACCCCACTAAGATAGTAGTTATCATCAACCTATCAGTACCTACGATCGAGAAACAGCTACGCTCTATCGTTGGACATACAGGCTACTACAGGAAGTTCATTCTAGGGTACGCGTTGATCACAGCTCCAATGGAAAAGTTTATTAAGAAGGATGATTCATTTTTTTGGGATGAGGAGTGTCAAAAGAGCTTCAAGCTACTCAAGGAGAAGATGGTCTCTGCACCTATCCTTATATTTACTAAATGGGCAAAGGTTTTCCATGTTCATGTAGATGCATCAGGGATCGCCCTGGGAGCTATCCTTACACAACTTGGAGATGGAGACATTGACCATCAAATTGCATTTGCTAGTAGGAAACTCTCTGGTGCGGAGCACAATTACTCCACCACTAAGCTTGAGGGGTTGGCCATGGTATAAGTCCTAAAAAAATACCAGAATTATTTTTTAGGAGGGCACTTCAAGATGTTTACCGATCACTCGCCTTTTCAGTACCTAGTGAATAAGCCTGTGTTGGGGGGAAAATACGCCGATGGCTTCTATTGTTTCAAAAATATGACTTCGAGATCATCGTAAAGACGGGGAAGTTGAATGTTGGGCTAGACCACTTATCCCGAATAGAAAGTGGCGAAGAGCCAACCAACCTAGAAGAAGGACTACCTGATAATTTGATGTGCACTTCACTGACATCATTCACTTATTGACTACGGGGATGGCACCTACAGAGTATTTGGTACAATAGAAGAAAGAATTAGTAAGCCGTGCAGTGGATTTTACCATCATCGCGGGCCATCTGTATAAGTTGGGAGATGAAAAATTTATGTGAAGATATGTTTTGGAGCATGAAAGGCATGCCATATTAGCAGAAGCCCATGGGGGCATAACAGGAGGTCATCACACTGGGAAGGCGATGACGTAGAAGATCCTGAGAACTGGGCTATGGTGGCCCACACTGCGTAGTGACTCTCACGATTATTGAAAATCCCGTGACAATTTCCAAAGGATGGGAAGACCATCGCACAGAGAAGAAATGCCCTTGAAACCGCAAATGGCCCTGTAGGTGTTTGAAAAAGGGGCCTTAGATTTTTTTGGGCCCATCAACTCGCCTGGGAAGAAGACAGGTGCGTGCTACATCATCACTGTGAATGATTGTGTGACTAGATGGAATGAAGCACAAACTGTGAAGGATTGCACTGCAGACACCACTGCACACTTTGTCTTTGAACATATTCTGACTAGGTTGGGTTGTTCAAATATCTTGATGAGTGAAAGAGGTATGCATTTTGTTAATGAAACAATACAGGCTTTGACTGAAGAATTTCGGATCCACCACATGAAAAACACCCTGTATCATCCACAGGAAAATGGAGCTGTAGAAGCTTTTAATAAAATCCTGGAGCAGGCACTGAATAAGGTATTTAATGTCGATCATAGCAACTGGGATGTGCTCATCCTGTCAATCCTTTGGGCGTATAAAACCACTTGCAAGAAGATGACTAGGAAAATACCATTTTGGATGGGTTATGGTAAGGAGGCCATTATGCCAATGGAGTATATTCTTCCTAGCCCATGCATCGCAGCATTTACCAACATGGCAGAGCCTAATATCATGGAGGAATGGTTAGCGTAGATCATGGCCTTGGAGGAAGATCGTTTCATTGCTAACTTCCATCAGTAGGTTCAAAACGCCCAGGATAAGGCATGGCATGATCGACATATTAGGAAAAAGGCATTTGCAGAAGGAGAATTGGTCCTACTATATGATAGCTAGTTTGCAAAACACCTGGGGAAGTTCCGTTAGCACTGGCTAGGTCCCTATATGGTAAAGGAAATTACTGAGGGAGGAGTGGTCCGGTTAGCCACCCTGCGTGGTGATATGGTACCAAACTATGTCAATGGCAGCTAACTCAAACCATATCGGATCAAATGCAGGTAGGAACATGGTATGCGTGGGGGTCACTCACAGGTCCGGAGGCCCGAAGAGGTGTGCTGGGAGCGTAGGGGTGTGCTAAGAGCACAAGAGGTGCACTGGGAGTGCATGGGTGTGCTCAGAGCACAAGAGGTGCGCTGGAAGCACAAGGATAATCTACAACTGTGAAAACTAGCTATTGGAAGAGTAAAACTAGGTAAAAAGAAAATCTAACTGTTGGAAGGAGCGAGCGGCCGGTAATTAATTAGGCGATTTCCGAAGATTTTTTACCATTTACCTTATGGTAATTTTTTGATAAACCTCACCCAACCGTTGGGTGAGGTTTATCAGAAAATTACCATAAGGTAAATGGTAAAAAATCTTCTCCGAGGCTATACAAGCAGAAGGATAGCTCAGAAGAAGGTTTTGTGTATCCTGAACATTTTTTGCTTTGCGACATTCTGGTATTATTGCACTTTGTTAATGTTTGGGCATGCTACCCCCTCTGATAGTAGCAACCCTAAGTTCATTTTTCACGCCAAAATGACTGCGACTAATCCTGCCGAATATTCCCAGACTATGGCCTCGACAGAGAAAGAATCTGAGGAAGTACAATAATTCACCCTTGAGGTTGAGGAGATTATTTCCACACCAAGCAAGAAAGTAGAAGGGGAAAGGAAAAGGCCAGGAGAAAGGGTCAGGGAAACCTATGAAGTGGGTTGGGGTGAATCCATGCACCTACTCCTAGTTGTTGCTCCTCATCGTGTTGGTCGCATGGGAAGCCCCAGAAGATTCGGTTCTCCCCGAGCTAGAGCCAGATATGTGTGAAGGGGCACAGTATGAGAATCTGTGGGATTCAAAGGATGAAAATGGAATTGAAGATAATAAGGTCTTCTCGGTCCTCTTTCAAAGCGGGCTTGCAGCTGCCATTCACTCTCAGCCGCTCTTGTCACCAACAATTTATGATAAGTACAAGAGCGTCGTAGTGTTTCAAGTAACAATGCATAATGTACAGATCAGATGCCACAAGGATCTAGCATGGGTATCACTCCCGTACATGGTTACTGATGAGGATATTGATTTCCTTATTGGTACTTGGCCTCCACACTGGAAGCTCGGGTTCAAATCGGGTACGAAGGACACTATAGGTATGGGCACCGCGAAGGTCACCCCACCTGACACTACCAAAGAGACCAGAGGATAGGGTAAGAGTACTGGGTGTTAGAGTCAGCCTTTGCAGCCTTCCTTTAGTGATCAAACATGCTCTTTCAAAGTGATTTTAAAGTGTCAAGGTCAAATTTTGTCATTACAATGAGTCTTCAAGCAAAATTTGGTCACTAGGCATTAGGTCTAGGGTTGGTCTTCACTCTTTTCAAATTTGTCCAAATGTCAGTCCATGTCACCATTCAGATGAGTGTATCATCATTCAGGGGGTTGCCATCATCATGTCAGGTTCCAAAGAGTCATTTTACATCTCGTTCATGCTTCAGTTGTGCCTAGGTAAGGTCCATTTCCCTCTCCTAGGGTTTTGGAGGTAATTTCTCTTGGATGGTCAAATCGTCGGAAAAACTTGTATCCTGATGTTCACACACCTTCCCCTATATTTAATTCACCTTATTAAACACTTCCCATCACTGAGATCCCCCAAATTCCTCATTTTTGCACAAACCCTAGTTTCTAGCCAAAACTTGGCAATTTCCTAGGCTAGGCCTGTGTTTTGTCCTTTTGGACCCCTTCCCCTCACTCAATCTCTGTGATTCCACTTTCCCCTGCTTCCTAACATCCCTCCCTACTTCCCAAAATTTCCCCAAGAATTTAGAAGCCCCTTATCCCCTTCATTTCGCTTCATTTCGACAAAATTCCTTGTTTCACACATCGGGGTAAGTTTCACTCAAAAGATGTTTCAGAGCAATAAAAGATGAATTTTGGAAAAATGAGAGAGGTTTTTGTTCAAAACATGCCAAGGAAGAAAACCCTCTTTCACTTTTTACACAGGTATCATGGTTTTAGAGAAATATCAAAAATACCGTTGCCTCAGGAGAATTGAATGCACCTCTGAAGTGACCTTGGGAAAATCAAGATTTCTCCTAGCATGGTTGGCCAAATGACTTGCTTGATGATTTAAATGATAACTAGACAGAAATACCTTTCCAATGAGCTATCATGAGCTCAATTTGGAGTTGAGGAAGACCTTCAAAAGTTGACTGCAACAGCGCTCTGCCTTGAGGCAGCCTCATTCTGCTCATTTTGACAAGTTTTGGGAGATTTGATTTATGACAAGGAAAATGAAGTCCAAATTGAAAAATTCCACTTGGGTTGGAAATTATACTCCAAGAGCTTTCCAACGAGCTGTCACACGCTCAATTTGGACACCAGGAAGGCCTCCAAAAGCTTCCTACAAAATGCACTATGTAGCTACTCATAGAAAAGTGCGCGCTACCCATACAGGAGGTGCGCTACCCACATAAGTTCCACAGCCAGTGTTAATTAACACGGGCGCTACCCACTTGCCAGGTGCTACCCGTTGGGCAGGGGCGCTACCCATACAGAGACAGAGCTAAAAAAATTTTGTCTTGCGCCCAGTTTCGTATCAAATCGGCTCCATCGACTTGCAAGTAGGTTTCTAAAGGTTGCTCAGTAGATTTTTAGCATGATTGTGGTGTTATTGATGTTGGGAAACAAGCCTTGGTTGAAGAGAAATGTATAAACCCTACATGTATATGCAGATTTATTCCTTAAGGTTTTGAATACAAGGGTTTTAAATACATATCGATGGTTTTGTGTTTGCCCACCTTGTATGGTTGATATATACTGCGCATATATTGTCAAAGTCTCCATCCCCTCACACTCATTCTACTACTGCTGCTGTCATCATCATTCTATTACCACTGTGATGGCCATTTGTTTCACTATGGTCATTGTCATGTTGTTCCTATTCTCCATTTGATAAAACACAGTCCCATATTTGTTTGCTCCTTTGACAAATTTTGGCCATCATTATAAAGTTGTACCATACATTTGCATTTGGTACTCATTTGTCAAAATTTTCTTGTGATCAAAACAAAGACTGCCTTTAATGCCAATCCACTAAACAGAGCTATTACCACTGTCACTTGTTTTCTTATGATGTTTTGGTACATGTGCAATATATTTGGGTTTTGAGCATACATTGAAACTTTGACTTCACTACACCTATATCAACACACATATTGCAGACAACTTGTTTTCAAAGCCATGTCAGAGACGGATTCAGTTTATGAGCAAGGATATGAGCAGGACAGTGACTCAATCGTTGAGGTTGATGTACTGAGATGGAGCATAGCAGCGCACCAGTAGTGGTAACATATCAGAGAGGCCACAGAGCTTTGTTTGCAGCATCACGACGAGTACTATCTCCACCCGGGGTGGAAGGGGTCTCGTTGACTTCATCAGCAGCGCGAGTACTATCTCCACATGGCGTGGAAGGGGTCTCGCCTTCTTCATCAACGTAGGTACATTCACAGGATCATGATAGAAACAAATACATGCTTCGCCACATGAAAGGTCATTATTGGGCTCGCATGCATGTCTGCAAAGTGAGAATGAAGATTCTGAAGAGGAGGTTGAGCGAAGCACTAAAGCGGCGGAAAAGGCCTGATCCACTCTGGATTTTGGCCGAGGCTTCATTGGCTGGACATGATTCATGATGGAGGGTCTTCGCTCTGAATTTGAGCGAATTTGGAGAAATTTTTGTCATTTTAAAATTTTTGGTCTCAGAAACAGATTTTTCAGTTATACGGGTAGCACCTCGATATGCTCACTTTTTTTCGAGACACTTGCTGAAGGAAGTCTTTGCATTTTTGGGTTTTTCATGGTAATTTATGCATGCTTAGGCATTTCCGAAGCATTTCATCAGATTCTGGATGGTCAAAAGGCCCAAAAACACCATGAAAACCACCTTGCTGCCACCTTTTGCACAAGCAGGAAGTACTTCTGGGAGAATGAAGTTTTGGAGGGTCAAATGAGCTCCAAATTGGGAAATTCCACTTGGGTTGGATAGCCAACATCTAGGGATTTCCAACGAGCTATCATGAGCTCAATTTGGATGTCAGGAAGTGCCTCAAAATCAGGCTGAAAGGTGCGCTAACCATACAGCTCAGGCGCGCTACCCATATAGATTTTTGGCTGATTTTTCAACTTCCAGCTCAGAATTTCGGTCAGTTGGGACTAGTTTTGCTTGTGCATGAAATTTTTGGGTTTTCATGATGTAAATTGATGGTTGGAATGTAACTTTGGCTTACTTTTACCTATTCTAGAAGATTCACTCTCAAAAAAGTGAAAATCATGTAAATGAATCAGTTTCCACTCTTTTAGAGGCAAGTTGTTAGCTGCCTAGATTTTAGTTCCTTGATTAGAATTTGGTTGGAACTGCTCCTAGAAGGAGGAATTCGACCCCTAGAGGCATGGGAAGGGGTTAGGATGCTCTATATGATGTAATTTCTCAATCCTTTTCAGGGGTTGGATAGGTTGGACTCTTGGGAAACTTTTGGCACACTATTGTACATATTTTTCATATTTTGGCTAAGGAAAGATCAGAGGTTTTGCAGCACCTGTTGGGATTCTTGTGGCTTTCAGTTTCTTGATGGTGTTTTCTCTCAGTTTATTGTAAGTTCTTTCATGTTTAATGTATGCCATTCCCTTCTTATGCTTCTGAAACTAAATGAATGAGTAAATGAGGTTGAATCCATTGTTTCAGTGCTCTGCCTTTAAATTCGTTTAGTTTTACATGTTTTCGCCTGTTTGGAGAGGATCCAAGTTCTTCTTTTCCCTCTTCAGCTCCTTGTCGTTCTGATCTATCCATATACCCAATCAAAAGCATCAAGACTACTGCCTACCTCGCCCCAACTCGGATTCTGCAAAGATCTGGCCTTATCCCCGGACCCAAAAATTGTTTTTCCCATTTCTCCAACAAAAACCCAAAAAATCAAAATCAAACTTTCCTATCTCTTTACTAGCCTAAAATCAGTATTCATTGTTCATTATAAGTCATCTCAGCCCCTTTGAAAATCCTTTGCCGAGATAGACCCGGAGAGAGCCCTCTCCTGTCCTCGTAGGGCTAGCTACGAGGCTGAGCGTGGTTTGATGTAGCCTTGAGTTTTACCTTATTTCAGCCTAAGGTAGATTTGAGCGCTAACACTGGGAAGGGAGTGGACACCGAATCATAGAAGGATTCATGGCAAGGCAAGAGTACTGGGAAGGGAGTGGACTCGGAATCACAGAAGAATTTACAGTAGGACCTAGGCGCAAAGGGTCTGCATGCGGGAGGTGCTGACTCCCCTCGAGGTACAAAATAGACTAGTGACCCTGTTAAAGGACCACAGAAGAAGTAATGAGCTCAACAGCCGTAACGCGACACAGGAGTTACTCTGATAGAAGAGGACCTGGAGAAGATCGCAGATGCAGTCACCCTCACCGTAGAAGATAAATGGCTAGCTCTGGAAGAATAGTAGAAGGCCACGGTCACCACGCCCCAGTCTGAGCTCTGAGGTTTGAAACTCAAGACTGATACCCTGCAAACCAGTATGATTCAGGCACGACCAACCCAAGTGACAAGCAACGCATTGATCATTACAACAGAAAGCTGCCTCTGCCCTCTGCCAGGCGCAACCCTCATTATGAGTCTGTTGTGCTATACAACAACCCCCCATTTATTTTTATAAATAGGGACCCTTTAGAAATAAATAGGAAATTCTTTTTATAATTTCCTAAAAAAATAAAAAACTTAGAAAATAAATATTTTCTGTTTTTTTCCTTGTTCTTTTAAAGAGCATCGCATATCACATATATTATTTCAAAAAGACCCATAAAATGTAAAATGCAAGAATTGCAATATGTTCTCAAGTTTCTTCGAAGATATGATGTAAAAAATGCGATAAAACTTAGAAAATAAATATTTTCTATTTTTTTTCCTTGTTCTTTTAAAGCGCATCGCATATCACATATCTTATTTCAAAAAGACCCATAAAATGTAAAATGCACAAATTGCGATATGTTCTCAAGTTTCTTTGAAGATATGATGTAAAAAATGCAATACCCACGGACCTGACAAGCAAATAAACTAGTAAATATAAAAACTTCAGCTATCGCGATCACTTCAGTTTTTCGCAATTCGCATTTCGCTCAAATTATAATATATGCTTAAACATTATCCCATAAAAGGTGATTTGCGTAGATCCCATTTCGCAGCCTTTATAAGGGTAAGTATCACAAAATATTATAAGTTATAAACTGCGATATGCACATTAACGTCATTTAATGAATCAAGCATGTAAAACAACTTGTGTCATATCAAAATAAAATTTAAGATCTTAACAGATTTAAAGCGATTGATAGATCTTACGTGTGGACACATGTGAAATATTAAATGAAAAATTATGAAGGATGATTGATGTTATATTTTAATAGGTTGATATCTTCTCGTGTGTGTTTGAATTAAATTATTGATTTATTCCTTTGATACTCCATACTTGTAAAAATTCGCTTTGCTTTTAGGAAACAAATTAACGGATTGAAGAAGAGAAAAATGAGCAAAAATAATAAAGAAATTTCGTAGACATCATCCACAGAAGACACAGATTTGTCTCCATTATTCTCAGATACCATCTGCAACAAAGACTATGGCAGTTCGACATGGGAGGCAATGTATAAACTTTTTGAAAATGAAGGACCAAGGGTGATAAACAAATTTTCTTAAACAGGCACTGCTTCTACCTCTAACGCAACTCTTTTTGACATTAGATGCTCATACATGCATAGGAAAGCTGCAAGACCAAAGATTCTTCCTTATACAGACATGGTTAAGTGGGCAATTGACCACTTAAACATTGAAGATAGAATGTTCAAGAATTCGAGAGGAGAAACTATGGGTTCTTTCAGGGCAGAGGATTTAGCAGCAATGTACCATCTACCACCCTCACAATAGAAATATGACAAAGAATATTTGCATAATTTTAAAGGAGAACATCCAGACCTTATCAAAATCATCCAAGAATGGAAGGATAATCAGGGGAAATTGAAGCAAGATAAGTTTGGTATGTACCCAATTTCCCAAATTCCTAATCCTTATTGTTATGCCACTGGTATGTTATGTAGAATATTTTCCAAACCAGATAGCACTAGATTCTCAAGAGACTGGGTTCCCCTAATTGATGCAATCGTCAATTCATCAATTTTAAATTGGGTAGAAATCTTATCCAATAACCTAGCCAAGCACATAACCGAATATAGGAATAAAAGAAGTATTTCATTAAGAGAAATACCTCCTTTTTATATGTCTACCTATGTCATGGATGCTATCTGTCTTACTTCTAGTTTTCCTACCATTGGAAATGGGCTACCAAGGACCCTACCCCAATTCACATCTACCACAGAGAACTCTGGGATTCACATTTCCACTTGCACTTCTATAAAGTCTGTTAGAGAGTCATATTGCCTATACACCATATTTTTTTTAATAAAAGGGCTCCTATGGTTTCTAAAGAAGCCAATGTATATATTATTCCAGTAGGTAGATGGTTTGCTGAAGAAAAAATTACATATATTAGAGTATTTGGAATTTATGCTTCTCCCCATGTTTTACCCTATTATGTTCCCAATAAGTTACTTGCAAAATAAATAGCCTATCATCTTGTCAATGGTGTTACAAAGTAGCTGAATGATGCTAAAAAGTCTATTTGGCCTAGTTTTCCTCTATAGTGTGGCACCTTTTCTTTACCTAATATCATCCATACTTACAAGTAGGTTCCCAAGATTCAGTTATTGAAATTGGCATTCATGCCAAGAATATTATATGATCCAAATGATGTGATTAAAAATTACATCACAGAGCTTAAAAATGAAGCCTTTCATAAAGGAGGAAGATGGATTTGATGACCTCTTCCAGGGCATGGAAAATTTCTCTGATATTATCAAGTATGTATCTAGTCAACTAAGTCAAAAGAATGCTGAAGCTTTTCAAGCATATAGAAACAAGAGACTAGAAAAATTCCCTTCAAATTTGTTAACTATTGAAGATGAAAAACACACTCAAAGTGTTAGTCTGGATGATGAAATGAAAGAAATGTCTGAAGATGAATCAGGTTAGTCACAACAACAATCTGATAATTCATATCACTCTTGTTAGCTCCCTGTAATTAGCAAGATTGGCAAAGTCCAAATGTAGGGAGAAACACTATTCCAACCACTTTGGGATTCTAGGATCTAGCCCTCCTAAATCCAGAGAGGGTTCTCTCCAATAAGTGCAAAGATGGATTTATCTTTAAGGTTTTTGGGTAATGATATTAGGCTAGTTATGAAGTCTGGTGTTTTTTTTTGTTTTGGATGGTTGAGCATGATTATTATTTGAGTGGAAAGTCCTAAATGAAAAGAGTTTCAAAGGTGTGAAGTTGCAAGCAAATAGAACAAGCTTAGGCTAAAAAGATGGATGTAATGTTGGTTTTTAGTCCATTGGGCTATGGAGTCATACTATGGTTTAATTGAAACAACAAGGAGCAAGAGTGGTCCATGGGGCAAGTCATCTATATCTAAGGATCTCTTTAAAGTTGATTTTATGGAATGAAATGATACAACAAGAAGGGGAATTAAACAAATGAAGAACAAAGAGCAGCCCAAGATCTGGTAAGTACTTTGAAACTAGCCAGCTTTTGACATACACTTAAGAAAGACATAAAAGTAATCCAAGATCTGGTAAGTACTTTGAAACTAGCCAGATTTTGACACACTTTCAATAGAAAAACATTTAAACACAAAGGGAAACACAAATGACAATGAAGAATGGTCTAAGATCTGGTAAGTAATTTGAAACTAGCTAGCTTTCAACACATTATTAGGGAAACTTTCAGACAGCCTTTGGAGAAGAGACTAGAGGACAGGGCTAACCATAGACTTCCCTAGTTCATCTCTACTTAACATAAACTAAAAATAACATTCAAGAATAACAATTAGCCTAGAAAATAGGACGAGGTAACGCCAACATTCCTAACTGATTGAACTGAATTAAATCATTCCTAAACAACACAATTTGGAAGAAAACATATAGATAAATCTTATCAGTCAGAGAAGGGTACTGATATACAGTAAATCCTAACTCTATGCTTGTTGTTCTTTATCAGAGAAGATGGAAAAAGTGAAAACAGAAATAAAATAACGATTTACAATAAGAAATAACATCATCGTTGACATAGACCAGGATCCCATAAATCAACTTGTATTGATGCTTTAAACCAATTACATCTTTAAGTCCAATGTTTCAGTTCAGAAATCATCTTGACTTCTCAGCCTAACTTATTTTATCACAAGCAGAGCTTCAAGAGCCTTTGAACACTATTTACAATCAGAAGTTTCAAGCACAAGTATATTTCAAAGTTCTACAACCAACATTTTCTCATCTTCTACAGAAGTATTTATAGAAGGAATGAGGAGGTGGGATCTGATAAAAGATCTCCTGGGTCAATTAATACAGACTTTAATACTTCTCAGCCTGTGAGGGGCTTGATGGAGAAGTTTACATATGTTTGTCTGTATTAATTGTTTTACATTTAAAATTTAAGCTCGGTGGGAGCTTTTGTTGACTTTAAGGCTCTGTATTAGTTATGCAATAACTCTGCTGATATTTTACATTAAGCTCATTTGGCAGAATTAACTATTCGGTTTCATTGAGGCAAATATCTTCTTTTCTGATCATAATTCGGCCTCTGTTGAATGCTTGAGGATATAGGTGGCAGTGGGTAGCTGAGAGGAATCAATTAGCCTCTAATGTGGCGATGGAGGCTTTTCCTGACTGATAAATGTTTTTTTTGTCTTTAATTATGTTTTAATTTGGAGGATTAGGCTTTTGATTTTTGATCTTAGCCGTAATCCTCCAAAACTGTAAAAATGGTCTTCAATCCTCTGTTTCTGTTGTGTTTAAGTCTTCAACATTGATACTCTTTGTTAATTTCCATTCACTATGTCTTGTTGATGTGCAGGTGTTGCAGAGGGCTCATATGGTATCAATGCCTATGAAGCATTGACGAAACGTGAATTAGAACCCTGTGGAATCATCATTCTGTAAGCACAAAGGTACAAGGGATCATCATCCCCAACCTTTGGTTTCCCTTTGATGTAATGGAAAAATCATTCAACACCTGCAAAATAAAAAAATAATTAAGAAATCCTGCATTATTGGGTAGAACTGCTTCAGAGATTCTGGGAAGAGCATGGCCATTGGATGTCAACATCCAACGGTGTAGATCTGCGCATAGTGGTCAAAAGGAGAGCGGTGGAAGAAATAAGTCACATCCGTCGATCTGCAGAGATCGACGGTCAGGATGAATCGGGAGAAAACATAATGAAAATGGTCACATTATGAAAATTCGGAAGAAAACAAAGGAAATAGGAGAAATTTCCTTTGGCGGAGGTAAAATGCACAAAAAATTAAATTGGGTTTTCGGGATGATCGTGGGTTGTCGGATGAGATCAACCCACGAGATCAACGACGGAGATTGCACATTGAAAACCCTTTGGAAGAGGTGGACGGTGATAGTGTATGGCCAGATTAGATCTGAGCCGTTGATCTACAGAGATCAACGGTGGAAGGGTGCACATGATAAATCATAATACAAATGGGGAAAAATGGTTTTGGTGGGGAAAATCAGGAGTTTCGCATGGCGAAAGGGTGGGGAGGTGGTTTTTCCTTTTTGAAAGCGATATGCGTTCCTGCCCAACACGTGGCTTTTCAAAACCACCTATATCATGCGGCCCTCAGGAAATGATCTTTCGCACTGAAAGTTACGCGACATGGAATGTGGGCCATTAGATCTAGGGTCTCAGATCGGACGGTGGAGAACGAGCGCGATATGGGACAGATGCGTGGGTAGATAGTGGGGAGGGCAGTTTCAATTTGAGCTGTTAGATCTAATATGGATGGCCAAGATCAAATTTTGAAGAAGGAAGGACCCACAGGAGGTAGGCCTATCAGGTTTAATATGGGCCGTTAGATGGAACAGGATCAACGGCAGAGATTGCATTTGGGGATCAAATGAAAATGATACGAAGGCAGATAATGGGTTAATAAGAACCGTTGATCTACAGAGATCAACGGCTGTGATTGGCCGAGAAACATTATGAACGGGGCTGCATTTTTTTAAACCAAATTCGGGAAATGTAATTTGGACCGTCCGATCTGGACACGTGGAGGGTCCAGATACAATTGGAGGCATGCAATCGGCGGGGGAAGAAACTGAATGGTACCGATGCAATTAGTTGTGGGCCATCGATCTGTAGATCAGATCGACAGCGGGGAATGGATCGGGGAATGCCAATCGGAGGTGGGGAAAATTTTAATGCACCTGATGAAAAACTTGCGATGCGATAATGCCTGGGCCGTTGGATCGGCTTAAGAGCAACGACGGATATGGTTTGAGACATGTGCTAGCGGAAACCCATTTATAACATATGAAAACCCAAAGTTTAATTAGAAAACAAAGGTTTTATGTATCGGGGTGGGATATATATATATGAAATGGTTTGGCACCCGACTGCAGGGCCCGTGGTTTATATGAAATGCGATAGGCGTAGGGCTTATATATATGAGGGCCAATCGCATTGGAACTTTGGATCGGGCCTGTGGGCTTTTCAATCTACCCATTTAGAATTTTGCGATGTGATTAGCGCTTCAAGACTTTTAACTATTGGTCATATGGAGTAAAGAGAAGAGCAGGGTTTATACAATGGGGCTCAATTGCATCGGAATTTTGATGCGGGTCTTTTCAATCTACCCATTTACATTAAAAAAATTGCCCTGGTGGATTTAGACCAAAACTTAGGAAAAAGTAGGTTTATGAATTTACAAAGGAAAATACACGTCGGAGATGGAATTATAGAATTTTTTAGCACCCGATTGCGGGCACAAGGGTTATATGAGGCGATAATAAGATTGGGGGTTATGTACAAAGGGCCTAATCACATCGGAGGTTTTAACATGGAAAATAGACCTGCGCACTCCGATTTCTCCAATGCGATAAGTGCTAAAGGGTTTTAGTGCTTGGTTCTAGCGCTGGGGCACATGTGGGGAAGTGGTTAGGACTTAGCCCAAAGGGGCTTAAGCCCTTAGTGAAAAAACTTATTTTATAAGAAATTTTCAGGGTTTTCTGATGGATTTGGGGGTTTCGACAGAGTTTAAAAAGGAGTTTCAAACTCTGTAATGTGGATTTTATGAAGGGGGAATGGGGAAAAATGGAAAATAGAGGAAGTTTATGAGGAAAAGAGGAGGCAGAATGAAGGTTAGTTTTGAAGTGGAGGGAGGGGAAAAATGGATTTTGCAACAGTCTTATCTTCATGGAAAACAACAAAATTTCTGAGTCTGGAAAAGGAAACAGCTGTGAAGATTGAAACAAGGGCATGATGTATGCATGAGTCTTCAAGAAATAACACTTTTAGCAATAAAACTTGTTTCTTGAAGGCTCCAAAAATGTTTTAGCGACCATTTGATATGACAAATTTTATTGGTGGCTAACAGTGGCTGCACTTGGGGATGGTGCTTTCTTGAAGGCATTAAGAAATTTAGACTTGCATTCTCTGGGAGGCTGATCAGTGCCTTATCCCTTGGGATGCCTTTCTTTACTTGGATGATCTTATTTGTTCTGAAAAATGTTAGTAGCCATGGAAAAAAATGGAACTTCATCAATACAAGCTTTCTACCTACCCAATCCTACTGATCTAACTTTTTTTCTTCTTCAGAGTGCACTTGGATTGGCAAACTCTTTTCACAACATTTTATTCTTTTGAAAGCATAAAAATAATCTAATTCTACTCCTTATTTCTCCATGAACTCAGATTAAATAGTTGAGTTCATATGCTTCTCTACCTAATCTACCAATCTGTTAGGATTAAACAGTCTAACAGATTTTTACTTGCTAAATTCTAAAACAGAAATTTAAAAGCATACAAGTTAGGAATGAACAGTCTAACTTAATGCTGATCTATGGCATAAAAAACAAGATACACATAGATATTATTTTGCAAAAAATTAAATCAAAGTGGAAGGCTTAAGATCTGAAATTTCAAAGCACTTCCTTCATCTTTTTTCAGCTCTGTTTTTTGCTTCTTGTTTGAGCTGTTTTTCTTTCATCAACTGGTTCATATTTTAAGCTGATTAGAACCATTTTTATCTCTGTTTTGACACAGAATTGAAACATATTGGAGTCATTCTTCCTTTTAAATCTTAGGTTCGTATTTTGAGCATATTTGAACCTTTAATTTCTAGCCTAACCTACCTACTGATAAGCCAAGATTAAACAATTTGGAAAATCGAATTCACTATCCTATCAGCAGTAAATTTAAAACTAATTAGTCAAGACTAGGTTGTATGACTAATTAGAAGTGTGTTATTCAGGAGTGGCATTTAAGCTTGCACACTTTCAGACTTGTTTCTCTATTTGTTGGTATGGGGCTGTACCTTTATTGTTTTTACAATCTGCTCTCTTTTCTTTATTTCATTGTTTTTTGGTATTTTTGTTCTTTCTAACTTTGAATGTAATTGTGGATGAAATATTTATAATGAGAAAAAAGATAAAAATGCTTTCAGAACATGACATAGATCAAGAGAAGTAATGCTTAAGCATCCTGCATTGACATGACCCCCAAACAATTCTATTCCATTCAAATCTTTTAAGTAAAAGGCATTATTACCAGCAGCTGAATGAATGAAGTAAGGGCCAAGACATAAGTTGTAAAATTTTCCATGCTTGCCCTTGTCTTCTCTCCTTGAGTTCCACTTTAAAACTTTGTCCCCAACATTGAAATTGCTGGACTTTGTTCTTATGTCAAAAAGCTTTTTTATGATGTCTTCCTTCTGTAATGCTTTGTTATAAACCTCCTCTCTGGTTTTTTGAAGATGAATGGTTTGATTTATCCTTCTGATCATGTCATTATCTTCAAACTGAAACTCTTGAATCAAATTCATAACTGGCACACCAAGGCTGGTTGGAAAAATTGCATCAGTGACATACACAAGTTGGTAGGGTGACATGCCAATAGATTTCTTCAAAGTCAATCTATCAGCCCAAAGTGCATGAACAAGTTTTGTGTGCCAAGACTTCTTGTTGTCCTCCAACAACTTCTTGATTATGTTCACTAAACTCTTGTTTGAGGATTCTGCAAGTCCATTACCTTGAGGGTAATAGGCCGTGGAATGCCCCAATGTTATCTGATACTTGTGATAGAATTCAACCATCTTCTTTGATCCAAATGCTACTGCATTATTAGTGATGATCTTGGTACAACAGCCAAATATAGAGAGAATATTATTCTCCATGAAATTTATCATGACAGAATCATTGGCTTGCCTACAAGGGATGGCTTCTATCCATTTAGTGAAGTAATTTGTGGCAGTGAGAATCCATCTATGCTGGGCAGAGGATGGTGGATGCATTTCTCCTATGAAGTCAAGTCCCCATTGTTGAAAGGGAGCTTCAACAGTGATTGGATGTAGAGGCAAGGGGAGCAGCTTCCTTTTGCCTTCAAAAAGTTGACATTTAGGACAGGCAATTATCATCTTGTGTACATCAAGAAAGAGAGTAGGCCAATGGTAACCAACCCTCAAGATTTTTTTGGTTGCTGTCTTCCAGTATAGATGGCCTCCACACTCCCCTTCATGGAACTCGTGCTTAACGTTCTCTGCATCATACTCAGGCAAACATTTAAACAATATACCACTTGCATTTTTCCAATAGAGACATTTATCTATAATGCAATAGTTTATAGCTTTTAACTTCAAAAACCTTACCTTTGTTTTTTTCAAACCAGGAGGTGTATTTAAATTAAGAAAAACATAAAGAATATCATCATAGAAAGAGGAATTCATAAAATGGTCTTCAACAATGGGAGTTGAGATTTCCTCTTGTTCATACAAAGCATTAATCATATTGATATTAAGAACTTCAAAATTTGATTCAGCCATTAATCTAGCTAGACCTTGGCCTTTGATGAGTTTAGTGGGCTTTATCTCTAAATCATATTCAAGAATAGCAGCAATCCACTAACCTCTCTTACCATCTAGGTCTTGTGTTAGAATGTCTTTCACAACTAAATTTGGGACAAAGGCAATTCTGTGTGAGTGCAAGATGTATACTCTAAAGTCTTTTAAAGCCTTAACCAAAGCAAAAGCTTGCTTCTCCATAATGTTATACTTCAGAGGAGCATCCGTCAAAGCCTTGCTAAAGAATGCAATAGGCTGCTCTTGTCCTTTTGGATTTTTTTGTAAAAGGATAGCAGCTATTGTATGTTCTGATGCAAATGAAAAAATATAAAAATATTTTGAAAAATCAGGACTTATTAGAACCGGTGTTTTGGTTAACGCTTGTTTCACCATCTCAAAGGACTTCTTTGCTTCCAAGGTCCATTTTACCCCTTGCTCCTTCTTCAACATGTTTATAATATTTCTAAGGAGCTCAGCCAAGTTGGGGATGAACCTTCTCAAAAAATTAATCTTTCCAATGAAAGATTGCAACTCATTGATATTTCAAGGATGAGAGATTTGCAGTATGGCCTCAATCCTCTTTGGATCTATCTTAATACCCTCTTCTGAAATAATGTGCCCAAGAAGCTTACCTTCTTGGAGATCGAAAAGTGTTTTCTTAGGGTTCAAATATATCCCAAACTTTTGGCATCTCTCAAAAACTATTCTTAAATGTTCTAAGTGCTCTTTATCTGTCTTTGAAAAAACAGTGACATCATCTAGGTAAATAATGATGAAGTAGCCCAGTTCTTCGGAGAATGCTACATCCATGGCTCTTTGGAATGTTGCACCAGAATTCATTAGACCAAAGGGAATTTTCACATACATGAAAGTGCCCCAAGGTGTAGTAAAGGTTGTCTTTAATTGATCATCAGGGTGAACTAAGATCTGATTGTACGCTGAATAGCCATCAAGCAAAGAAATTCTTTTAGACCGCACCACCCTTTGTAAAATATGATCCATTTTAGGCAAAGGGTAGTTGTCTTTCAATGAAGCTTTTTTTAAGTCTCTAAAGTCTATACAAAGCCTAATCTCTCCTGTTTTCTTCCTAACTGACACCAGATTAGACACCCACTCAGAATATCTAATAGGGACAACAATACCAACTTCATACATTTTCTTGATTTCCTTCTCAACCAAAGGCAGCTCAACAAGGTTTATTATATGCAGATTCTATTTGAATGGCTTTTGGTTTTCCTCGAGAGGGATTTTGTGTTGTATTATTTCAGTGTCATAGGATTTAAGATCTTCGTAACTCCATGCAAAAACATCAGAAAATTATTTAAACAGCTCTATGTATTTGATTTTAATGTGAGCTAGTAAAGTCTTAGACAGTTTGATCATCATAGGTTTTAGTTCGCTGCCTATGTTGCACTCTTCCACTTCAGTCTCTACAGGCTCCAGTTTTGGCTTCTTGGCCACATTGTTAAAATAAAAAAACTCTTCTGAAGGAGCCAGACCCTTAGGAAAACTTTTATCTTTATATTGCAAGGTTTCTAAATCCTCTATTTCTACCTCTGCAATTATCTTTGTTGTGTTTTCAATTTTTCTAGACAAAAGATTAATATTAGCAAGCTCAGGAGACTTTTATTCTTCATCAAGAAAATTTTCTTCACTGTTGCAGTCTGTTTCATAATCTGAATCTGAACTATGTAGTTCAAATTCATTTCTGATTTGCATGAAGTCTTCTATTTGTTTGTCTCCGTCGAACTCTTGCCAATATTTTTTGTTATCAGGAACGGTTGGTCTGAATTTTATCTGAGTTGTGTTCTAGCTGCGAAATCTAGGCTGTGGGCCG
Organism: Pinus albicaulis; assembly: GCA_034641835.2. Taxonomy (NCBI): domain Eukaryota; kingdom Viridiplantae; phylum Streptophyta; class Pinopsida; order Pinales; family Pinaceae; genus Pinus; species Pinus albicaulis. The sequence continues at coordinate 1,508,714,757 of CM076581.1, read as the reverse complement.
CAATATTTCTTTTTCTTGGGACAAAAATTACTTGGTACTCCTCAAAAGTTTTTAAAAGGTCCACGACATCATTTCGATAGGCCCTAAGTCTTGATTGATTTGCATTGCATTCCCTGTTGACCTTCCTAATGATTAATTTTGAATCCCCATGCACTTTAATTCTCTTGGCTCCTAAATTTTTCAACAAACGCAAGCCTAAAAGCAGGGATTCATATTCTGCTATGTTTTTTGAACACTGGAAGTTCAATCTATAGGAGATTCTTTCTGTGTGGTTTTTCTCAGTGTTGCAAATCCAGACACCTGCACCAACATTAGTTCTAGTGCATGACTCGTCAAAGTTCATACTCCATAGAGGACTAGCTTCGATTTCATTTGTTTGGTGATTTTCCTCTTCAACTAAAGTGCTTTCGGATTGTTGTGGAATATCAACACTTAGTTGAATTTGTTTTGATTCCTCAAGATTTTTGTTTATTTGAGGAATTCTTTCTTGACTGTCAAGGTTAAAAAATTATGGACGCATGATTTGTAGCTCAAGACTTGAGTTTGGTTTGCTGAAGTTTTAAGGTTCATCAAATTGTTTTGTCAGTTTTTTGTTGTTTACCTCTTCCTCTCTATTGGCCATTAATTTTGTTAAAGTGACTTGTTCACTAAACAATTCATCATTAAACAAAATAAAAGATTCAAGGCCTGTATTTACAGAATATGGAGGAGAGTTTTGTGGTTTGTCTTGGCTTGTCACCATGTACTACATATGGGATTCCCCATAAAGCCTTCTGGTATGATTGAAAACAGGGATGGTCGCGTAGGTCATGTCCATCTACATAGTTCCTTGTAACTTAGCCCCCCAAGATCTTGATAACAACATTCTATACTTTGGGGGAACGTCAGCCACAACAATGTCCATTACTAAACATTTGGCTAGGATCTGGGCTAATTTAACGTAGAGGTCTTCGATTAATCCTAAAATTTTACTCTACTTGAATCAAAGGAGTAAAGGCCTTTATAAGGTTTGGTGATTTCTAGACCTAGGCTCTCCATCACAGCTTTTGCATTAAATTATGAGAGGCCCCTGAGTCATGCATAGTGTTCTGTAAAATCTTGTCATGAACATTTAAACTTGCATAAAAGGGAGGAACATGTCCCTCTTGATACTTACCTTCAATCTTTGGACCAAAAATAAACTCTGGTTGGTCATCGTTAAGATTGACTATGTCATTATTCTCTTCAATGTTAAAAAGCTTCAAAATTTGAGACCTATATACATTCTGGGCAGCTAACTCAGTCAAGGGAAAAGAGATTTTAATTTTGGAAATTTCCTGCTCCAAGATGAAAGGAATTTGATTCTTTAAAGTACTTGTCTCAGCTTTATTAACCATTGTTTGTGCTCAACCTAGTATCCTAAATTGAGTTCATTTAATTGTCAACCAGGGTTGGTAAACTGCTGAAGTGAAGTGCACCATATGTGCCTAAGTAACCTCTTCCTACTTCGCTGTGTTTAGTGTTTTCTGATGTTTTTGGTTTTATGGTTTTATTTTGAAAAGGAAAATAAATAAGTGCTAAATGAAGGGAAACTATTGGTCAAAACAGAGTGAAGCCTAAACTATGGATGGTAAAATACAAAGCTTGATAATGACTCTATGGCAAAGAAACAAATCACAACATGAACTTGAAATGAACTTGAGAAATGGAATGCTAAGTGTAAATGAAATTCTCCTAAATCAACAATCAAAAAAATAACTTACAATGTACAGCATCTCATCCATGAATAAAGGTTTATTGGAATATATTTGGAAAAGAACATTTGTAACATAGTAAGGTTTCCACTCTAAACTAGCTTCTAATTCTGTTCTGCAACTCAGTTTTAACACCACTAGGCCTTACTCAAAGGTTATAGGTCTCTTTTTAAATGTTCTTTGAGAAAAGACTTGTTTGTGAAATGGTAAAAAGGTTGTAAAATACTCCAGGCCTTAGACTGTTATTGATAGTTCCTGTTCATATGATGATGTTTAAATAGGAATTTAGGACAAGAATATTTTGTAAATGATGAAGACCGTAGTATCTAAAATTAACAACTAATACAATTTAAAAATGCAATAGATAAAAACTAAACTAAAATACTAATACAGTGAGCTAAGACTACACTAGGGTGCTACTAGTCTACAGTGAACAGTGTTAAACTAAAAGCCATTATCAAACTTGAAATGAAAGGACAGAGCATGAACTAAATGCAATTTGCCTCCGGAGTGCTCTAACTAAATTGTCATGCAACTAATCTATGGGATTATAAAGCCTATCTTGTTCATCATGAATGGTATTTTGGAAGAGCTTGTAGAAAAATCCTGGCTGTACAATTTAATGCAATTGAATTCAAACATAAAACTGAAAACACATACAACTAAAATCTAAGATATCACAGCTAATTCCTACTCGTTTTTATGATGTTTTGGAAGAGTGTATAAGAGTAAGACTAGCTATGCCACTTAGTGTAAACAAGCAACTAAAAACCTACAACATCATAGTTAAGCCTTATTCATCATGAAGATATTTTGGAAGAGTTTATTAGAGTAAGTCTAACTGTTATAATTAACAAAAAGGGATTGCAACTAAAATCTAACACTACAGCCATGCCTTATTCATCGTAAAGATATTTTGGAAGAATTTATTAGAGCAATTATAGCTGTAATGATTAATGAAATTAACTGTAAACATAAACTTCAGAAACTGGTCTAGGCTAGAAATGAAAAACGAAACCAAAAATAATTATCTACAACGTAAAGACAAAGCTGCTCAGGAGGCAGGGGCCCTCCACCACCAGAGTAGCACGAAATCTAGCTCAAAATTGACTCAACGCGTTCAAGGCAATACTGTTTCTTTAATTAAGGGAGGATTTCTTCAAAACAGAGTATTCATGGTTCTGAAATCTAGCAGCAAAAGCCAAAAACTAACCAAGATCTAACCTTTTTCTCTCGGTTTCGCAAGCATATTTATAGCAAATTTACATAACAAAACTTGATATAATACAGGGATTATTGTCTTTCCTAATAGAAACGAAACTAGGACTCTGATCATGATCACGTAACAGAATCTGGACTGTCCTTTTCTTATTAGGAGTCTACTTCCTAGTTTGAGTTCCCACGTGCTTAACCACCTGTAGAATTGTGCTCAGACTTTGTAGGGAGCAAGGAATGATGTGGATGAGGTAAGGAATCTGCCCATATGCATTTTTCCTTCAGACGACACCTAGAACCCATTCAAACACTAAAACAGCTGCGGAATGAGTGATCAGCTACGGAACGCATGATCAGCTACGGAATGCCTGTATTCTGTAGCTATTTTGCAGAAAATTATTAAAACAACAAAAATCATGAAAATACAATATGTTAATCGATTTCATGTAACCTTTAAGCAATCCTAATCATTCTTCATTTATTTTAGGCTTATGAAGTGATAAAATAATGATGAAATGAAGTGAAGGTTTGTAAAAGAGAAGGCAATTCTAGGGCTCAATAGCCGCCTCTCTATCAGCAACATCAGCTTGCTGAATTGTTCTATTTACATTTGACAAAATTTTTTTAACAGGAGTACTAGCTGAAGTGTTAGTACTGCTAAGGTTTGCACTCTGTTTTGTCGTATTTTGAGTGCCTTTCTCTTTACCTTTATCAGAATTCATAGCCATTGTTTTGTCCTTCTGTTTGACAATTTTGGGTTTGTTTACAGTGTTGTTTTGTGAAGATTTGTCAGAGGTTTTGGTGTTGGGAGTTTGTTGATTGGTTTTACTTCTAAGGTCATATTCCCTTTGAGATTCTATGATGACATTCTCCATGTCTTGATAATAAATTTCATCATCATCACTTTTGTCATCATAGGGTGTGTAAATACCTTGTTTTCTATCATAGTGAATCTCAAAGTCATCATTATCTACTCCCAGCATGTTGATATCATCTTCCTCTGTTATTTCATCTGTTTCCTCAACCTCACTCACATATTTTTGATGAAAGGGAGGAGTGATCTGTTGATCATCTTCCCTAGGTCTGTTTGGAGGCTGGTTCCTTCTGAAATTCTGATTTTGGTTCTGCTTTTTGTTTTAAGGAGAAGTTTTGTTTTGACTTGCTTGTGCTCTCTCAAGGATGCTCATTTTCTTCATCATCTCCTCCATCATTTTTTCCATCTTTGAGATGGAAGTGGAAGGGGTAGATTCCTCTCTGAAGGATACTCTCTTCTCATTCTTCATTCTTGCTCTCTTCTCCATCAAATTAACTTCCATAGCAAGAGCTCATTTTTGCATATCCTCAGGAGTTGCAAGATCTCTCTCTCTCAGTTGATAGGCCATCTCAGGGTCAAACCCTCCAAGAAAATTGTTTAGAGCTGAGCCTTATGGAGGTTTTAGATATGGGGAAAGTGCATTATACACACTATTAAATCTAGTGCAGTAAGCTTGGACACTTTCCCCAGTGTTTCTATGGAGGTTCTTATAATTAGAAAGGACTTGGAGAGGATTCTTCTTTACTTCCCATTTGTTTAAAAATGTTCGGTGGAAGGCCTGGAGATCATTGATACTGTGGGGGGTTAAGCCTTTAAACCATTTTCTTACTTCTCCCCCCAAACTCTGAGAAAATAATCTTAGCTTGACAGATTCATCATCAATTTCATTTCTATCAAAGTAATCATTCATCTTATCCACATGTCATGATGAAGTTTTAGCATTCCTAGCATCATATAATGGTATTTTGGACTGATATTCCTGTGGAAGATTGACTAATGGTACAAGAAGGACTAAGGGAGCATACCATGTTGCCATGATATGTGGTGGAGGTGGATTTACAAGAGGTGGATTAACAAAAGGAAAAGTGGGCTGAAGTGGAGTGGTTTGAACAGTGGGTGTAGGATGAACAGATGTGGATGGACCAGGGATAGATTGCTGAGCTGACCTTGGATGAGAGACACCTAAATTGAAAAGGAAATGTGAATCAGGTGGTGTTTTTTCTCTACTACCAGGATGTTCACTTGTTTTAGGAGATGAAAGTGAATACTCAGAATCTAACTGATCTAAATCATTAAGAGACCTAGTTCTAAATGGATTTCTTAAGTCTACTTGTGATTGTTGTCGAACTGCAAGATTTTCAGGAACTGAATTAGCTCTCAAGGGTGATCTGAAAACAGTTGAAAAATTAATCCTAGGAGACTTCCTAAGAATACTTTCAGGGTTATCAACTATCCCAGGTGGGTCACGGTCAGGATAGGCTCTAGTATGAATCTTTCTAGGAGCCACTATGCTGTGTTTTTTAGACCCTAATAAAGAAGAAAATTTCAACTAGATATGACAGTCTTTAAGAGGTTAACTAATCTATTTTTACACAAATTTTAATCCTACAGTCCTCTAACCAAGTTTAAATGATGTGATAATGACTATGGGTCTTCCCAGTGGAGTCTTAAGGTCTGTTGAGGATTGTGGAGTCGCCAAGTGGAAGTTTTTAGCTCTTTTGGAGGTAAAAGGTTTTATGGTCCACCACCATGTTTATTGAAAACCAATCTGAAATATTTTTGGGTTTTCTGAGTTATTTTTTAGACCCGTGGTTTCGAAGTGCTAAATCTGTTTCAAAACTTAGCTACGGTTATGAGACAAAGAAAATCTACTCTTATGGCTAAGCTAGCTGATATTTCAAGGTTAGATAAATTCTCATGAGAATCCTACAGTCTGCCTAGTTTTTCACTGATTCAAACGAGTTTTATCATGATTACCATTACTTGGTAGTGCTTAAAAAGGCTGCTTTTTACTCACAAGGTTTTATGAAGTGTTTAAGGGAAACTAAGATGAAAATTTGACTCAAGTTCCACAGTGGAGTTGCCAGAGATGTTAGCTCCCTATAATTAGCAAGATTGGCAAAGTCCAAATGTAGGGAGAAAAACTATTTCAACCACTTTGGGATTCTAGGATGAATCTGGAGAGGGATCTCTCCAATAAGTGCAAAGATGGATTTATCTTTAAGGTTTTTGGGTAATGATATTAGGCTAGTTATGAAGTCGAGGGGTTTTTTTTTGTTTTGGATGGTTGAGCATGATTATTATTTGAGTGTAAAGTCCTAAATGAAAAGAGTTTTAAAGGTGTGAAGTTGCAAGAAAATAGAACAAGCTTTGGATAAAAATATGGATGTAATGTTGGTTTTCAGTCCATTGGGATATGGAGTCATAATAGGGTTTAATTGAAACAAGAAGGAGCAAGAGTGGTCCATGGGGAAAGTCTTCTATGTCTAAGGATCTCTTTAAAGTTGATTTTATGGAATGAAATGATACAACAAGAAGGGGAATTAAACAAATGAAGAACAAAGAGCAGCCCAAGATCTGGTAAGTACTTTGAAACTAGCTAGCTTTTGACATACACTTAAGAAAGACATAAAATTAATCCAAGATCTGGTAATTAATTTTACACTAGCCAGCTTTTGACACACTTTCAATAGAAAAAAATTTAAACACAAAGGGAAACACAAATGACAATGAAGAATGGTCTAAGATCTGGTAAGTACTTTGAAACTAGCTAGCTTTCAACACATTATTAGGGAAACTTTCAGACAGCCTTTGGAGAAGAGACTAGAGGACAGGGCTAACCATAGACTTCCCTAGTTCATCTCTACTTAACATAAACTAAAAATAACATTCAAGAATAATAATTGGCCTAGACAGTAGGACGAGGGAATGCCAACATTCCTAACTGCTTGAACTGAATTAAATCATTCCTAAACAACATAATTTGGAAGAAAACATATAGATAAAGCTTATCAGTCAAAGAAGGGTACTGATATACAGTAAATCCTAACTCTATGCTTGCTGTTATTTATCATAGAATATGGACAAAGTGAAAACAGAAATAAAATAACGATTTACAATAAGAAATAACATCACCATTGACATAGACCAGGATCCCATAAATCAGCTTATATTGATGCTTCAAACCAGTTACAGCTTTAAGTCCAATGTTTTAGTTCAACAATCATCTTCACTTCTTAGCCTAACTTATTTTATCACAAGCAGAGCTTCAAGAGCCTTTGAACACTATTTACAATCAGAAGTTTCAAGCACAAGTATATTTCAAAATTCTGCAACCAACATTTTCTCATCTTCTACAGAAGTGTTTATAGAAGGAATGGGGAGGTGGGATCTGATAAAAGATCTCCTGGGTCAATTAATACAGACTTTAATACTTCTCGGCCTATGAGGGGCTCGATGGAGAAGTTTACAGATGTTTGTCTGTATTAATTTTTTTACATTTAAGATTTAAGCTCGGTGGGAGCTTTTGTTGACTTTAAGGCTCTGTATTAGTTCTGCAATAACTCTACTAATATTTTACATTAAGTTCATTTGGCAGAATTAACTATTCGGTTGTGTTTAGGCAAATATCTTCTTTTCTAATCATAATTTGGCCTCTGTTGAATGCTTGAGGCTATAGGTGGCAGTGGGTAGCTGAGAGGAATCAATTAGCCTCTGATGTGGAGGTGGAGGCTTTTCTTGACTGATAAATATTTGATTTTTCTTTAATTATGTTTTAATTCAGAGGATTGGTCTTTTGATTTTCGATCTTAGCTGTAATCCTCCAAAACTATAAAAATGGTCTTTAATCCTCTATTTCTGCTATGTTTAAGTCTTCAACACTGATACTCTTTGTTAATTTCCATTCACTGTGTCTTGTTGATGTGCAGGTGCCACAGAGGGCTCATATGGTATCAATGCCCATGAAGCATTGACGAAACGTGAATTATAACCCTGTGGAAGGATCTTTCTGTAATCACAAAGGTACAAGGGATTGTCATCCCTAGCCTTTGGTTTCCCTTTGATATAATGGAAAAATCATTCAACAGCTGCAAAATACAAAAATAATTAAGAAATCTTGCATTATTGGGTAGAACTGCTTCAGAGGTTCTAGGGAAGAGTGTGGCTGTTGGATGGTAGCATCCAACGGTGTAGATCTGCGCATAGTGGTCAAAAGGAGAGCGATGGAAGAAATAAGTCAGATCCATCGATCTGTAGAGATCGATGGTTAGGATGAATCGGGAGAAAACATAATGCAAATGGTCACATTATGGAAATTCGGAAGAAAAAAAAGGAAATAGGTGAAATTTCCTTTGGCGGAGGTAAAATGCACAAAAATTTAAATTGGGTTTTCGGGATGATCGTGGGTCGTCGGATGAGATCAACCCACGAGATCAATGACGGAGATTGCACATTTAAAACCCTTTGGAAGAGGTGGAGGGTGATAGTGTATGGCCAGATTAGATCTGAGTTGTTGATCTACAGAGATCAACAGTGGAAGGGCACGCATGATAAATCATAATAAAAATGGGGAAAAATGGTTTTGGTGGGGAAAGCCAGGGGTTTCGCGCAACAAAAGCGTGGGGAGGCGGTTTTTCCTTTTTGAACGCGATATGTGTTCCTACCTGACACATGGCTTTTCAAAACCACCTATATCACGCGGCCCTCAGGAAATTATCCTTCGCACTAAAAGTTACGTGACATGGAATGTGGGCCATTAGATCTGGGGTCTCAGATCAGATGGTGGAGAACGAGCGCGATATGGGACAGATGTGCAGGCAGATAGCGGGGAGGGAAGTTTTAATCTGAGAATTTATATCTAAGATGGATGGCTGAGATCAAATTTTGAAGAAGGCAGGACCCACAGGAGGCAGGCCTGTCGGTTTTAATATGGGTCGTTGGATGGAATAGGATCAACGGCAGAGATTGCAACTGGGGATCAAATGAAAATGATGCGAAGGCAGATAATGGGTTAATAAGGACCATTGATCTATAGAGATCAACAGTTGTGATTGTCTGAGAAACATTATGAGCGGGGCTGCATGTTTTTAAACCAAAGTCGGGAAATGTAATTTGGACCGTCCGATCTGGACACGTGGAGGGTCCAGATACAATCGGAGGCATGTGATCAGCGGGGGAAGAAACTGAATGGCGTCGATGTGATTAGCTATGGGCCGTAGATCTACAGATCAGATCGACGGCGAGGAATGGATCGGGGAATTTCAATCGGAGGTGGGGAAAAGTTTAACACGCCTGATGAAAAACTTACGATGCGATAATGCGCGGGTCGTTGGATCGGCTTAAGATCAACGAAAGATATGGTTTGAGACATGTGCTGGTGAAAATCCCTTTATAACATATGAAAACCCAAAGTTTAATGAAAAAACAAAGGTTTTATGTATCAGGGCGGGATATATATATATATATATATATATATATGAAATGGTCTGGTGCCCCACTGTGGGGCCCATGGTTTATATGAAATGTGATAGGTGCAGGGCTTATATATATGAGGGCCAATCGCATCGGAACTTCGGATCGGGCCTGTGGGCTTTTCAATCTACCCATTTAGAATTTTGCGATGTGATTAGCACTACGAGACTTTTAACTCTTGGTCCTAGGCACAAGTTATATGGAGTAAAGCGGAGAGTGGGGTTTATACAATGGGGCTCAATCGCATCGGAATTTTGATGCGGGGCTTTTCAATCTACCCATTTACATTAAAAACATTGCCCCGGCGGATTTAGACCAAAAATTAGGAAAATCTGGGTTTATGAATTTACAAAGGAAAATACATGTCGGAGATCGAATTATACAATGTTTTAGCACCCGATTGCGGGCACAAGGGTTATATGAGGCGATAATAAGATTGGGGGTTATGTAGCTTAATCGCATTGGAGGTTTTAACATGGCAAATAGACCTGCGCACTCCGATTTCTCTGATGCGATAAGTGCCAAAGGATTTTAGCACTTGGTTCTAGCGTCGGGGCACATGTGCGGAAGTGGTTAGGACTTAGCCCAAAGGGGCTTAAGCCTTTAGTGAAAAAACTTATTTTTTATGAAATTTTTAGGGTTTTCTAATGGATTTTGGGCTTTCGACAAAGTTAAAAAAGGAGTTTCAAACTCTGTAATGTGGATTTTATGAAGGGGGAATGGGGAAAAATGGAAAATAGAGGAATTTTATGAGGAAAAGAGGAGGCAGAATGAAGGTTAGTTTTGAAGTGGAGGGAGGGGAAAAATGATTTTGCAACAGTCTTATCTTCATGGAAAACAACATAATTTCTGAGTTTGGAAAAAGAAACAACAGTGAAGATTGAAACAAGGGCATGATGTATCCATGAGTCTTCAAGAGATAACACTTTTAGCAATAAACATGTTTCTTGAAGGCTCCAAAAATGTTTTATCCACCATTTGATATGAAAATTTTTATTGGTGGCTAACAACTCTAAAAATGAATCCGAATCTAAGAAAGAAAACTCAAAAAAGATAGTTGAACAAGTTATTTAGGAGATAGAAATGGTGGAGGAAACAAGAAATAATGGAACAAAATAAAATTTTGAAACAGTTCAACATAGTCATAACATGCTAGATCAATCCAGTTTACCACAAGCAAAATATCTGATAAATGAATGGGAAGAATTTTCTAAAGCAATAAATACTCCCAAAGAAAATCCCAATACTGATGAAGAAACAAGTTTCCAAACACCAGAACACTCACAGAAAATAGTGGAGACTGTCAATCCACTACAAAGAGTTCCAGCAATGCATGAAAAATAAATCATACTAGCCTACCCCACATATCAGATAGTTTTACAGATTGAAGATATCCCTTGATTAGATATTTTCTACAATCCTAGTTACAAGGTTGTAGCCAAAAGAAATAATCAGTTGATGTACTATGGAAGGATTCCTCAGATGATCCCATTGAACATCTAACCAAATTATCACTGTATGCAGGGGCATATGCTACCGCTATTGTTTATAAAGCTACTGAGGTTAGAGCATTGTTAAAAAAGAAGAAGCCATAGTACAAGAATTAGAACAATTGTTGAATGAAGATAAATCTTATTCCAGTGAGAAAATCAAAGTAAGCACATCCAAATTTCATAAATATATTCAAAACCTCAAATTGCAGCATCAGACAGAGCTCAATGAAAGACAAGCATAGATGGAAATAGCAATGAATAAGTTACAGGGTCAACCACAATTAGAACAATTTGTTAAAGAAGCACTTGATTTAAACACCAAGTTAAAGAAAAAACAAGAAGTGTTTTGTCACCAAGCTTCCATGATTGATTCTTATTGTGATTTAATTAAAACAATGATCCAACAGATAGAAATTCAGAAACTGGAATGTGAAAGACTTGAAAAGAAGATCAAAGAGCAGATTTAGTGGCAAGTTTCAGATTCAGGAAAGCAAGATAATCTATCTCAAGTAGATAAGCTTCACAAAGAAATTTTATTCACGGAATGGGAAGCGAAAATAAATCAAGCAGAGAAAGAAGAAGCCAAGAAATCCAATATATCAAGTGAGATTATTGAATCTATATGTGAGCAACTATCTAAAAGAGAACTTCTGAAGGAAAACACGTCTGATGTGTTTTCATAAACAAGACAGTTAGAAATGAAGTGGAGACAGAGAGTAGATACATAGGATGAAATGATAAAAAAGGTAAATAAGTTTGATCAAGAAAATTACTGGAATTTTCTGATCAAACCTTACCATTAACATCAAACTTTTCAGTTTGTTACAGATTCAGCAAAAAGATCTCAGTCAGTAATCTCAAATTCTATTTTCAAGGGACAGATTCGATCATGGATATCACAGCTAGCTCAACTCAAAGCAATGTTATATATTCACCAGCTTCGTGACCACATTCAGAAAGAAGGGTAGGATTCACAAAATCAAGATTGTTAGTTTAATTTCCTAGATTGTTGTTTAAGTTAGCTTTTTGAGGAAGTTTGTTTGAAAACTCTTCTATATTTTTGTAATAATTTATTTTAGTTTATAGTCATTTTAGTATTTAAACCCTTCTCATGCATTTAGAGAAAGGTCTAGAAATTTGTCAAAAACATTTGCAAATAATGCACTATTGTAAGTTTGTGAGTGCTTTGATGAATTAATGGAACACATTATGTTATCTTTTAGCAACTAAAGCTATATAACTGATTTTGCACTATTGTACTCTTTAAATTGCTTGAAAGTGAGAAGGAACAAATTCATTGCTGTCAATTTACATGAGTAGAAATTTGTACATATGGTACTTCTATTCACTTGTATTAAGTCTTATTTCATAAATTGACAGTTATCCTTTTATTGCATTATATATTTGAAATGTTTTCATATATAAATATTACATGCACTTCTATTCTAATATTTAGCTATGGTTTCTTGTTGAATATGTAATCTCACCGATAAATGTGATATTGCTTTCACAATTCTTCTATGCAAACTACTTTGTTAGAAGATTCATTTTACATAATTTTCATCTCTTTCAACTGTTAAATGATCTATATTACTAATAGTTGAAAGATATCATTTTAGTTCCCATAAAGGAAAAACACCCCGAGTATATATTAGATTAATGATTTATATATATGCACATAGATTAAAATCTCTATCCATTTACATGCTATATTCACAACACTCTCATAAAACATTCTTATTCGAAAACTAGTCCCACTATCCCCAGTCGGAGCCACTATACCAAACAGAAAAGGAGCTACTTTAAGGTCCGGACCGGGTGGTTTTCCCCCATGTTTTGGCCACGGAATTCCGAGGCCTCAAAAGAGTCCACCCGACTTAGGAGCGCAAATCCAGGCCTGCAAATAGGTACAATTAGATCTATCCCAGTTGCCACTTGAACCATCACGGGTCCTCCATGCATCCCTTTTTGAAGAAATTAAACACCGAGACCGTCAGGTGGACCAGCAGCTCGATACAACTGAGTAGGTGATTGTGGAGAAAAGTGATGAGGTGTCCCAGGCCCAGGCTGCATGTACCATCGCCATCGTGCAGCAGAAAGAGTTGGAACGCCTAATCAGTAGGCTCTGTGCAGATGTCACTGAAGATATCCCAACTTCTGCCACCCCCCATGCCAATATTGAGGGGCTTGTTGTAGTGCTAAAGGCTTCGAGGACCGAGATCCAGGTGATAAAGAAAGAGATGGAGTAGTAGATTATGACCTGGTAGGCCAAATTACAACTGGAAACGCCACCTAAGGTAAGGGCCCAACGCATCGCGCTGGTCACAGAGGCCACCAATGTCATCACATATCATATTTCTCAGGGAATAGAACTTTTGGAGACAGATATGCATCTGTGGTGTAAGGTGCAGTGTAATCCTCTCTTGTGCGAACTTACTCAAGAGTTGCGATAGAAGGATGAAGAGTTTGAGCAGCTGGAAGCCACTATGCCTACTTTGATCCCCACTCAACGCCTGGCACAATTGTGAACCAACCACACACTTAGATATGAAATTGAAGAGCTTCACCAGAAAAATAATGTTCTCAGCAACCACCTTAAGCGTTGGGCCGATGAAGCCCTCAAGATCTCTTAGGATGTCGGTATCGCAGTTAAGTAGTTGAACCAGACTTTGGAGAGCGTCACTGCTGCTACAGAAGGCCCAAATTCGCAGAAGTTGGTGGATATTTCTCATAATGCTACTGCGCAGAGTGAAGGAGTGTTGCCCTGCTAGTTGATGCGATCAGGCTGTTGCAGGCAAAGATGGAAAATCGACAGCCATAGTTACTTGGGACGAGTCACAATATTGTGTTGGGGGCCTATTGGAACGAGATTCCCTAACCTACGTTTTTGGTACAATTTTGTTAAATTTGGTCCTGCATAGGAGTTTTGGGTGGGTCAAAGCCCCTAATGTGTTGTAAAGGGTTAAAGGGGTAGCTCTAGGGTCTACAAACCATGATTTACGAACCATAGGATAACGAATGCTACGATATTATAAATAGATAGATAGTTGGGTATAGTAAGGAGGTAAGTCAATAGATTGATGCTAAGTGCGAATTGTTAAGGTATGTCTGGGTTGTTTGGGAAATGACTCTTATTGGCTGTGTGCGCGAAGATCCTCAATCTTCCTGTGTGTGGACCCCGCTAGGTTGTGTGCATGGGATGGTTTTGGTTGTAAGTGAATCTTGGATGTTAATGAATGCGAAGTATTGTTAAAGTATCTGTGTTTTATCCGAATTGGTCATGTTACTATTGAAGCGCATCTGTGATGTTTATTTAAGCTGCGAATATATCTGTGTTCTGGAATTGGCATAAGTATATCTATGATCTGATATTGGCTATTATTATAGTGCTCTGTGATGTTATTTGGTAATGTGCACGTGGATGCGAATGTATTGATTAGATCTCATAGCTTTGTTATGGTTATATTATGCTTACACTATTAAAAGAGCTGCGAATAGACTCATTCTGTGTGAACTTAGTAAGTTATAATACAGATCAGCCTCAAAATACCTACTCTCTCCCAGGGTGTAGAAACCTGGTTCCAACACCCTCCCATACTACTTTGGGTGAGACCTTGGCCTGCGCAAGTAGGTCACTGCCGAAAGGGCCAGTAGTATAAGGGTTTGTTGGCAAACCTTAAGCTCTGAACCTGGGTTAGGACCCCTTGAGACAACAAGAACTAAGTGGTTTATTATCACTATTAGAAATTAGTAAGTGGTTTATTAGCCCTCTTGGCAAGCACTCAGTGGTTTATCGACCCTTTCTTCAAGAAACCCAGTGAATTGCTACCTTGCCTAGTGGTTTGGAAACCATATGAAAAACACCCATCACCCAATAATATCATTTGAAACTTCCAATGATCCTTCCAATATTGGACACACACAGTCCAATGCTTCAATAAATTAGCACAGGGAATCACATCTCATCACCCTCAACAAGATTTCTCAACCACTCAACATTCATGCTCTTGTGTTGTAAAACTAGTTCTCTCTCCAACGTTCTCTCACACTATGCATGTCTTGTTCTCTCCTATAATCCAAATCCTTGTTTTTCTTTCCATTCTCCCTTTTTTATTTAACTTCCTTTCCTTCCACCCAAATTTTCACTTATATTTTCCCTCATCGAGGGGAACATGAGAAACATGGGCATTTTCTTGGCCCATATTTCCTTTCTAGTTGTAGGTAATGGCGAATTGAGTTATTCCAACTACCATCATTCACTACATTCCCCCATATCATGGATCCGTCCTCTCAATATTCAATTCCATCCAATTATAAAATATGTATATAATTAAAAAATATATAAAAATATGGGCATATACAGGCCCTACTTCTTGTTACTAGGTTTTCTAGTACAACATAAAATACATCCTGTAATGAACCTTTCTATATGTTCTTGCATTATGGTCTAGTACACATATGTCTATAATTTGGAAACTATCTTCTAAAAATTTAAATTCCCTATAACCTTGGAAACATGAGCCCCTTGGATTATCTATAGGCATTCACCTTTAGGAACACAAATCTTTTCCCAACTATAGATGATAGTAAATTATTTTTTCACCATAATGTGCATCATTTTGGCCTTGTATCTATTTAAATACCTCATTTTTGTCCTCATATACTATATAATAGCTTGTATGTATGTGTTGTGGATGAAATGCTAATGTTATTATTAGCTCCCAAAGCTATACTTTTTTATGTAGGTGGCCTCAAAATCCTGTTGCCTAAATTATTTTTGCTTCCATTATTATACTTGATGACTAAATGAAATTGACATAGAAATCTTGTCCACTTGTAGTGTTTGGTGGTTGGTGATTAGTGTGGATGATGATCCCTTTTCCCATGAGATAATTTTTTCACTTTGTGACAACCTGTACTAGGGAATAGAGCTCCTTATCATAGGTAGGGTAGTTGGGAACTATCCCATGAATTTTTTTAGAATGGTAGGATAGAATCCTTCCTTCCTACATCAATAACACTCCCATGGCATGGCCACTTGCATCCATATACACTTCAAATGACTTATATAGTTTTGATAATGTGAGAACTAGTGCTTGAATAATTTTTTTCTCAAATCTTAAAAATTATTGCACTGACCCTTCCCTCACTAGGAGATTTTTCCATTCATTAATATTACATCGAGCATTGTAGCCACCATTGAAAATGTAGCTATAACTTTCCTCAAGTACTCTTCTTCTCCAACTAAAACCCTAACTTCAAATACATTTCTAGGTAATAAGCACTTCATGATGGCCTCCATTTTGTAGGATATATCTTAAGCTCCCCTCCACCAATCACATAGCTTAAATAAACCAATTAATTATGTGGAAACTCATATTTCTTGATATTTTCTAGTAGACAGTTCTTCTTCAAATTATCTAGAACCTTCATCAAGTGCGACATGTGCTACTCATATTTAGCACTATAAACAATTGTATCATCAAAATAAATAATAAAAAATTAATATAGATAAATGTGTAGTACAAAATTAATTAGTCTTATGAATGTAGTAGGAGCAATGCATAGACCAAATATCATGACTAACCACTCATACAAACCTTCTCTAGTTTTGAATTTAGCCTTCTAAGTTTCTTCTTCTTTGAATCAAAATTGGTGATACCATGGTTTCAAATCCATGCTGATGAAGTATTTCGCATGCTACAATAATCTAACATATTATTAATTATTGGTAAAGGGTGTCTATTCTTAAGTGTAACCTTGTTTAAAATTTGTAATCGATGCACATTCTTAAAGTCCCCTCATTCTTAGGAAAAATTCTGATGGGTGGCCCACAAGATGAGGTACTTGGTCGAATGACACCTACTCTAGTATCTACTACAAATACTTCTTCACTTCAATTGGCTCAAGAATGGACTACTTGTATAACCATATATTTGGTAATGGTGATTCTATCATATATTGCACCCATTTATTGATTCCTTATTCCTTATCGACTCCTTTCTAGGATGATTTTATATTAAGAATAGTAGTTTTCACATTTATTTCTAGAACTTGTAAATTTCTTGGCTTCATTGGCACTTTTCTTTTCCTACAAAAATAAACTTGTATCTTCATTCATTATTAAAAATATATATATTTTGTATATACACAAAAATAATGTGTGAATTCATCAAGAGTATGGCCATATCATTTTGTGGAAAAAAATTCAATACATATGCTTAAAAGCATTTATAAAGTGCACTAAAGTCCATGAAAAGCAAAACTAAAAACCAAAAAAACATTTAAAAATACAAGGGAAGAGATCAATTAATGTTGACACTTGTCTTCCCATTATTCCCTTTCTTTTTTCAGACTTGTAGCCTTTCCGTAGTTTTTTGATCCACTAGAACTAGAGTCAATTGACCCACAAAAAACTCTAAAGGATGCTCCTTGTCTCAATCTAAGTTTTATGATATGTGGAGACATTTGGTTCCCACTACGTCATCCTCTTTGTATGTCATATATATCTTATGATTTAGTGTAGTATGATAAGAAATCTGGTACATAACCTTTATGAATATGAGTATAAACCCCAAACTCTACCACGATGTCACTGTCCATTTTAACCTTTGATTGAACTTATTGATTTTTTTTTTCCTCCTCTTCATTATCTCAAGGGTGAATCTTTGAAAAATGCCATCATTTTGGCTATTTAGCTAGTAATTTTTTTTGGTCTTATTAGTTAGTGGACATGTGTTCTACAAGTGACCTATTTGAGAGAATAATCGACCTCAAAATGTCATGTTCTCATAATAAAAAAACTTGGGATCATTAAAAATATCCATGTTTCAATGTTATGTGATCTGGTAGTGTTGAAAATTGTAATTAGGTTTGGTCTTCATAATTCCCTCATTATAAATCATGAAATTGTATATTATTTATAAAAAATAAAAATAAATTATATTTTTATCTTTGGAGTATGGGTTTCATACTCAAGTTTGAGTCAAAAACATGTTCTTCATGCGTTTAGGTCTTCTACGTCTTTCTAGGAAAAAGAATATTATTGGTCATGTTTCATAGTCTCGTTTGGACTAATTATAATAAATTAAAACATTTATATTGTTAAGAAAAATCCATGGATAAGAAAAATACGAAGGTGGCACAAGTAGTAGATCAAATTGACCTAAAAGGAGGGAATTCAACCCTCAAGAAAGGTTGTATAAAGGAGAGGAACTTGACTCATTTGGTCACTCATCTAACACAAGTTCGATATACAATAGAAAAGAGAAGAAATATAGTTGGAGTACGAAGAAGAAAAGCATAAGTCAAAGTTTTTCAAATATTTTTCTTATATCGCTAGGATTTGTGAAGCTTCCACTTGTAGGAGGTTGATCGCTAAAACAAAAAGACAACAAAAGGACCCATACCACAAAGGGGGATTTACATACCCATGTTTTAAATATTCTTCACCATGTATTTTAAATAAAATATTATTCATTTTAAGTCCTCCTATTGGGTTATTCCACTTTTCTTTACTGCTGCTATATGTTTTGGACTTGCATCATATATTTTATTGCGGATTTTTATCACATTTTCTTGCAGATGTAAAGCATAAAAGAGTTCAAATATTTTTGTTAGGGTCACTAGTCACAACAACTTAATTCAATCATTTTTGGTACACATACTAATAAATTTCATACTAACAAGAGTTGCAGTAGAAGAGCTGTAGTATCAAAGTTCTGGAAGTTGTCTCAAGAAATATCTTATTGGGGGCTAACATGGGGCTTGGACGGTTTATTGGCTTTGGTATTTGGGTATTGTAAGTTGCTTTTGTAAGCATATTCTAAAGAATAAGAGAATAATTTTCTTGGTTTTTTGCTTGGAGGATTTTTTCCCTGGCTTGGAGCCTATATCTTATGCACTATGTCTGGTTGTGATCTTCATTTTTAAAGTAATTTCTTGATGAAAAAATATCTAATAAAGTAATAAAAGTCCAAAAAATATCACAAGTAAATATCAAGTTAAGTAAAATCATCTAAATACCTAAGTCTCCTGATTTTCCAATAATTACAAAAGCCAAAAATTTCTTGTAGGGCCAAAGTTGTAGTAAGAGAGTTGTTATCACACAAAAAAAGATCGCAATCCCATTTCATACTAGGTGGATCAAAATACACCATGTAGGATCAAGTTTACCATGGTAACTTCACTTTCACCATAGGAAATAATTTAGTAAACTTTTTTTATTAAATAATTTATGATTAAAGTTAAAAATCCCTATTATCACTCAGATTGAACCTTAGGCTGAAAAGGGAAATTCCAAGGAAACCACAAACCATGCTTAGCTAAGTAGCTAGCCCTACTAGGAAAGGAGAGGTCTCTCTCTGTAAGGATCGCAGCCAAGATGGATGATTAAAGAAGATATTAGGCTAGGTATAGTATCTTAGGGTTTTTATTTGATTGTATAGGGTTATGCTGGATCAGAAGGAGAAAAATAATTAGGGCAAGGGAAATTAGGTCAAAATCTGCAGGGTGTTCTTGGGGCAAGGTAGGTATATTAATTTAGCACTTTAAGCTTTCAATGGGTGGCATGATCAAGACAGGTGAGGGGCTATAAAGAGTATGGTGAAATCATGGGTTCTTTCTAAACTGAAGAATTACAGACTATGAAAATTTACCCAATATAGAGCATAGAAATTATGGATTTTGTTCATCAAACTTGAAAACATTCACTTAATAGAAATTAAATGATGGATGAAATTTAAAAAAAAAAAAAAAACATTCTAACAACTGAGCACAAAAGTATAAACTGAAACTAAACACCATACCACATGGATCCCATAAAAATAGCTACAAATTTGATTAATGTTCCTCCTCAGAACTAATACAAAATATGTCTCTTCAAAAGCCAAGCATCCAACTGACTCCAAACCTTATAAATCAATGAGAAAATACATGATATAGACCTCAAACCAACTCATCCTAGCTTCAGGGGGTCGAATCCATCAGAGGAGGAGTTGATCCAAGAAAGACTAAACTGACAACTAGAGAATAGGGTGGTCAAAGTGACTCATCCCAAATTTGAGCAAATTGATTCATTACATGTCATTGAGGCCATTTACCTAATGTATCTATCTTAGATAAACCATAATTAAATCACCAACCACTTATTACATCAGTAAAATTATATTTCCCAAAACGAAAAGTCAAACTGGAGAATATTTGCTAAATATTGTAAAAAAACTGTAATTTTCTAGCAAATGCGCATCGTCCAAGCAGGAAAAATAACTTGTTTTGAAAGCTGGTTTTGGGCACCTTCCCGGTGTCCAAATCCGCTCCATGATATCTCATTGGAAAGATCGTGGAATAGAGTTTCTAGATATATCTTCATTTTTCAAAATGGTTTTGGTTTTTCCTGTCAAAAATCCAATCTCCCAAGATTGGTAAACGTGCAACGACCAGGTCAAAAAGGAGGCAGAAACATGATTTTTAGGTGGTTTGTTTCATGTTTGAGGGACCAGTTCTTCTCCAAATATTTTGAAACTTACTAGGGTTGATGTAATCCCCATTATAAACTTTCTGGTGGTGGTCGTTTGGCATTTGGAGGCCCCAAAAAAGAGCGTAATGTCCAAGTCGCTGCGCCTTTGGAAAAATTTCTATGTTGAAAATTGCAAAAAATTACTGAAATGAACATAAGTGAAAAAATGTGCCAAAATTATGAGGGTACTTGCTCATGGAATGTTTGAGGCATGAAGTGACACCTCAGCAAGTATTTCTAACTTCTCTTTCTTCTTTTTCTTGGTCAAACTTTCAATTTTGTCATTAGCTCTTTTAAGCTTTGGCCAAGAGCTGCTCCAAGTGTTGGCTGAACCTCTCAAGCCATACTTCTATGTGCTCATTGATTTCTATGGAAAGTTTTTCATATAAAGCAAGCTGGTCTGCTAGCTCAACTACCCTTTGTTTCTCTAAGGTTAGATCTCTTTTTAGCCCGATAGTCCTTGGTCTTTGTCTTGGAGGTTGTTCCTCCTCATCATCTGGTTCACCATACTTCTATAGTGTCTCTTCAAGAAAGGCTTTACCCTTATCTACCTCTCTTTGTGCTTTGATACACTTCACCTCATTGATGGCCTTCTTGGTCTTCAGATGTTGATTTTCTTTCTCAAGGAAGTCAATCACATACTTGGCCCTCTTGAGATTAGTTTCAAGTTCACTAATATTTTCCTCTTTTCCTTTGATTGCTGCATTGGTGATTTTTTCTTCATCTCATTCACTTAGGTCAGTCAACTGAAATTCATGATCTGTTTCATGTTTTGCCTCCTCATCATCAATGTTTGGCTCTATTGCCTGTTTCTTACCTTTATTTACCTGTTGTGTTGATGAAGAAGGCATGGCCCCTTTCACTCCAAGTGAATCAAACACATGCTTATGACCTCTCTGATAAGTGTTGGGCCCAAATTAAGGTATGTTCTCACCCTATAAGTACATAAAATTATGTTATAATTTTGGGGGAATTACTATTCATATTGACAATAAAGAGAATAAAATATTATGAAAATGAGAACAATTAGACTAATGATGAAAAGAATGTTTTTGTAACAGAAAACTGACTTCCGTTATCTCCACTTGCAGGAAGGCAGAATTGATGATAGGAAATGGAAGCTAACCAACAGATGAAAGCATATGAGATCCGGGTAACTCCCAGCGGCCAGCAGAAGGAAGAAAGACAAATCCGAGTCCAAGAACTTAAATGACAGCCACGCGTAGTGGGTTGTCGTTTGGGAAATACTTTTGCATTTTTGAAATCGCCTTTAAAAAGGAGAAGGACAAATGAGAAGGGAAGTCAGAAAAAGGATAGGAAATTCATTCTCTAATCGACACATAAAAATAAATCTGTCTAATTGCATTTTTGTAACATCACTGGTTGTAATATAGAGCTTTGAACAATAATCTTTTGAAGTTTTTACTACGCTAGGGCTTCTGGTGGTCTAGGCCCAACCTCTGGAAGTTCCACACAAGTTTCCATACTCTATGTAGTTGCAGAACCAATGCTTAAGTATCTGATGCAGTTGTAAAGTATATTTCCATTCAATAAAGTTACAGTTCTCTTTCTTCAGGATTGTTAGAAATTTATTTCTTGAATAAGGACAATCGCAATCGTATTTTCGATTTATGGAAATATTTCATTATCAGTAGATAGTTCCAATTCTTTTAATACCTTTTCATTTGAGTTATAGGTCGTAGAATAAGGTGATTTCAATGTTATATGTCTTCATGAATTGCATTCTTCTTTTAGCAGAATGAAGCGTTCAACCGTCAATCAATGTTGATTAATTAAGTCATAAAGAGAACTCCATTGCAAAGTTACTTAACTAATTGTTGTACGATTTATTTAAATTGCTTCTGTTATACTGTTGTTCAATTACTACTCAGTTAATTATATTTTCGTTCCATTACTTCTAAGCTAGTTATATTGTTGTTCCATTACTGCTCAGTTAGCTATACCTCTGATTCAATTCAATTCCATTACTGTTCAACTTAGTTAGACTGCTATTCCATTCAGCTCCATTTCTGTTCAGTTTATTTAGACCGTTGTTTACTTCAATTCAATTGCTGCTTGATTTCTCTAGATTGTTGTTCAGTTCAGTTAGACTGCTGCTTAATTCAATTAGATAGTTTCTCAATCTTGCTGCTCAATCTTAGGTTAAAAACCAATCCAAGCCACCCCTCGTAGGATAAGCAAACTTAGGAAGTTAGCAATTTCTTTCTCATAAGTGACAAGGAGTAACTATTAGACGACCTGACTCGCATATATTGTGCCATCACCCTTGAAATAAGAAGACTTACCTTGGGTTGATAATTAAATGAGGAAGTACTAGAGTAGTCGATAATAAGCCACCTTTTTGAACACCAACATTTTGGCGCTGTTGCTGGGGAGAGTGTTAAGAGTCATCTCCTTTATTCATCTTTCTCCATTGTTGTGAAGAATTGGGTATTGAAATTGAGAGGTAAGAACCTACGTACCGGCAAGCAACATGCTTGCCCTCTAGCCCATTTACCAGCAAGTCGTGCAAAGAACCATAGGATGGGTGCTCTTGTTTTATGACTAGGAAGAAAAAGATAGAAAAAATCAGAATTCATTCGCAACCATCCTCACAGTCCAAAGGACCACTGATCCTTGGAATAACAACATATATAGACTAAATCATTAATAAAGATGAATCTCAGGCATCTATACGACCCATAATTCTTTCCATTCAAAGTCCTAATACACTCCCTCAGGCGACAGCCTCACCATCTTTAGCCTAAGCCAAGATTCACTGCAAGACAAAAGATTCTGAGAAAATCCTACAGATTTTCATTCATATAGGCACCAACCCTTCAAAAGAGGGAGGCTCTTGCAACCTACAAGAAGGAGGGGGGAGAAAATAGTGGAGGAATTCACATAGAAATATCAGAACCTAAGTCCCCTAAAGAAGTGATCGAAACAGAAGTACTTAGGATCCTAGATTAGGTAAGTTCTATAAAAACCCCCACCGCATCCACCTCCCAATCCTATTAGAATCACTCCTTTAGATCAATAAGTTCCTGAAGATTTTTGGCACCTCTTTGATTAGATGGAAAATAATCAAAATCAGAATTAGAGGCAGAAATCAACATTGGAATATCCTATTGTTGATCATGCTGCCAATGCCCCTGTGAAAGCCATTCCCTTGCACAACATCCCCAACTTTCATGGATTAACCACAGAGGATCCTGATTCATTCCTATTTGAACTTGATGTCTTATGCAGAGGATATGACTACACCATCCATCCCAAAAAACTAAAACTATTTCCCTCTACCTTAAAAGGAACTGCGCTCCACTAGTTCATGGGATTATGAGGGGGAACTATAACCAACTCAGACCAAATGAAGAATATTTTTCTTACCAAATACTAGGACTATTGTCGAACCCGAGATCTAAAAGATGAAATGTTCAACGTGTCTACAAAAGACAATGAAACATTAGAGGAATATGTAAAAATATTTCAATACAATTTACAAAGATCCCCATATACCACGTTGTCCAAGGACATTTTAAAAGCCACGATGCTTAAAGGGATGAAGGAAGAATGGGTTGAGATGCTTAACATAATGGGGAAGGGAGATATTTAGCAGGAAAAATACGACGAGATTATTTCCTTATGTATTAGATACTCTCGGGGTAGCTCACACAATAGACCTGTTGGGCGTGATTCTATGAAGAAAGACCTTAAGCATACCAATGGCAATGTAACCAGAGCATAGTTTAGAAATTTGTTAGAAAATTTTAAAACTGACATCCTGGGTACTTTGACAACACAACTTGATGTTTTACAAGCCAAACAGAAACAAGTTATAGCAGAGCAAAACCTGGCCATATTTTTCCCAAGATGTCAAAAGAAGCAATGCCAGAGGGAATGTCCTTTAGACATGGTTCAGACTTGTGCTATCTGTACCAAGGATCATACCACGGACTAGTTTCCTTCACTTCCTGGGCTGAAAGCTGTCTACAAGGAAGTAGAAGAAGAAATAGAGCCAGTCTATTTAATGAATCAACGTCGGCAATGGCAAGCACCACCTGACATCCTGGCATACCGCAAGACCTACCTCAATAATTTTCATCGTCGCAGTTTAGCTAGAAAAACCTTGCAACAACTTGGCAGAATCAAAAACCCTTCCCAACTTGGCCAAACGAAGCGTTTCCTATGCCACCTTGGCCTACACAACCTCCACCAGGGAGTAATTGGTAGAACTTTCCTTGCTCTCCCCCTTATTGGCAGAATGTCCCATATCAAAGCAAATGGCCAAACCCACCTACTCAAAACACCAATTGGAATTGGCAGCGACCCATGGGAATGGCCAATCTGTCGATAGGAGCAGGGACCCAAAATCAACCTACGTTTCCAGCTCCCTACCCAGTTCAACATAACCAGCAGCCTGTCATACACCCTCAATTGTCATCCCAACCCAATCCTAATCCCAATAATAGACTGGTTCAACTAATTTAGATCATAGAAAATCCAAAACCCAATGTCGAACATAAACAGTGCAACGAATTGAGGTTAAGATCAAGATGTACCATCTTACCTATAGAAGCCACAACTCCACCTTGATCCCAAGTTGAAACCTCAACATAACCTAGCTTAACAAATATAATAGAAACAGGTAAAGATAAGGAAAAAATTGATCAACAAAGACCTGAAGAACTTAGGGTAACTCTGCCTCGATTTCCTGAAATATTAAATATACCCAGGCCTATAATCACTCCAGATTTTGACATCCTAGGGGAATTAAGAAACCTTTGTATCCAAATTCCTCTTCTCCATTCCATCCAAGACATTCCCATCTATGCAAATACAATCAAAGAATTATGTGGAAAAACACAAGTCAAGAAAACAAAGGCTGCACCCATCATTCATGTGGTAGGACTGCTATCTGACTTGTTATTAGGTAGGGAATCACCTGTGAAATATGAAGACCCGGGAAACCCCATTGTAACTTTGCAAATCTCTGGTCACTCATTTCCAAACACATTGGTTCACCCAGGGGAATCCATTAACATCCTAACTACTGGAGCTTGCAAAAAACTGGGCATATCAGCTTTAGAACCTACCACCACGCTTCTGGAACTAGCTGACAGATCTGTTATCAGACCAGAGGGTATAGTGCAAGACATCATGGTCTCTGTGGAATCATGGGAATAACCAGCTGATTTTTATGTCATTAATCCAAAAAATAGGATGTAAGGACACCCATTTATTTTTGGCCAACCTTGGCTGGCCACAACAGATGCTTACATAGGCTGTTGAGAAGGTAGCATGAATATCACTAGAGGAGATTCTATAAAAAACATAATTATTTATCCGCCTACCAAACCAAGCCTGCCCATGGTAAAAACTCACAAACATCTAGATACCTATTGGGAGAAAAACATTTGTCCACCTCTGACACTAGTAGAAGCTCTCGAATTCAAGGATCAAACTGAAGATGATGTAATCAATAATTTTATGAATCAGTCATCCACGCCTGAAAATATAAAATGCCAAATGTTGAAAATAGTCCTCAAACATGAAGATCAAGAGGATCCTGTGACAGACTTCGAGACTTAACATATCTCCACAACCACTGTTCGTAACAGCATACCTATTGAGATCGAGCTAGGAAAGATTCTGAATATTAATGGCAGGTTGGATGACAACCAAAATCAGAAAATCATAAAAGTCCTCCAAAAGCACCAAGGTGCATTTGCATGGGACTACCAAGACATGAAGGGTTTGGACCCACAACTATGTATGCACCACATCTATACCGATAGGGAAACACGCCTCGTTAGACACCCCAATGAAGATTAAACCCGCACTTAAAAGAGATTGTAAAAGAGGAGTTGCAAAAACTGTTAGATGTAAATTTCATTTATCCTATTTTAGACAACAAATGTGTCTCCCTCTAGTAGTCGTCCCTAAAAATAATGGGAAGTGGAGAATCTACATAAATTACAGAGAATTAAATAAGGCAACGCAAAAATACCATTTCCCTCTCCCCTTCATTGAAAAATTCCTTGATACATTGGCTGAGAAACGGTTCCTCTCCTTTCTTGACGGATTCAGCGAATAAAATCAAATCCAAATAGCTCATGAAGACCAAGATAAGACAACCTTTACCTACCCGTGGGGCAGTTTTTCTTATAGATTTTTACCGTTTGGATTATGTAATGCCCCAACAACATTTGAGAGAGCCATAATTAGCATTTTTTCTGACTTAATAATGAAGGACTTGAAATCTATATGGATGATTTTACACCCTATGGGGAAGACTTTGATCAAGCTCTAGAAATGTTAGAAAAAGTGTTAGAACGATGTATTGCTACTAGACTATGTCTAAGCATCGGAAAATGCCACATGATGACGAATGAGGGGTTAATCCTAGGTCACTACATTTCTGCAGCTAGAATACAGGTAGATCCAGCTAAAATAGAGGTAATCCTTATGTTGGCCACACCTTGTACACAAACAGAGGTGCCTAGTTTTCTGGGAAATTCAGGATATTATCACAAATTTATAAAAAAATTCTCACAGATAGCTGCACCTCTGTATGCATTAACTGGGAATGTTGAATTCCATTGGACTGAAAAATGTGACACCGCTTTTAAAGACTTAAAGAGGTTGGTCTCAACAGCCCCAATCCTGCGAGGTCATAACTAGAAACTGCCCTTTCACATCTCTTCCAATGCATCTAATACAGCAATAGGAGCAGCCCTTGGCCAAGAAGAAGATCGAAAGCCTTATGTTATTTATTATATCAGCAAAAACCTTACTCCTACCAAATTAAATTATACAGTGACCGAAAAAGAATTCCTGGTTTTCATTGATGCTATCAATAAATTCAGGCACTATATAACCGAATAGCAATTTTTCCTATCTACTGACCACTCTGTTATTAGATATTTAGCTAATAAACCAATCACGAATGGGATAATAACTCATTGGTTAATGTTGTTGCAGGAATTCGATATAACGATCAAAGATCATCCAGGGAAGGAAAACATGGTCGCAGACTTCCTGTCCGGAGTCCCCAAGATAGATGACACACTAACAGGTGATGATCAATTCCATGATGAACACCTATTTGCTATAGCAGTCTAGAAACCATTGTATGCATATGTGGCAAATTATCTGGTAGTGGGGAAGTTACCTAGACACTTAACATCGAGAGAACGAAAATTTATTGTACAACGCAGCACAAGATTCTCTTGGATTGGAGGATACCTATTCCATACAGGGGCCGATATGCACATACGCAGATTCATAAAGGAAGATGAAATCTATGACATCTTATGGGCCTGTCACGATGAACCTTGTGGTGGCCATTTCACAGAATAACGAACAGAGCATAAAGTGTTGCAATTAGGCTATTATTGGCCTACGATTTTCAAATACGCAAAGAATTATGTCCAAGCCTGCAATAGCTGCCAAAGAATAGGTCGCCCAGGCCAAGCTAATGAAATGCCAATACAACCCTAATTGGTGGTGGAACCATTTGAACGGTGGGCATTGGACTTCGTTGGGCCATTCAACCCACCATCAAAAATGAAAGCCCACATATTAGTTTCCACAGATTATGTCACTAAATGGGTAGAAGCAGTGGCCTTGTCAAGAGCCACAGAAGAATCAATAATTAATTTTCTCTTTGAACTATTCGTGAGATACGGCTTACCAAGGGAAGTGATAACCGATGGGGGGGCACAATTCATAGGCAATAAGATCACATCTACCTTAAGAAATCACCATATCATCCACAGAGTTATGTCTCCTTACCACCCGTAGGCCAATGGGCAAGTCAAAAGCACCAACAAAGTCCTGGAGGCAATCCTTACCAAGACGGTAGCAGCACACCGCTGGGACTGGACCACTAGACTACTAGAAGCCTTATGGGCTTATCGAACAACCTGGCAAAATACCACAAGACATTCACCATATCAGCTAGTATTAGCGAGAGAACCTATCTTCCCTATTGAATTCGAAATCAAAATTCTGAGAACAGCCCAGGAAGTGGGATTGGACTTAACAGAAACTCAAGCTAAGAGACTCCATCAAATAAATGAACTGGACGAAATTCGACTGCTAGCCTTGCAACGCACAACAATCATTGAACAACAACGAGACAAGTGGCACCACAACCTAATAAAGAAGAAGGTATTTCAAAAAGGAGATTGGGCACTCCTCTATGACTCCAGATTCAAAGACTTTCCAGGAAAACTGCAAACAAGGTGGCTCGGTCCATAGGAGATTCAGGAAATACATAGAAATGGTACCCTCACCTTGACCACCATAGATGGGTCTGTTTCAACATTTATAGTTAACGGACACAGAGTAAACCTCTATCACAAACCTCTCATGAAATCATCTTTCTGTCAACAGGTACGAAATGATCCCACCATCCAAGTTGTGGTGCAAGGGGGTGATAACCCCACAAACTCAAGTACATGAGAGGTTTGCTAGAATCACTTGTAAATAATGTATATAATTATCTTGCCTTGTTGTACATTCTTCAAATTTTCAATTTATTTTCCTTATAATATTATGTTTTTATTGTTTTTCAATTCGTGAATAGCTACTGTTCTATATTTGAACGGCTGTTGTTCGGTCGAATTGAACATCTGTCCATTTGTTGTGATTTTTGTTTTTGATGTTCGATTCGTGGAAAAAATTTGTTTAATATTTGAATGGATGTTGTTCAGTCAAATTAAACATCCATTGGCTATGTTTTTCTTTTTGTTGTTAAATTCATAGACATTTGTTGTTCAATCTCTGAATGGCTGCCGCTCAATTGAGCAGCCAGTTGCGGTGTTTTTATTTTTGTTGTTAAATTACTGAAAAAATGTTGTTCAATATTTGAATGGATGCTAATTCAACCAAAATTGAACAACCAATTTTACATTTGTTGTTCAATTTGTGAATAGTTGTTGTTCAATCTTTGAACGGTGGCCATTCAGTCGAACTGAACAGTTGTTTGTTGTGTTTTTTAATTTTTATGTTCAATTCAAGGATGGATACTGTTCAATCTTTGAACGGTCGCGGTTGAACCAAATTGAATAGCCATTCACTGCATTTTAATTTTTCGTTGTTCAATTCATGGACATCTGTTGTTCAGTCTTTGAACGGGTACCAATTCAACCACAATTGAACAACTGTTTTCACGTTTTTAATTTTGTTGTTCAATTCTTGAACATTTGTTGTTCACTTCTTGGACAACTGTTGTTCGATTGAACCGAAAAACTGTTCATTGCTATTTTTTTATTTTTGTTGTTTAATTCGAGAAAAACTGATGTTCGATCTTTGAACGACTATTATTCATTCAAATTGAACAACCTTTTTTTTGAGCATTTTTAATTGTGCCGAGCAATATTTGAACAGATGCTGCTCAATCTCTGAACAACTGCTATCCGACCAACTTAAATAGCCATTCTTGTTGAATTGAGTAACCTTGAGTAGGGAATGGCAGTGGGAAGTGAGAGGGAAAATGGTAAAATAACAAATATGATGGCCCCTTGGCACTATAATTCTTAAATAGGAAGCTGACATTATGCACACATGAAATGAAAGGCTAAGTCACCCACAGTTCAAATATGATATCATACAATACATGAACTTATGATGATATATCTTTTTGCACTATTTGAGTAGTATGTCCCTACAACATGAAGAAATGGAATAAGGGGTATTAATGGTGTTGGCATTTTGTTCGCTTCATTCACCATCCCTCACTCTTAAGGAGTTAATGAGCCTCCCTCTATGTATAAAAATCAATCATTATGTGTTCATGCAAATCTTTAAGAGGATAGGGGGTCTCATTACGAGCCAGCCTACCATGTTCATAGGTATTTAACAAGTGACATGATTGCAATGGCTACCACACTAGGGTAATGACCTTCTCATCTACTAGAAGGACCGGAGGTCTCATCACGAGTCAGCCTGATCACTCTGTTACAATTCTAGTGAATGTAATTGTGACTATCTAGCTACCACACGAGCACAATGACCTCCTTATAGATCAATATATTAAAATTCAAAAGGAAGTACTACACTTACATGTATATTTTAAGAGAGGATAGGGGGTCTCAGCACGAGCCAACCTACCATGTTCACAAGAGTGTAGCAAGTGACATGCCCACTATGGCCACCACACTAGGGTAATGACCTTCTTAACGACTTGAAGGACAGGAGGTCTCATCATGAGCTGGCCTGATATCTTTGCTACAACTCTAGTGAGTGGCACCATGGTTATCTGGCCACCATACCAGCATGGTGATCTCTCAATAAATGGAAAAACAATTATTCTTACATAAGAATCTTGTCTCATTTTTCGTGTTAAAATAGCAACCCTGTCGAGGCTATGAACGCCTATTGGCAGCAGTGGCTCTTCTTGTAGTATGAAAGCATGCCCCTTAAATATCCAATTGCTTTTATATACACCTTGTCTTCCATTCTTTGACCTCAAGCTATTACTAGAATTAGTAATAATTATGACCTACCATAAGAATAGCTAACAAAGATATGCTTACATATTTTGAACTTTGGGATGACAAGGCTAATCAGTACTTGAGTCAGTCTTGCTTATGTCATAACTTTTCAGGTGTGCAAGGACATCATATCACAATAATGGCTATGTTATTTCCTCTCCATTTCAGTCTTCACTTTGGATATAGTTAACAGAAACAAATCTAACCTTTATACATATATTATTAATTATTAACTCTGCATCCTTCCCCATGATTATCATTTACCAGTCATTCCCACTGTACATTCATGAGACAAATCTCCTTTACTTGAGGCATGGGTATAGCTGCCCCAGTGAGGGGTGCAGTTGGCCTTGTTCATGTAAATCCTTTAAAGATACCCGTTAGATCATAGTGGTGGAAGGGCCACTACAATTAGGCATACTAGATATTATCATGGGAGGCGACAATGCTGCAGCACACAACATATCATTGAGAACAAAAATGAGGAAAAGGCACATCTATCATTATTAGGAGGAAATACCTTCAAGCATTTTTTATAAAACTTTCTATTTCATGGCTGACACATTATCTCCAGTAATAAATTGACACGACCTTATATTAGAACTATGGGAGTTGACGGATTTACAGTGATTTATGCAAATGTAGGAAGGAAGAAGCGGAGTCAAGATTGAATATACTGTTGGAACAGATTCTCAGCAGAATTTTACAGTCCCCTGTTAAAATTGATTTAGTGTGTCTCAAATTATTAAATTATTAATCAGGGATATACAAACATTAATTAAACATATGTACAAGATAACCTGCTCTTTATCTTTTTTATTATTTGCTCCAAATTCTTTCTAAGGTGAAATAAGTTAAAATGGCAGTTATAGATTGTTCAAGAGTGATATACTATGATTTACCAATCTTGACTTAATGAAATTGAAATTTAACAACAAAAGAAATTAATACTTGCAGTAAGTATAACTAATCTATTGATCAAACAAAAAACTAGTAAGATAACGAAACAACTCGTATTAGCCTTCATTGCAGGCAAAAGAAGGCCTGTGTAAATTAAATTCGCAATGAAGAATAATAGTTGTCAGTTATTTTGACCTTTAATCATTGGTGACTCATGACGGCAGGTAATCTGTAACTTACTGCTGATGTTGTTGCGGAAAACAGGCTAATACTAAACCTTTATGAGTTCGATCCTGTATTATTAAGATCCGTTTGCGCGAAAGCTGGAGCTGATGAAGATGTCTACGTTCAATATATTTAAGGTTGCGGGAAAAGCTGTACTAAATACACATTATCGCCATTCCTGCTCGGTCAGACACTTGGCTGGAGGACCAAACGCTATGGGCAGCAATAATTTTGAAGGCTGTCTCAACCACGACTGTATAATAAACCTCTCTTTATCAGTCAGATTTATTTGTAAAACAGTGTTGAGGCCCTCTGTTATTAATATCCCAAATTTTAACTCTTTGGATGGATAATAAAAGCGAAATAACAAATAGACTTGAGGTCAAATAAAGACATGAAAATGAGCAGATAATATGAGTTCTTATCATTAACCAAAATATATGAAAATACGAGATTATTCAAACACTAAAGAAAGCGTCGTTCATCTTAACAATCCTTTCTAAAGCGCAAAGGCGGGGCAAGTAGTCCCTGATATGATGAAATAAAATAACAAGTATATAAGACATGTAATGGTTATGATACAATGTGCCAAAGAAATCGATAAAGATATACGTCGCTCTACAAATTTCCCCCTGTTGTGCGGGGCTCTCATGACTCCGTGCAGTCTTCTGTTCTGTTGGTCAGTGTGAAATGAGTCTTTACAGTAAAAGAGAGATATTGACGTTTGGTGGTGATAACATATAAAACAAAGTAATCCACCACCTGTGATATACGCTCAACAACAACTATGTAATATCATCCACATTCACTAACTCCGTGTGTAAACGCTCTTTCATGTCACATTATTAACAACATAAAGGTTAATCATAGCATTAACAAAAAAAACAATTTACTCATTCCGGATTTAAGATGGCCATCAGTGGAAAACAGTCTATGGAGGTGGGCATTAAATTCAACTCCAGGCTTTGAGATGTAATTAACTGAAAGCAGAGGCGTAATAATGATATTTCTGCAAAAAATCCAGTGACGAACTCAGTTGACTTCCATTAGGTGGCACAATAAAACTTGTAATGAGTCTAAACCGATTAATGATTTGTTCTTATTCTTGTCGACCTAACTTCTGCCCATGTGTGGCCTCCGTTTCCTTAGTTGACACCAACATTCAATTTCCTAAATGTTGGAAATTCTTGAAAGCATTACCAGAAGAAACAGCAAGTTTCAGCATTTGTATGAACAAAATCTAAATCAAATAAGAAACTACAACATGAATAAAACCATAATAGAATACACACACACCAATTATTGACAATTTTGAGTTTGAACGATGAAAAGATATGGAAAAAGTATCCATATGGAAAGAACAAATTCAAGGACTCAACATACCCCAACGAAGATATGCACGTATACTCATGCAACCAAGGTACAGCCTCCTGACTGAACTGTAGCCTTAGTCCTTATTATCGCCCCTTCTCTTTATTTTCATTCTGCCATCGTTCTGGGTTCTTCGCCGGTACATGGTGCTGATATTCCACAAGTCTTTCTTTGCTCAGTGCAACTTTCTTTACTTCATACTTTTTCTTTTACAAATGCCAATCTGCTTGTTGTCTCGCGGATAAATACTCAGTTTACGCTATCTTTGGTGTTTATTTTATTTTGATATGAGTTAAATATAGCTCATCTCTGTTTTAATGAAGTATGAACTTGATCATCCTTCAGTATATGAGCAATTTGAAGAAGTGCTGGACTGTGAGCACCTTCTCAAGGATTTCTATATAATCTCTGGAGCCTCCTAACGACGGGTCTACTAGGTGTCTTCTGTTGTTGTGTCTCATCTTTTAGGAAATTATCGTTAATTTGACGAGAAGACTTCATCATCTATTTCAACGCGAAGACAAAGACGGTACACTCATTGCACGATTGGGAACGAAGAAATTGGTTACTATGTGAAATGGATGAAATTGATTAATTTATTGGATATCTCTTTATTAAAATCAATGAAAATGGACCTTTAATTTGTGTTTGCCTAGGTTTATAAAACTCGCTATATCCATTAACATGATACCACTCTTACTTTGTTCTTCTTTCTTGTTTTTACCTTGATGAAATTTAGTGACATGGAGAAAATTAATCTCTGGGCAGAGTGGTGATCTTCTTTTGAAGAAGAGGTTTATGGAGGCAGGCCTCTTGAACTAACCTTTTGGTATTATTAACTTTTAATTTTGATTTCTTCTTCTTTTATTTTTACCAATCTCTCTTCCCTGTCATTTTTATTATAGTAATGGTAAAATTTCTTGGATTTCTTCTGTTCTTTTATTCTTCTTTTTGTGTGCCATTTCAGGGAACTTCTGTGTGGGAGCCTTGGGTTTCCTTGACACTGCTAACCTTTCTCCTTAATTGGTTATGAGGAACTCTGCAGTTCTGCCAAAGTTTCTTTAAGAATTGTTCCCAAGTATATATCTGCACTGATTATTTTGTCAGAATTTTTACAAACATTGTTAAATGAGGCTCTGTCTCTCCTAAATTTTTGATCCATTGTTTCTTTAAAGCTATTGAATGAAGTAGGAAGATTGAAGTTGTTTTAAAATTAATGTGTATCTATTATGTTCCCTTCTTCATAAAATAAAAGCATTTACATAATCATTGTTTCTTGAAATGTAAGTATTGTTATCTTTATTACTTAACAAGATTTCTCTTTGGCTTGATATCTTACCTTAGTTGGAAGGATTATTTTCTCATATATCTGCAATCTTTATTTTAGATACCACATTATATACTGAAAAATACGTAATGTATAATTAACTATTATTAAAAACACAGTCTTATCCCTTGCCAGACCATCCAAATGATCTTGCAGCGCTTTGATATAATTTCTCTGTAGTAGCAGAGGCCTAGATGGCATAATGACAACTTTTCTCAGCCTCTCTTTGCACAGCAATCCCTCTGAACTTAGTCCTTCAGCTCACCTTAATAATTTTCCCCATTTTGCTTCTCTTTGTACTTCTGTGCCTCTGTGAGGGTTTTAAAAGTGAAGTGGAGCATTGAATATACGGAGTAAAACACAATCTTGTGGGGATATTGTATACCATGGAAATAGAGCACCATACAAAATGAATAATTTATTACAGGTGAGATATCTGAGATAAGAGTAAAAGACAAAGACGGAATGGAGTGAAAGCAGAGAATAAGTGAGTAGTGAGTTTTGTAACAAACGGAGGAAAAACCAAAGTTAACAAAGTGTAATGCATTCGGCTATTTAGGAATTTTGGTGGGTATGTATCATCATAGTCACGTTTCAATCAATATGATTATGGAGTTATGCGGCTTGTAAGGTCCTTTGTCCAATAAATACGTGTCATTCTTGATTAGCTGTTGAACATGAGTAAGAGTGAATTTCAATATAGTAAATGGTTTGTGGGTAAATGCAAAGTTAACAGAGGTATTGGAAGTTACGTTGTCAATGCAGATGTTCATGCAGTTGCTGGGTGAACCTCATAGTTTAATTATAAAAATATGTCTTTCTTTCTATTTGAAATAAACTTTATTCATGCAGAATGTACTTTGCCATAGGTATTCATGGGTCGATCTTCATTAGTGTCTTGAATATTACATTGATCCTCTCCTGCATTTGCCTTTGAAGTTTTATTAGAAAACAACATTCTTCTTTATTCTTTGACATTTTGGAAACAATAGCATTGCAGATACGCTTAAATTTGAAGCCCAGGTATTCAGGAAACATTCTCATTTACGGAAATAAACAAACAATACATAAGCGAAATAGAAACAGACAAATGACAAATGACCGGATGCGATGGTCATAAAAAGATTTTTATTGATGGAATGGATGAGATAAGTGGAGACAGTGAAATGAAATGAAATGAAAATGAAATGAAGTAAAATGGAAATACGTGATGGTGGTGAGATAAAATGAGAATAAAGACATAATTTTTTTTGAAGCAAGTGTCGGTGTGGTGCACACCCTATTTTCTGTATAAGACTCTCAATAGGTGAATTGGTTCCAGACTTTCTTTCATTTTTTTTCTCTTTTTTTTTTCTTTTTTTTTCTTTTTTTTTTTTCTCTTTTTTTTTTTTTTTTTCTCTTTTTTCTTGAAAAACAAAACTAGCTTAGTAGAAAGAAGGATTCTTAAGTACCGACACAGATGTGGAGAACTTGAAAACAACTTGACAAAATCCTCTTTGAGAGTGGCTTATGATAAACTTTCAATCTATGGCCTACTTAAAGGAGTTTGAAACTCATCAATAGTTATGATTCTTACGGCTCCACATTGTTAAAGACCTTCTGTCCAATCTCATATGTTAAGCCAATAGGTGAAATTTCCTTAGTCTTTGAACTTGAGTCAAATAACAATGCCCAATCTCCTTCTTGAAACTTCTCTTTGTTCTGTTGTCAGCACCCTTTAGTTCTTTGATATTGATTCTAGATGAGTTTTCAGTGCTTCTTGTGATCTAGCTCATTCAAATGCTTTCCATTCTATGCTTTTGAGCTTGATAAGTCCATTTAAACTGGCTGCCTAAGAGGTCGGCTTGGAACTCAATGGGAACAAGACTTCTTTCCTGCAACCAAGTTCATAGGGAAGGGAGAAGTGTCTGTGCCTTCCTCCAGCCACATGGTCTACCTTAGAGCTAAGGCTTAGGAAGCCTATGCCATCTCTCTTCTATCATGATGAACTGAGTTTTGGTGATGATATGAGCTTTGTTTGTGGACTCCACTTGACCATTTGCTTGTTTGGATGAAGTAGGAGTAGATTACTAGCCTTGGACTTTGTATTCCTTCATCTCCTTCTCACCAGTTGATGTGAATTGGCTCCTTGATCATTACATTTCTCTTGAACTTTGTGATAAAAATATCATCGCAAAAATAGTTCGTGAATTTTTCGATGAATCACTAATCCTTTAGCTTCTACATTAGTAACATAATGGTCTGAAATAATATATACTTCTTTGCTTGATGGTGGATTAATCGGTCGATGAAATCTAAGCTTCCATTTTTTCAAAGGGTTATTGAGTACTTTTGTGTTTTTGCAATGGCGACATTTGAAAGGGTAAGTTCCTACTCTTTGGCAATATCACACCTTTTGACATATTGTTTTGCATCTTTGAAGAGAAGGCCAATACTCCCAAAGGAGAAGATTTTTATAGGCAGTCATACCTATCATAGTCATGTGTATGGATTCATGTGACATGCCTTAGAATATAGGCATTTCATCTTCTGACATCTTAGTCAAGATACGTACTGTTTTAATGATGAATTTAGAAATCATAATTATCTTGAACTCTCACAGGTATTTTACAGTTTTTCTCTTGGAAATAAATGTGAAAGTGATTTCCTGTAACCAAATAGTTAGCAATATCTGCATGCCAAGGGGTCTTAATAGATTCTGCAAACAAATATTCCTTGAAACTTATCTTCTACGGGAGAATCTTCTTTAGTATTTTAGATTCTAGACAAGAAATGGCTCATATTAAAACTGCAGTCTATCCAACACGATAATATTGAATTCTTGCACCAAAAGTAAAAACATCTTGTCCTCTGCCATTAATGTGAGTTTTTAAAACAAATATCTAATTGCGGAATGGTCGGTATGAATAAAAGTTTCATAACATTATGTAATGTCTAAACAATGGTACATGAACAACGGCTAAGAATTACTAGGTCACGATGCAATTTAACTCGGCCAGGGAGTCAATTTTCTTGGTGTAATAAATGGCATAGGGAATTTAAATCTTTTATTATGCAGCTCAAGTAGCTTATCTGGCATCTGTCAGAAATATGGAAAGTTTCCAATTTGGTCCTCTCAAGATAGGTGCTTGATCATTTCTAACTATTTTCAAATTTCAGCGGATTGACAAACTAGGATCCCATTTTTAAGTTAAGTCTTTTTGTAAACAACTTGAAGAGTGGAGATGCTATTTTAGTAGTTCTCTATAATCTTCTATAGTAACTGATGATCTGAAAACTTCTAACATCTTTGACATTTGAATAAACAACTTGGGACAGCTTTATTTTGATCTAATAACTTTAGACATATAGAAATATGATGTCCTAAAACAATCCCTTGATGTATCCATAGCCATTTTAACAGCCAATGAGGTTCATTTCTTTATCTTATGAAACTTTTCCAGTGCTGTCCTCTTCAATGAATTATATACGTGACAAAATCATCTCCATATAAACCTCTGCAATCCATGGATTAGATCGGAAAAAGTTCTAGTCTTTATGTACAGAATATTCTTTGGTGCATTACATAACCAAAAGGCTTTCAGTGAGCAAAGTTCCCCATGGACAAGTAAATGGTATTATCTTGATCTTAGGTGCTACACCGTTGAGTCAACACTAAAACCATCCAAAAATGAAAATACTTTTTTACACTAATGTATAAATAAATCGATAAAGGCAAAGGAAAGTGATCCTTCAAAGTTTCCTTTAATTCGCTCACATGTCAATGCATACTCTCATTTCTACCATTCTTTTTAGGTACTATAACCAAGGGAGAAACCCACTTCAAATATACGAAATTGGATAATGAAGTTTCACATTGAAATTTTTGGAAGCTCTTATTCTACTATCTCACTAGATTCAGTTCATCCTTCTTTGAGTTGTACGATTGGTCCTCTTTATTTTCTTCAATATAAATATGATGGATGCAGAGTCTTGGATCTATTCTACCATGTCGGTATACTCTGTCTAAATACGATGGGGAGTGTTTTAAAGATTCAGTTAGTTCTTCTTGTTGGCATAGGATGTTTATTGATATTTAATGTCTTTTCTGGAAAAATCTCAAAACGAATTACCAAATTCTTCCATAGAGTAAAGACATTTGTCTTGATGATAATAATTATATGGATTCCAAGCGAAATTAGTATTGGGGTCATATTCCAGAACATAAAATTTTTCTAATGGTGGAGGTGACTATCCCTCTGTCCGAAATGGTAAGAACGAGGTTGTGCAGTGTTCTCATCATCGACCCTTCCGGCTGTCTCTATTGCAGCATTGCTCTTTGCGGGGAGGATACAAATTGAATTTCTTTGTCGAATTACCATTAAAAATGTATCTCTCTGAATCTACAACTAATAAAAGCATGTTTGTCCTTGACCAAGGTCTTCCTAAGATAATTGGATACTTCCTCCTAGATTGCTTTTGGGGAGTCAAATTATAAAGTCTGGGATATTTGAAATCTAAGGAAGTGATATCTTCTAATACACCATACGGTTTAATAGCAGTCAAATTAAAGTTGCAGCAAGTAGGTGTAAAAAAAGTTAGAAGATTTCACTTCATTCACATAGTACATCTACTCACTTAATGGTGATAGGCCCTAAGTCAATGTGTTTGGAATTTCTATCCCATTTATATGTGTACTTGACAATTGGACTTCCCGGGATCTACATACTTGCATAATTTTTTTTTTTTTATATAATGTACATTCTTACCCTCTTAGGTGGATTCTTCTTGTGTCCTTTGCTTTCTTCCTGGTCTTTTGAAACTCAACTCCTTTATGGTTTTTTGCTAGAATAGGAATTTCTGATGGCTTGTAGCAATGGAATCTTGATACAAACATTCTTCAATTCATCTAGAGAACACGTTAGGCAACAAAATTGCAACCACCCTTATCAATTTGGTCTTCCCGGGAAAGGTGTAGATGAAATCTGGGTTGCTCAGCTAGGAGTTGTGGATGCTAGCTTTTCTTTTTCTTTTTGAATTTTTGAATTTGAGAGAATTCTTCCTCGGAACCCTTATTGACTTGAAGAAGTCTCCTCGAGAGGTATCTTGCTCTTGAATGTCTATAGAAGGTTTTTCTAAACCCTACTGAATCTGGTTGCACAACAGGTGAGAACAATCATATAGGTAGGAAATTATTTGTCCTTCTACCATATGATAGTTTGAGGATTCTGTTAAGAAGGTTGTATCCATTTGTGAAGAGGCTAGAGGATTCGATTTGTCTTTTTTTAGTATGAGGCATGAGTTGAGGATTTGTATTTTGTTGAGGGTTGATGTTGTAGAAATGGAAATGAAAGTTGTGTGGATTTTGGCAGAGATTGTGGAGCTTATTTGGTTTTGAAAAAATTAGAGGAATGTGATAAAATTGAAGCAATCTCCCCACCATGAGATTTTACATTCCTTGTACCAATGAAAAGCTGATTGTCTATGAGTTTTGAAATGTTGGGAGCCAAAGGATTGTTGTAAGTCCAATTTGGTGGGGGTTTAAAGTTATGGGATTCATTATTACCCAGTGTATTATTACAAGTCTCATTAAAATAATAAATTATTGAATTTGGATCTTCTTGAAAATAGCTTTGGTCCTTGGGGATTGAAGGACAATCCTTGGTTATGATTTTAAAACCACAAATCATACATGTTTCTCTAAACTTTTGCATCCAAGACATTCCCTTAAAACATGTTTCTTTCATTTAGGACAAAGATGGCTAAGCACTCCATGCCTTTTACTATGTTTTGGATTTTAAGGGTGTCTGGTTGTTCACTAAGACCCCCTGATATCGAGTTTTAAACTCATCATAAGCATATTTACCAATCTCACCTATGATCAGTTTGTGATTATTTAGCCTAATAAGAAAAATCCTGAGCCTTTTCCGAGTTTTAGATCTTCCCTTGAAAATTGGATACCGTTCATTTATATCATAGAGAAATGGAGTTGAAATACCTACTGCCCATCATGTTTAAAATGTCTATCCATTCATCTCCTGTAGCTTTTCTATCAGGAGGCTTGGTTTCATTATCTAAGTTGCTCATCTTTGCTCTTTTCAAGTTGTATTGAAATGCCAATTAGTCTTAATTTCATCTTCTTTTTGCATGTTGCGTTACTCATCCTTGTGATTAGTGGGCATACAATAATCCAAGTATCTATCCCAAAAATGTTTCATATCATTCAAAGTCTGATGGATTGATGGCTTCTAATCCCATCCCATTATTCAGAATCCTTCAGGTGAGAAATAGTTTGGAACAGAATCTTGCTAAGTATAAGTTGCTGCTACTTTGAAAAACAAACAGAAATGTTCAGGATCTTCCTTAAGTAATCCATAAAGTTAGGAAGGCTGAATGGGTAAATATTTTACCATTGTTGCATGAAGTTTCCTCATCAACTTCTCAGGGAATCCAAAAATCGTCCTATTTCTACAGTATTTCTTCTCATGTATTATCTTCATTATCTCCTCCTCTCCCTCTACCCTCTGTTGTCACCCCAACCCACATATAGTAACTTCTTTAGAGTCCTTATAGTCCTCTAGTTCTTCTATAAAGGAAGGATGAGAGAAAAGTTTCCTTGTTTTTCTCGTAGACTTTCGTGGAGTGGTGGGGAGAATCTCTAATCCCATTCTTTTCTGGCTTTAAAAAAATCTTAAGGCTAGGGAGTAGATGATGGTGAATGCGGTCTATACAGAAGAAGATGGGGTTGTAAAAATCAGACTCTTGGCTTTTCTTCTAAACCTTCCCCTGAAATCTCTTGCCTCCATGCATGTCATTTTTTAGTTTTTTTTTTAACAAAAGTTGGGCTAATAATTCTACTGATCTTCAGATCACACTAGGTCACGAAGAGAGCCTTTGAAATTAATAAACCAATAACTCTCTTTTATGATCCTCCAGGATCTTTTCAGTCTGAAGGAGAGCATGCTAAGAGAAGTTATCAGTTTCCTTTATGTTTTATGTGTTTTTTTCAAAAGTGGCTACCTAAATTCACTTGCATGGCAATAAAATATTTTGGTCAATTTAGTGTCCTAATTCTTTGCATTAGTATAATCCGGGAATCGTAGTGATGGGGTACGGCGCACTGCCTGTGAATAACCTCTTTCTTATCTTTTTGTCGTTTATGGTCTTTCTAAGGTGAAATGGAAATTCTAAAGTGAAAACAACTGGTTATAATTGTTGAGAAGTGATATCCCCCTATAATGATTTACCAATCTCGAAACTTCAAAAGCAAGTGAAATTACAATGAAAAAGTAAGCTATGCCGTGAGAAATCATTAATCTGAATCAAAACAAAAAACTAGTGAATATAGAAAACTAAACTATTCTTACTCCTTTGAAAACAAAACTATACTTGAAATTTGTCAAAATTACAATGAAAATCTAGCTTATTACATCAATTCATTTTCTGACCCTTCATCATTAGATAATTTCTGTTGGAAATAAATATTAAACAACTTGTGTGTGATATTTAATTTACGGAAAGTAAACTAATACTAAACCACCTTTGCACATGATTCAATCACTGTGTCAGTTATCCAGTGGCAACTGGAAGGCAATTCAGTGTCACTGTATTCAATATATTTAAGTTCGCAGAAAAAAGCCCAATACTAAACTACTTCATCATCGGCCTACATCAGTCCAGTACAGCACACAGGCCGAAGACGCTATGAGCGACTTAATATATCCCAGGCCTTACGAAAAACCAATACTAAACTACCATTTCATCATACGGCCCCTGCCATCGATCCAGTGCTTGGCTTTCGATGGCAGAACACTATAAGTAGCTAAGACACTATGGTAGCAATATATACTGTTTTATGCAGCAGATGGGATAAACAAAGGCGAGTAAAGCAAGCGAAAGTTAAAGCAAAGGCTGACGAAAGAAAACTAGCAGCCAGAGAATAATATAGTTCATATCATTATAAAAATATGAAAATGCCTAGGGGTGTCTACCTAAAACACACACAAGAAAAGCCAAATCCAGTGTCTTAACAATCATAAAAACATAAAAGGCAAGGGGAATGCAATGGAAATTCA
Source organism: Pinus albicaulis (assembly GCA_034641835.2). Classification (NCBI taxonomy): domain Eukaryota; kingdom Viridiplantae; phylum Streptophyta; class Pinopsida; order Pinales; family Pinaceae; genus Pinus; species Pinus albicaulis. The sequence goes on along the minus strand of CM076581.1, from coordinate 1,508,672,134 downwards.
CAATGTATGAACGAAATAAAAACAACACAAAATATGAACATGTAATGGGTTATGATACAATGATTGCTTAAAGAAATGAAATGAAAAATATATACATTAATACACGGAACCTCGAGAACGACGGGGGCCCTCTACGCGGCTGCAGGTATGATCTTCAAACACGAATTAAGTTATGGAAACGGAGTTCTTCACATTAAAGAAAGTATTCTGGTGGTGGTGTCTGACTCAAGGCGACATCAATCACCACATACTTAGTGTGCATCAACAACAACAACAACCATCCGACTCCCATTCACCTAACTCTACGTCATGCCTGCATGGCCTCTTTATAAAACAATAAAATGCTTGTTTCGCCAAGAGTTTATGATAGCAGCCAGGCACGTAGACCACTAGGAGCTAGTTTGGGGTATATTCACATGTTGAGGCTCAGGATCTGGAGGTGGGCGGCTTAAGTTATCGAGAACATGGATGTCAGTGCTCCTAAACGAGGGGGAAGCAGGCATTATGGATGTTTTATATACACAGAAATGAGGAGTCGAGCCGACCTGAACTCCACGGATTGACCCGTGGATGGCTTTGTTGTGGCACTGTAATGATTTCATTGGACAATAGGACAGAACCATGTCTTTGCATCATTCCTTTGCCATGAAACAACGTTTCGCTTGCCGTTATTTTGCTGTTAGTTCCTACAAAATAGATTCTTGTGGAAGATTCGCGGCATTAAAAGTAAAATATAGTTTCATATTTGTATGAACAAATCAAATCGACTAGAAAACCTGAAATATAATTAAAAACCATATTAAAGATACCCTTTTTACCACGCAAACCGGCAATTTTAGGTTGGGTAGTCGAAGATATGGAAAGTGGAAAGAGACCGTTCAGGACTCAACAATACGACAAGGAAGATGGAAGAGACCTTCTGTGGAAATGTGTGAAGCCTTGGTTGGATGGCAGTTGGGGCGAAAAATGGAAAGTTAACAACCACAACAAGAGGAATGGCAACAACGTCCAATTTCTTGTCGAGTATGGGTAGCAGCAAAAACCTAGGCGGCTCCAGGCTTTGACACTCCAAACAAATATTCTGATATTAGTACTTCAACAGTTCTATTACTTGGATCTGCGTATTGATTGAAGTAAGATCCCAAACATTTGGTGGCCAAATTATGAGGACAACCGACAATATATTCTTAAACAAATGAACAGCAGTTAACGAGTTTGTTAACTACAGACAGAGCCGATAAATACAGCAGACGAACATGTTCCCAGGTATTACCAAAGAAAAAAGACCAAGTCCCTCAGCGCTCATTTAAGCGGAAAAGGTCGACACTCAGGGAACCTCGACTCATGGAGAACAGTATCCAGCCGCTGTAGAGTTGGAAATGGCAGATCATAAGGTTAATGGATATATTATGATGAAATTTATGGGTAGAACAGAAGGTATTTTGCTAGTCTTCACTGATGGCTCCAATCACTGGCGTATATTCTGTGAAGAAGTAAGTGGTGGTGAGCTTTATTCCTATGATGGGTATGAAGTAATATAGTGATGGTGTGGAGGAAGAATGGAGTAGATCAATTGGGGTGACACCATCCTTGTAGGCGACACATAGAGACAACCCAATTTTTCACCAGGGTTATCGATCCTCTGATGAGACCCTCCTTTGCAGTAGTCTGACGTAATCATAAGCACCATTTAGACACCATCCTGAAAAAGGAATTTTTTCTCCCCTACCTACCTCTTTGAAATAAGGACGAACGAAGATTGAGATGAAAGGAGAAGTAGAAACTAAGAAGAAGGCTGCAATTAAAAGAGAGCAAAGTGAAATAATAAAAAAGAAAAAAACAGAAGAAGAAAGAGACCCGGAAGCCAAAGAAAGAAACCTCTATGCAGAACTCAATGGAACAATGGGAAATGCGCCAGAAAACAAAGACAACTGGCAACGTACCCAAAACTAGAATAAAAACCAATTTGATAACAATACTAAGGCTGAAATACGATTCAACTATTCGACACACGAAGACAAAATACGGACGAAGCTGGAAAACACGTGGACTAGCACATGCTGCTGGATCTGCCAGCAGCGATGCGATGGTCAATTCACACCTGCGGGTTTTGATCCCCAGCAGCCGTGGTGATTCCCAACAAGTGGTGTCAGACGTGAGTCCACGAGTTCGATACACACAGCTCGCGTTGGGGGAGATTGTTGGACGTGGGACAAACCAGCACTCCATCGTCTGTGTTTCATGACATGGACACGCCTTTCGTGGATCCTTATCCTGACGTACGATCGTTGATTAACACTGCTGCAGTTTGATTATGAAAAATCATGATTTAACAATGGGATTTAATGACCAAAATACATATCGTTCATCAATGGCTTCTGTCCAAAATTATACGATGAACTAGTGCAGAGTAGGCATGAACTAACATAGTGTAGGAAGAAGGTGGTACATACAACATACATTATGCTTGCAAAAAATGTGTTGTCTCTATCCTAAAAAAGATGGGAACAGTAACCAGCTTAGAGGCAGGGAAGGTTGAAGTGGTACCGTCGGGTGGGTATTCTAAGAAGCAAATCTCTACATTTTTCTCTATATAATGATACTATCATCACGAGCTCTAGCAACCAGCTGTGCCTTGTTCCTAACGGAGACAATATTTACTCTTGAAAGTTAAAGCGTTTAGGCGGAGAAATCCACTACTTTGGAGGCCATATAAAGAATTTTTCAAGTGTTGTAATGATCGGGATGACGGGTCCAACACCTCTATGTGAGCTTTACATGCATAACTTCTTCGAAGACACAAACAACAAACCTAGTCCTTTATGAGATGTGCGTGCAAGCATAGCACTCATTTTCCGTGATGAGATGAGCCCCAAGCCTAAGCCTCTTCCAAACAACCTAGATTTATGGGTGGGGAAGGCCTACCAAGCCACTGGCAGTCATCCAGCCTAGCTTTCGCCGGCGGAATGTGAGGACTAGGTTGGGGCCCATCATAAAGATATCCTTAAATGTCGAAATAATTTAGGGACATTCACGAAGCGGCCTTAATAGTAGCCAAGCAAAGATGGATGGCCTCCATGAACAATGTGAAGGGCAAGGCCATTCGGTATAGGAATTTCAGGGTTGTTTCCTCGGTTATCTCCCATACGAAACTTGGTCTACGGCATGGGGCTGCTGATTTAGGACAAATCAGAAACCTCTCCTGCGGTAATAATCTGAGATTATAATCACAGTCTAGAATTACCAGGATCCATAGTGCCTTTTGCACTCATGAAACGAAAACAAGGCTTGAGCACTTGACAAAAATACTATATAATGCGGCTACATCTCAATCATATCGTTTTCATGACAACTTTGGAAAATGAAGTCGTGAAATGTGATTTGATCAAAGTGTGTTTTCACCCTATAATTTTTTAAAATTGTATTTATAATTTTGAAGTCCTCTTCATATTGTGATAAAGAGAATTAAAGATTATGAAAGCGAGAACAATTAGAGTAATGATGAAAGGGTCTTTTTGTATGACATCAGGTTCTCATATGTCTGCATCTTAGGAAGGTAAGTCATTTGATAGGAAACGGAAGCTAACCAATGGATACAGAATGAGATCCGGTAACTCAGTATTGTTGAGAAATACATAGAAAATTCGAGTCCAAGAACTGAAGCGTATGCATGCGTATTGATTTATTGATTGGGAAATACTTTCTATTTTGAAATCGCCTTTAAAGGTGGAAAGACGGACGAAGGGAGTCGGAAAAATGATAGGAAATTCATTCTATAAATGCTTTCCAGAAAAATCTATCTAATTGTATTTTTGTAACATTATTTAGATGTAATATAGAAGATTTAGACAATATGTACTGAAGTTTCTTGCACTAGGAGCTTCTAGTGGTTTGGGCCCCGCTCTGGAAGTTCGCACAAGTTTCCACCTCTTTCTGTAGTTGGGAACCATTGTAAGTATCTAATGCGGTTATAGAAAGTATATTTCCATTAAATAAATTCTGATTCTCTTTCTTGGGTTAACATAAATCGCGTTCTTGAATTGGGACAATGTATGATGTATTTTGACTTGCTGGGAAATATTTCATTATCGATGAATGGTTAATTCTTTTAATAACTTTTCATTTGAGTTATGGTCTTAGAATAAGTTGATTTAGATATTATCTGTCTTCTGAATTGCATTCTTCTTTTATGATAGGGAAGAGGTTTTATTGTCGATCAATGTTGATTAATTAAGTCATAAAGAGAATTCAATTGCAAAATTTCTTAACTAATTTTAATGCGATTTATTTAAATTTCTTGAATATCTTTATTTGTTCCTTTCTTGCTTAGTTAGTTATCATTATTCCATTACTTTCGACTAATTTATACTACCGTTCCATTATTTACTCGATTAGCTAGATTATTGTCAATTCAATTTCCATTCTTATTGGCTTAGTTGGTGTTGTTCCATGGATTTCCATTGATATTGAGTTATTTCGATGGTTATTGAACAATTCAATTTATTTTGCTTGATTTCTCTAGATTGTTGTTGGAGTTAGGATGTTGCACTTAATTTAATTGATATTTGATCAATATTATTTCTCAGCTCTTAGGGTGTAGAAACCAATCCAAGCCACCTAAGTAGGATAGAAGCAGAAAGGTGCCATTTCCTTTACCTCATAAGTGACAAGGTAACTTCAATACCAGTGACTTGACTCGCATATATTGTGCCATCACTCTTGAAATAAGAATATACTGAGTTGATAATTAAATGAGAAGCTTGCCTAGGTTGTCGATAATAAACATTATATCTGTGTTTTCAACAATAAATTAATAATACTTAATGCTGCAGTATTAGGTTGCTAATTTCTCTTCTCTTCTAGGTTTTCATGATGTATTTGGTGTCAAAACCCTAGGGAGATGATGAATGAAATGAAGGAGTGTGAAGTGAATGAAGGTGTGGGGAAATAAAGGAAATGGGAATATGTAAGGGAGCCTAGGCTAGTGAAAACCCTAGGATTTAGATGTATTAGGAATGGTATTGCTTTAGGAAATAAGGATATGGAAAATATATAACAGTTTAGGGAATATATTTTTGCAATGAAAACTAGGGTTTCTTCCTTAGAAAAACAATCCAAATGATTACAAAGCATACAATATATTCAATGAGATGATGCTAGGATTACTCACTGATAAATGGAGCCTTGAAGAACACCCATGTAGAGATATAGCATTTTGTGATGGATTGGGAGGCTGAAAGTCATTTTTTTAACTTTTTGAGCAAATGCACAGCGACCCATCTCAAACGTGCAGCACCATTCCTGAACATGCAACACCCCTGCAACACCGTTTTGGAGACCACATTTGGAGGATTTCCTGGTGTCCAAATTTGGCCCAAGATATCTCGTTGGAAATATTATATTGTCTAATTTCCAAATATACCTTTTTTTTTCTATTTTGAGTTGATCTTCCTTGTCAAAAATGCATTTTTCCAAGACTAGTAAAAACGTGCTGAATGAAGGTGCAAAAATGCAGAGTGATGTTGTAGGAAACTTTTAACGGCCTTACTCAACTCCAAATTGAGCTCATGATATCTCATTGGAAATCTCTCTCTATCTAGCTATCCTTTGACTCATCAAACAAGTCATTTTGACATTCAATGTAGTAGAAAAATTTGTTTGCCCAAGGTCACTTCAGAAATGCAGCAAACCTCTTGTAGCACCTGTAGTTTTGATATTTCCATAAAACCATGACACTTGTGTAAACTATGAAGGAGGTTTTTCTTTTTGGAACTATGATGGACAAAAACCTCTCTCACATTTGTCAAATTTATCTCTTCTTGGTCAGAAAAATAGTTTAAAGCAAAACTGGCCCTATTTGTGCCAAATGGCTTGACTCTTGGAATGATTTCTTGTAAAATGATGGAGACATGATGTTTATGAGTTGGAATTGACTCATACTTACTGATATGGCCTAAATTATGCCTCCTCTACTCATATTCCTCTTTTTCATAGCAAACCCTAGCTCAGTGGGTGAGGAAATTAGGGTTTAGTGCTTGTGAACAATGATGACTTGGGCACCCTTGGGAAAATGGTTAAAAATGAAGCAAGGTCAATGATAATGACAGAGATGAGGTGAAAGAAAAGTAAAATAAGGCAGGATGGGTGGGATGCAAATATGAATGCTAACATTAGCTCTAGCTGGGGAAGATAACTTCAAAGGAGGTGTCTAGAACCGCAGATCTCGAAATTTGTAGATCAGTGCCTCATCCATTGGGAAATGGAGTCAAATATGTAAAATGAAACTGAAAATATACTTCAAATTTCAACCCACACTAATATATCATCAAAGCCTTAGGACTTTCACCTCTTACTTCAAACATTGATGAATTTTTTTAACACTTGCTGAAAATAAAATAAAATCAAACTGAAATGATACCAACCTACTCTAATATCTTGTACAATTGCTAATTGGGTGAAATGATCCTTCCAGTGTAACCAATCCAGGAGATGGCTACTTACTGAATTTTTTCTCTCACTTTCCTCGAGCAGGTGGAATGATGTACATGTAGGCAACTCACAATAAAAACTGAAATCAAGACTTATGCTGACAAACCAAACAACATTCATATTCTCCAATTCTTGTAAAAGACTACTGAAGGGATCTTGAAAATCCTGAATCATTACCTTGTATTCAGATCCATCAGCAAAAATACAAGTACTCCATTCATTTTGATCTGAAAGAACACTTGGTTGTTGATCCATAGGAGAGCATAGGGAAGTATGACTTTTTACTATCTGAGTATTGGATGCAAATTCCTGAAGCATGAGCAACTTTGATTCTTTCTCTGGCATACTATCTCTCTCTGGTTCATACTCATCAAATTAATAGCCTAATTCATCTTTAAATAAGAAACATTCTTTATGATTATCAAACATGATAGCCCTATCATCCTCATGAAAGAAAACAATATCTGTTAGCTGATATCCATGCAAGAAATCATCATCATAAATTGGTTTATTCACAACAATTTCTTGTATAGTTTCATTAATCTCCTCATCAGAAATATCTTCAGATTTATCATACTTAGGAAAATTAGGTTCAGGAGAAACTTCAAAAAATATGAACATTGAAAAAGGGGATTGTCTTTCTTCATGCTGATCTATAAATCTAGTTTTAGGATTGTCCTCATTTAAACTTAGATTTTCATTTTAAAAAATGGAAGAAGTTTTACCAACACTTTCTTGACTATGTGAACACTGCAAACCTGCATTAGCTTGGGCTGTAATATGATAGTTCAGGAGTTGATCTATCTCATCTTAAGACAGTGGAGAAAGTACTCCTTGTTTTCTTTTGATAACATAGTAATTGTCTTCTCTCTCCTAAAGATTCAAAAGGATTTTGAATATCTTCTTTAACCTTTGGCTAATCAACTTGTTGTGTTTCTGCAAGAATTGTCTCCTATGGGAAACCTTTATGAACATCAAGACAATATGCATCATATTTTTCTTCCATGAGAGAAAAAACTTGCTCTTTTTGGTGATGAAAAGGATTGTCATGCAAAGCCTCCAAGATCTCTTCATCCATGAACTCATTATCATCATAATAATCCTCTAGGTTTTGAATGAAAACCTCAAATTTATCACAACAATTATTAACCAAAGACAAAGAAGGGTAGGAATTCTTGTATTCTCCATAAAATATTGAATGGAAAACTCTAAGAGAACAAATACTGGCAGGTGGCAAACCTTCATACCAAGATCGTGCTTTTCCTTCAAGAGAAGCCATGAACATCTTTAAAATACAATATTCACAAAATTAAACCTTCAACTTGCGTGTATGTATGTGAAATTTAACCACATGTAAAGCAACATCATTCCTATCATCATATTTAAACATAGGAAAATTCCTTTGCCAATCTACCTTAGGCATTTTATTTGGGAAACCTAGAATGTGATCTCGGCTCATGGGAGAATACCTTCTTGCAACAATATCCATCTTTAAAATTCTTGAAGCTACTAATCTTCATGCAGTGGAGTCACCGTGAAGTGTTGATTTTCTCGATATTTAAGTCAATGGATTTTCCAGGTGAATGGTTCAGCCTTCATACATGTCCAACTGTTGTTCACTATTAACAATTAGATCTAAATCTTTATCATTTTTTCCCAGGGAAGATCTGATCTTACTTTTTTTCCCAGTGTGGTCGCCAAAATATTATCACTTGGATTAAACCTCAAGCTGAAAAAGGCAATTCTGAGGTAACCACAAACCATGCTTAGCCAAGTAGCTAACCCTACTAGGCAAGGAGAGGGCTCTCTCCGTAAGGGTCATAGCCAAGATGGCTGAGTATAGAAGATATTAGGATAGGTATAGTAGATCAGGTTTTTGATTTGATTGTACAGGGTTGTGCTGGATCATAAGGAGAAAAATAGTCAGGGCAAGGGAAATTAGGTCAAAATTTGCAATGTGTTCTATGGGACAAGGTAGGTATAGTAATTTAGCAATTTAGGCTTTCAATGAGTGGGATGATCAAGCTAGGTAAAGGGCTATAAAGAGCATGGTGAAATCATGGGTTCTTTCTAAACTGAATAAATTACAGACTATGAATATTTACCCAAAATAGAGCATAGAAATTATGGATTATGTTCATAAAACTTGAAAACATTCACTTATTAGAAATTAAATGATGGATGAAATAAAAAAAAATTCTAACAACTAAGCACAAAAGGAGAAACTGAAACTAAACACCATACCACATGGATCCCATAAAAATAGCTGCAAATTTGATTAATATTCCTTCTTAGAACTAATACAAAATATGTCACTTCAAAAGCCAAGCATCCAACTAAATCCAAACATTAAAAATTACTGAGAAAATGCATGTTATAGACCTCAAACCAACTCATCCTAGCTTCAAGGGGTCTAATCCATGACAAGAGTATTTGTTCCAAGAAATACTGAACTAACAACTAGAGAATAGGGTGGTCAAAGTGACTCATCCCAAATTTGAGAAAATTGATTCATTACATGTCATTGAGGCCATTTACCTAATGTATCTACCTTATGTAGACCATGATTACATCACCAACCACTTATTAAATCAGTAAAATTACATTTCCAAAAGTGAAAAGTCAAACTGGATAAGATTTTCTAAATATTGTATAAATTTGTAATTTTATATCAAACGCGCAGCATCCAAGCATGAAAAATAACATGTTTTGCAAGCTAGTTTTGAGTGCCTTCCCAGTGTCCAAATCAGCTCCATGATAGCTCATTAGAAATCACTCTGAGTCTAGTTTCTAGAGCTATCCTCATTTTTCAAAATATTTTTTATTTTCCTTGTCCAAAATCCAATCTCCCAATACTGGCAAACGCAAAGTGACCAAGTAAAAAAGGAGGCAGAAACATGATTTTTAGCTGGTTTTTGCATGTTTGAGGGACCATTTCTCCTCCAAATATTATAAAACTTGCTAGGGTTGATTTCCTCATCATTATAAACCTACTGGTGGTGGTCATTTGGCATTTAGAGGCCCCAAAAAAGAGCATAGTGACCAGGTCATTGCGCCTTTCGAAACATTTCTGTGTTGAAAATTGCAAAAAATTACTGAAATGAACATAAGTGCAAAAATGTGCCAAAATTATGAGGGTACTTGCTCATTGAGTGTTTGAGGCATGGAGTGACACATTAGCAAGTATATATGACTTCTCTTTCTTCTTTTTCTTGTTAAAACTTTCAATTCTGTCATTAGCTCTTTTGAGCTTTGGCCAAGAGCTGCTCAAAGTGTTGGTTGACCCTCTCAAGCCATACTTCTTTGTGCTCATTGATTTCTATGGAAAGTTGGTAACCTAAGGTAAGCTGGTATACTAGCTTAGCTACCCTTTGTTTCTCTAAGGTTGGAGCTCTTTTCAGCCCTCTAGTCCTTGGTCTCTGTCTTGGAGGTTGTTCCTCCTCATCATCTGGTTCACCATACTTCTCTAGTGTCTCTTCAAGCAACGCTTTAGCCTTCTATGCCTCTCTTTGTGATTTGATATAGTTCACCTCATTGATGACCTGCTTGGTCTTCAACTGCTAATTTTCTTGCTCAAGGAAGTCAATCACATACTTGGCCCTCTCGATATTAGTGTCAAGTTCAGTAATCTTTTCCTCTTTGCCTTTGATTGCTGCATTGCTGATTTTGTCTTCATCTCCTTCACTTAAGGTCAATCAATTGAAATTCATTCTCTGTCTCATTTTTTCCCTCCTCATCATCAATGTTTGGCTCTATTACATGTTCCTTACCTTTATTTACCTGTTTTTTTTATGAAGAAGGCATGGCCCCTTTCACTCCAAGTGAAGAAAACACGTGCCTATGACCTCTCTGATAGGTATGTGCCAATGTGCCCAAATCAACCCTCTTAGGTTTGCTAATTTCACCTCTGCTAGGTTTCCATTATGTATTTGGTGTCAAAACCCTAGGGATATGATGAATGAAATGGAGTGTGAAGTGAATGGAGGTGTGGGGAAATGAAGGAAATGGGAATATGTAAGGGAGCCTAGGCTAGTGAAAACCATAGCATTTACATGTATTAGGAATGGTATTGCTTTAGGAAATAGGGATATGGAAAATAGATATGAGAAATATATAATAGTTTAGGGAATATATTTTTGAAATGAAAACTAGGGTTTATTCCTTAGAAAAACACTCCAAATGGTTACAAAGCATAAAATATATTTAGTGAAATGATGCTAGTATTACTCACTGATCAATGGAGCCTTGAAGAACACCCATGTAAAGATCTAGCATTTTATAATGGATTGGGAGGCTAAAAGACAATTTTATGTGTTTCTAAGCAAATGCGCAACAAGCATTGCAAATGCCCAGCGATCCATCTCAAATGCACAACACCATTCCTGAATGCATAGCACCCCTGCAACACTGTTTTACAAGTCACATTTGGAGGCCTTCCCGGTGTCTAAATTAGGCCCAGGATAGCTAGTTGGAAAGCATATCCTGATTAATTTCCAAATATACCTTTTTTTTCTGTTTGGCATTTATTTTACTTGTCAAAAACTGATTTTCCCAAGATGGATCAAAAAGTGTTGAATGAAGGTGCATAAATGCAGAGTGATGTTGAAGGAAACTTTTGGAGGCCTTCATCAACTCCAAATTGAGATAATGATATATCATTGAAAATATCTCTCTGTATAGTTATCATTTGACTCATTAAGAAAGTCATTTGGACATTGTGACTAGTAGAAAACTTGATTTTCCCAAGGTCACCTCGAAAATGCATCAAACCTCTTGTAGCACATGTATTTTTGAAATTTATATAAAAAAATGACACCTGTGTAATATATGAAGGAGGTTTTTCTTTTTGGACCTATTATGGACAAAAACCTCTTTCACTTTTGTCAAATTCATCTCTTTTTTGTCGGAAACATAGTTTAAAGTGAAACTAGCCCTATGAGTGGAAAATGGCTTGACTCTTGGAATGATTTCCTGGAAAATGATGGAGACATGATGTTTATGAGTTGGAATGAACTCATAATTACTGAGATGATTTAATTATGCCTCCTCTACTCATATTCCTCTTTTTCATAGTAAACCCTAGCTCAGTGGTAGAGGAAATTAGGTTTTAGTGCTTATGAACAATGACAACTTGGGCACCCTTGGGAAAAATGGTTAAAAAATGAAGCGAGGTCAATGATAGTGATGAAGATGAGGTAAAAGAAAATTAAAATAAGGCAGGATGGATGGGATGTAAATACTAGTGCTAACATCGGCTCCAACTGGGGAAGATAGCTTCGAAGGAGGTGTCTAGAATTGAAAATCTTTGAATTTGTAGATCTTGAAGCATTACCCTGTCTTGAGATCTAGCAGAAAAAATACAAGTAATCCCTTCATTATGATCTGAAATAACACTTGGTTGTTGATCCATAGGAGAGCATAGGGAAGTATGAATTTCTTCTACCTGAGTGTTGGCTGCAAACTCCTGAAGCATTAGCAACTCTGATTCTTTCTCTAGCATACTGTCTCTCTCTGGTTCATACTCATAAATTTCATAGTCTAAGTCATCCATAAACAAGAAAAATTATTCATGATTATCAAACATGACAGCCCTATCATCTTCATGAAAGAAACCAATATCTGTTAGTTGATCTCCATGCAGGGAATCATCCTCATAAATTGGTTTACTCACAACAATTTCCTGTATAGTTTCATCAAGCTCCTCATCGAAAATATCTTCAAATTCAGGTTCAAGAGAAACTTCATCAAATATGAACATTGAAAAAGGAGATTGTCTTTCTTCATGCTGATCTATAAATCTAGTTTCAGGATTGTCCTCATTTAAACTTAGATTTTCATTTTAAAAAATGGAAGAATTTTTACCAACACGTTATTGACTATGTGAAAACTGCAAAAATGCATTAGCTAGGGTTGTAATATGACAGTTCAGGAGCTGATCTATCTCATCTTCAGACATCGGAGAAATTACTCTTTGTTTTCTTTTGATAACATAGTAATTGTCTTCTTTCTCTCGTAAAGATTCACAAGGATGCTGAATATCTTCTTTAACTTTTGGTTGATCAACTTGTTGTACTGCTGCAAGATTTTTTTCCTGTAGGAAATATTTATGAACATCAAGACAATATACATCATCTTTTTCTTCCATGAGAGAAAACACTTTCTCTTTTTGGTGATGAAAAGGATTGTCAGGCGAAGCCTCGAAGATCTCTTCATCCATGAACTCATTATCATCATAATAATCCTCAATATTTTGAATGAAAACCTCAAATTGATCACAAAAATTATTAACCAAAGACAAATAAGGGTAGGACTCATTGTATTCTTAATAAAATATTGAATCGAAAAATCTAAGAGAACAAATACTAGCAGGTGGCAAACCTTCATACCAAGATCATGATTTTCCTTCAAGAGAAGCCATGAACATCTTTAAAACACAATATTTAGGAAATTCAACCTTCAACTTGCATGTATTTATGTGACATTTAACCAGATGTAAAGCAACATCATTCCTATCATCATCTTTAAACATAGGAAAATTCCTTTGCCAATATACCTTAGACATTTTATTTGGGAAACCTGGAATGTGATCTCGGCTCATGCGAGCATAACTTCTTGCAACAATATCCATCTTGAAAATTCTTGAAGCTACTGATCTTCATGTAGTGGAGTCACCATGAAGTGTTGGTTTTTTGGATCTTTCAGTCAATGGAGTCGCCAGGTGAATGGTTCAGCCTCCATATATGTCCAAATTTTTTTCACCATCAACAATTAGATCTAAATATTTTTCATTATTTCCAAAGGAAGATTTGATCTTAATTTTTCTCCCTAGTATGGTCACCAAAATGTTATCACTCGAATTGAACCTCAGGCTGAAAAAGGTAATTTCGAGGTAACCACAAACCGTGCTTCGCCAAGTAGCTAGCCCCACTAGGCAAGGAGAGGGCTCTCTCCATAAGGATCATAGCCAAGATGGTTAAGTAAAGAAGATATTAGGCTAGGTATAGTAGCTCAGGGTTTTGATTTGATTGTATAGGGTTGTGCTGGATCAGAAGGAGAAAAACAGTCAGGGCAAGGGAAATTAGGTCAAAATTTGTTGGGTGTTCTATGGGGCAAGGTAGGTATATTAATTTGGTGCTTTATATTTTCAATGGGTGGGATGATCAAGACACATGAGGGGCTAGAAATATCATGGGGAAATCATGGGTTATTTCTAAACTGAAAAAATTACAGACTGTGAATATTTACCCAAAACAGAGCATAGAAATTATGGATTTTGTTCATCAAAATTGAAAACATTCACTTAATACAAATGAAATGATGGATGAAATAAAAAAAACATTCTAAAAAATGAGCACAAAAGGAGAAACTGAAACTAAACACCATACCACATGGATCCCATAGAAATAGCTGCAAATTTGATTAATATTCCTGCTCAGAACTAATACAAAATATGTCGCTTCAAAATCCAAGCATCCAACTGAGTCCAATCCTTACAAATTACTAGGAAAATACATTATATAGACCTAAAACCAACTCCTCCTAGCTTCAGGGGTTCGAATGCATGAGAGGAGGAGTTTTTCCAAGAAAGACTGAATTGACAACTAGAGAATAGGGTGGTCAAAGTGACTCATCCCAAATTTGAGAAAACTGATTCATTACATGTCATTGAGGCCATTTACCTAATGTATCTAGCTTAGGTAAAACATAATTACATCACCAACCAATTATTACATCAGTAAAATTACATTTCCCAAAGTGAAAATTCAAACTGGAGAAGATTTGCTGAAGATTGTAAAAAATTGTAATTTTCTAGCAAATGCGCAGCGTCCAAGCAGGAAAAATAACTTGTTTTGCAAGCTGGTTTTGAGTGCCTTCCCGGTGTCCAAATCAGCTCCATGATAAATCATTGAAAATCTCTCTGAGTCAAGTTTCTAGAACTATATTCATTTTTAAAAATTGCTTTGATTTTCCCCATCAAAACGATAATCTCCTAGGACTGGTAAATGCGCAACGACTAGGTCAAAAAGGAGGCAAAAACATGAGTTTTAGGTGGGTTTTTGCATGTTTGAGGAACCATTTCTGCTCCAAATATTCTGAAAATTGCTAGGCTTGATGTCCTCATCATTATAAAACTTTTGGTGGTGGCCATTTGGCATTTGGAGGCCCCAAAAAAGAGTGTAGCGGCCAAGTTGTTTCGCCTTTGGCATAATTTTTGTGTTGAAAATTGCAAAAAATTATTGAAATGAACATAAGTGCAAAAATGTGCCATCATTGAGTGTTTGTGGCATGGTGTGACACCTCAGAAAGTATGTGTAAATTCTATTTCTTATTTTTCTTGGTCAAACTTTCAATTTTGTCATTAGCTCTTTTGAGCTTTGGCCAAGAGCTGCTCCAAGTGTTGGTTGACCTACTCAATCCATACTTCTTTGTGCTCATTGATTTCTATGGCAAGCTATTCATCTAATGTAAGCTAGTCTACTAGCTCAGCTACCCTTTGTTTCTCTAAGGTTAGAGCTCTCTTCATCCCTCTAGTCCTTGGTCTCTATCTTGGAGGTTGTTCCTCCTCATCATCTGGTTCACCATACTTCTCTAGTGTCTCTTCAAGCAAGGCTTTAGCCTTCTCTGCCTCTCTTTTTTCTTTGATACACTTCACCTCATTAATGGCTTGCTTGGTCTTTGGCTGCTAATTTTCTTGCTCAAGGAATTCAATCACATACAAGACCCTCTTGAGATTAGTTTCAAGTTCACTAATCTTTTCTTCTTTGCCTTTGATTGCTACATTGGTGATTTTGTCTTCATCTCCCTCACTTGGGTCAATCAACTGAAATTCATGCTCTGTCTCATGTTTTCCATCCTTATCATCAATGTTTGGCTCTATTACATATTCCTTACCTTTATTTACCTATTGTGTTGATGAAGAAGGCATGTCCCCTTTCACTCCAAGTGAAGCATACACGTTCCTATGACCTCTCTGATAAGTATGTGCCAATGTGCCAAAATCAACCCTCTTAGGTTTTCTAATTTCACCTCTACTAGGTTGCCATGATGTATTTGGTGTCACGACCCTAGCTAGATGAAGAATGAAATGAAGGAGTGTGAAGTGAATGGAGGTGTGGGGAAATGAAGGAAATGGGAATATGTAAGGGAGCCTAGGCTAGTGAAAATCCTTGGATTTAGATGTATAAGGAATGGTATTGCTTTAGGAAATAGGTATATGGAAAATATATATGGGAAATTTATAACAATTTAGAGAATATATTTTTGAAATGAAAGCTAGGGTTTCTTCATTAGAAAAACACTCCAAATGATTACAAAGCATAAAATATATTCAATGAGATGATGCTAGGATTACTCACTGATCAATGGAGCCTTGAAGAACACCCATGTAGAGATATAGAATTTTCTAATGGATTGGGAGGCTGGAAAACAGTTTTTTAACTTTCTGAGCAAGCATGCAGTGACAATTGCAAACGCCCAACGACCCATCTCAAAAGTGCAGCACCATTCCCGAACGCGCAGCACCCCTGCAACATCGTTTTGTAGGCCACATTCAAAGGCCTTCCTAGTGTCCAAATTGGGAAGAAGATAGCTCGTTGGAAATAATATCATGTCTAATTTCCAAATATACATTTTCTTTTCTATTTGGAGTTGATTTTCCTTGTCAAAAAATTGATTTTCCCAAGATTTCTCAAAAAGTGCTGAATGAGGGTGCAAAAACGAAGAGTAATGTTGCAGGAAACGTTTGGAGGCCTTTCTCAACTCGAAATTGATATCATGATAGCTCATTGGAATTCTCTCTCTGTCTAGTTATCATGTGACTCATCAAGCAAGTCATTTGGACACTTTGACTAGTAGAAGACTTGATTTTCCCAAGGTCACTTCAGAAATGCATAAAACCTCTTGTAGCACCTGTATTTTTGACATTTCTATAAAACCATGACACTTGTGTAAACTATGAAGGAGGTTTTTATTTTTGGAACTATTATGGACAAAAACCTCTCTCATTTTTGTCAAATTCATATATTTTTTGTCGAAAACATAGTTTAAAGCGAAATTGGCCCTATGAGTTGCAAATGGCTTGACTCTTGGAATGATTTCGTGGGAAATAATGGAGACATGATGTTTATGAGTTGGAATGGCCTCATACTTAGTGATATGAACTAAATTATGCCTCCTTTACTCATATTCCTCTTTTTCATAGCAAACCCTAGCTCATTGGGAGAGGAAATTAGGGTTTAGTGCTTGTGAACAATGATGACTCGGGCACCCTTGGGAAAAATGGTGAAAAAAGAAAGCGAGGTCAATGATAATGATAGAGATGAGGTGAAAGAAAAGTAAAATAAGGCAGGATGGGTGGGATGCAAATACCAGTGCTAACAATCCCCATAAGAATATTTAAATAAATAATCATTTATTTAATATTCTCTAAGATTAATTATTAAATAATTATTTGATAATTATCCTTGTCACATTTGACTAAATCACTTTGGAATAGTAAAATAAATATTTATTTATTTATTATTACTTATTCTTAATTTTGGAATAATTTTTAAACCATTATCTAATAATTATTTCAAATTCACACTTTTTTTAATTCTCACAAAGTAATTAATAAACCATTTTATCTCTTAATTACTTCAACCATTCTATAAATAAAGATATTTTACCATTTTGAATATCTTTTCCCTCTCCAAAAATATAATAAAATACTCTCAATGGCTAGATTTTGATTTGGTCAATAATATTTTATTATTTTCCAATTCCTAGTTTAGTTCAATACTTTGTTATAAATAAGAGGGTTTTCCATCCATTCTTAACCATAATCAATATCATAATCACCATTATCATCTCAGAACATTTGAGCTCTCACTTGAGTTCCATATTTTTTTGGGGTTTTCTGCGTATTTGAGAGAGAATAATAAGATCATTGAAGCGCAAGGACATCAAATGGACCCATCCCATGAAGGAGGATTTACAAACCCGTGTTTTAAATTATTTTTCACCACATGTTTTCAATAAAATATTATTCATTTGAAGTCCTTCTATTGGGTTATTGAAATTTTCTTTACTATTTCTATATGTTTTTGGCTTGCATCATATATTTTCCTATAGGGTTTTATCACATCTTCTTGAAAATCTAAAGAATAAATGCGACCACATTTTTTTTTTAGGGTCACCAGTCACCAGTGAATTAAGTGAAGAATTTTTGATACACATACTAAGAATTTCCATACTAATAAATGGTGACTCCACTAGGTATTTAGCTACATAACCATTAACAAGTGGTGACTCCACTGGTGTAGTAATTCAGAACCTTGTAGACTTTTGTTTTATTTTCCAACTATTTTCAGCCTATAAAATTTTATTTTTAGATATACTTATCTTTTTGAAAAGTTCTTCATTTATATTTGGGTTTCGCATCTTTCGTAGGTCACGGGTACTAGCCGAGAAGGAAACGACACAATCTAGGTGAGATGTTCCAAGAAAGAGTTATGGGAACAAACACACTTTCAAGGATATTTTATGCATACCAATGCACTTTTTAGCCCCTTATTTGCACTAGTAGAAAAAGACTAATTAGTTACTAAAAAAATGACTAAAATTTTCATATAAACGACTATTTTTCGGTCGGTGACCAATAGTAGCTAATTTACAGTATCTTGTAACGCGACCAACTTTTTGGTCATTTTTAACTTAGTCATTAATTGGTTATCTCAATTTTTTTGTCTAGTTGTATATTTGGTCATTAATTTAGTCATTGATTTGATCATTAATTTAGACATTGATTTGGTGATTAATTTGATCATTGATTTGGTTATTGATTTAATCATTGATTGGTCATTAATTGTCACAATTAATGACCAAATATACAACAAAATATATGACTATATCATCACTCAAGAAAACCCATTAATGACCAAAGAAATATGACCAAAATGTTGGTCATGTTATAAGATACTGTAAATTAGCTACTAATAGTCATATATATGCAAATTTTAATCATCGTTTGAAACCAATTAATGACCGAAGAAATATGACTAAATTTTAGTCGTGTTATAAGATACTGTAAATTAGCTACTATTAGTCGTATATATGGAAAATTTAGTCGTCATTTGTAGTCACAAATTTATCATTTGCAATAGTCATTTATTCATTATATAAACGACTAATTTAGTAATTTATATTCATTTCATTTACTTTCATTAATAATCATTATAAATGACTAATTTAGTTGTATATTCATTTTATTTAGTTTTAGGTTGATTTTATGTGTTCATTATTAATCAACATAAATTAATTAGTATGATTTTGCAACTAAATTTTAAAAAAATGTCATACAATTTACATGTTCATCTAATATGAAAACACAAAGTTACATATGTTAATTACAATACCAAGTAATATCAAGTGCAACTATATATAAATAATTCCAACCACAAATCATATTATATAAAATGTTAAGTATTACAATATGAGTTTCCAACTTAATATTGGTTAGAGTGCAATTTACAGATAAAATATTGTTCATCACTTCAAAACATTATCATTATCTTGCCAAGGAATTGCAAGTGAATATTTCACCAACTTTGAAAACTTGACCATCAATTTTTATCTGTGTGTCTTATGCAGGATATTGGCTCTACGGGTACTACTGGACAAATACACTTATTTCTCTTTTTCACTCTACTGTTATTGTTCCCCTCTTTCTTCAATCCTTGCTTCTTACCATCAATAATGAGTCCATTTTCTGCAAAAAAAAAATAAAAAAAATTGCAATGCAGAGTATAAGACATGAAAGTCGATGAACACTGGAATATAAGCTAAAGTAGACTATAAAGGATTTATACGATATATACCTCAACATCAGCAATATTGTTAATGTCATTTGCAAGAAACTCAAATAATTTTTCTTTAGTTGGGAAATAGTGGCCACTATGTGGCCCGATGACCTGTATAAACAAAGCAAATAAAATGTCACAAATAAACACAACAGAGCTAGCAATTCTACTAAGAATGTCTCATGCTCCACTATTGTATTTGTATCTTTTCCTCTAGTTATCTCTAAGAAGAAGTTACACTTCAACAATAAAACTAGTTAGTAGAAATCTAATGGGTGGAGAAAAGTATTGCTGACACAATATTACAACAAGAAACCAAAAAAGAATAAAACAAGACTTTGTAAATTATGATACTAACCAGGAATATAGCTTTAACATAGTAATATTCAATTATCAACATACTATTCCAAGGGAAAAGGAATCCAATTTCCATAAGCCAACAAATTATGTATGCCCCTTGTTTTCCCTGTAATTAATTGAACAAGATTATCACATACAATTTCAATTTAGAATCTCTAAAATGGTTATATAAATATTCAAAGAAAACTTAATGTTACTCATTCATTTTTATCTGATGCACACATAACTGAATATGCTAACTTGATTTTGAGTTGGAGAGTTTTGTAATTCATCGTGTCCAAAATCATTGTTTATTGTCGTGACTGATTTTTTTAAAATGATCAGGCAACGGGCTTATATTTGATCAAAAAACATATTTTTCAGAATATATTCCATTTTTCTAATTCAAAGCTAGATTTCCTTCGAGTTTGTGACGTTCAAACAAACTAGAATCATTTTCCTTTAATAAGTCATTGTTGTAATATACTACTAAACAGACAACTACGTAATGAAGTTATTAGTGGTGGAATACTAATAAATCACAAATACAAGAAAGAAATAACACCACTATGTCCTAGACATGCCAAGTCTTTATCCTCTTGGTTGGAAATATTACTTCATGAAACCAACATATTTGAAAAATATAATTTTTCTAAAACTAACCAACGCCAATGTATCCAACAACATTGACATATCTATTAGCATGCCCTCAAAATGTGTGGAAGTATCAAATAAGCGTTGTGCACTTCCCTGTAAAGTTAAAGTTTAGCAATGGAATATGTTGTCCCTTAGTCTAATCAAGTTTTAACTTGCCTTTGATAACTTAGAGAGAATGGGAATCCAATATAGAACAATGACAAAAAGCTTTTATTCATTCACACTTACCTAGATCCTAAACAAGCATTGAAGCATTATACAGATCCAAGAATGTCTCACATTCCACCAGAAAACAAAATTTATAGATTTTGATTGTAACCCTTGAGGCTTTCTCAAATTTGTAAATAAGTAACATCATAAATATTTTTCCGTAGTTCTCAAACCTTCTTCTGTGTTGAGCTTGAGAAAATATGAGCATACACATATCACAAATGTTACTAATTTCTCCTTTTCCTTTAAGTGATATAATTGGAATTTAAAAAATAAAAGGAAGCCTACAAGAGAGGAATGCCACAAATGTAGATATATTGTAGTACATAAAATCCAAAATATAATGAAGTTAAGTAATGGAGTAATTGATGGAGAAATCAATGGGGTCATTGATGGTTGTTTGTACCCTAAACATGCGAGTTACAATTATATTTTTACAAATACACTGTGATACATTCCCACTTGCCACTTATCACTTAGTATTACTCTCACCTCTTCCTCCTTGCTTACAAGGAATTGTTCCCTAAATTAGAAAAATGGAAACTAGTAATTCCTTAAAAATCCTAGAATATCATCTGATCCAGTGACAAGACTAGTCACCTCTTAAATCATAACTAGAACCTTTGATAGCCTTTCATTAGTATTGTCACTGTGTGCATCCCTAAGGAAATGTACAAACTCCTCAAGTGGAACTAGCAACACTCTAGTAAAAATATCTCTAGTATTAGATCATGTCTAGGCCTCATAGAATTGCATTATAGTAACCAATTCTTTTCTATCTGAGTGAAGAAACACAAACGATAGAGCCTTGTGACACCATTCCAGCAACAAAACTGGAAAAATTGTATTCAACTATGTTTCCAATTCATGCAAAGTAGCTAATGCATGGAAATTTTGCTATTGTAAAACTACAAGCTTTCGAAGAACCACAAGGACCATCTCCTGAACAAGATCTACACTTGGTATACCCAAAATGACCTCTGCAAATTCAATTCTCATAACTAGGCATGTGACAAACCTTTCTTTAAAGTATTCAAACATCTCATCTCTAATTCCACCAAACTTGAAAAGGTTGATCTGATTCCTCCCTTCTATTTAAAACTAACTGATTTATGTATTAACCTAGCAGTTGTTGCTCTTACCCAACTATTTTAATTGTTAAGCTAATCAATCAATAAAGAAAATGAGAAGAAAAAACAAATATCCATGGACATCAACCATTTTCATAATTTCTACTACCGTTTCCAACAAAGTCTCAAATACATTCGAATCCTCAGTGGCTTCCAAAGCATGTTTCAATATTCCAAGCATATTTTCTTCTTTTGTTTTGTTGCATGCGTCATCATCTTCAAACAAAATATCAATTACATTATTCTCAATGAAGTAACGTATTTTCAAAAAAAATTTATCTCCTCACAACCTTCTTCTCATAAAGTGGAACTATATCCAAGTATTTTATCCACAAAGGTCTTGTTTCCAGAAGGCCACTTTTGATTGCATGGCATAGAAGAGGAGAAATTCTTCCCACAGTAGCAACACAAACTTGCTCTAATGATTCACTAAAAAGAATTTGTTGAAAGAGAGAATGACAAATACTAAAAGAAAATTCTAACAATTGTGTTATTAAGAATGTATTTCCTTTATATCTGATATAAAGTTACATCAAGGTCACTTTTCCCTGAGTTAGCTGAATTTGTTTATCACACTGAGCACAAAATAATCCTGATATAAGAACATCTATGTTTCCCAAGTTCACTTTCAAACCAACATTTTTGTGGATTTGACACATAAAGTTGGTTGCATAATCGGTTGCTAAAGGAGTAGCAGATAAACATGCAATGTATCGAATATCATGAGCTAAAATTTCACAAAATTTCTCAGATTTGTCTTCAAAAAATACCTCAAATCTTCTACACATGGTTGTAATAACATCATAGCTATAATTTAATGCAAGAATTGGCATATATGCAACATCTTCAGCTTGGAAATCAGCAATTTGATCTTGCAATGCTAAGTCCAAAACCTCAAAAATGTTTTCACTCATTGCTTTGATCCCTTCCTTAGGCAACATACTCATAATTCTTCAGTTTGTCTTCTTGATGATATCAAATTGGATGTCAATATCATAAAACAACCATGGAAGTTTCAAAATTGACAAAAGTGTTTTTGTGTTCACAAATCTTTTTTTGTTGCTTGTATTTTGAAATGTCTGAGAAAACACACTTAACATTGAGCAAATCTTTAGTTGTACATTCAACAATGCATCTAGGGCATATGGCATTAAAGTATGAAGGAAAGCACCCATGGTCAAATCATAAATAGTGGTCCATTGAATGCACAAGATTCTTGATAGGAATTATTTCTGCATCCAGTGATGATGATGCTAAATGTATAAAGTCGAAACAAGACCTTTGTAATGTACCATCTCCTTAAGCAAGTAAAATACAAGATGAAGACATGAACAATGAGCTAATAAGGCTTCTACTTGAAGCATTATTTCGATGAGGCATCTATTCAGCAATTTCAACATCCAAGAGGCAAATGGTTGCTAGTGTACCTCTCCTGTAACATCAATTAGAATACCCACACTATTTGGCGACTTAGAGAAAGTAGGAAGCTCACAGAAAGGTGTTGGAGAGTTGCAGATATAAAATTCAATGAAGGACATGTCAAAGCATGTTATAGACAAAGCAATAGAAATCGTGAAGCTCAATTCAGTTGCGTAAAATTATGCAACAGATAATAGGTATGCCACAGCAAAATTACATAAAGTCCATTTTCTCGAATAGGAATTCATGACCAACCTAGATGCTAAGGAATCATGTCTAGTTGCCCAGGTGTAAAATGAATCTCTCTAAAAATTGAGAAGTGTGACTCCTTCACCCAAAACATAGAATGGTCCACTAGATAAGTAATTCACTGGCCTAAATGGACTAGATAAATAAGTTTCTACGCGTTGTGAAAAGAGAGTTTTGGACAAATTTTGGAAATTTTCTATAGACAAAACTAACTCTCAAGCATGGCAGGAGAATATTGATGCACATCTTCTAGAACCAAATGAGTTCTGACAAAAAGAACTAAAGCAAATTTCATGAAAAAATTCAAAGTAGAAAAATAAAAGCAAGACAAAGTTCATGTAGGCTAAGAAATCCAAAACAACATGAAGAAGCCCCATACTACTTTGACTTCATCAGATCTGGAAATTAAAATAGTGTATGCGGGTTGTTTCTAGCTAAACACATCATTGCTTACAAATCAACAAATTTATACAACCTGTGGCAAATATTTGAGAACAGTTTGATGTTTTTTTACACACTTGAAGAGGCCAAGCCACTAGTGAATAGTTGATAATTGCCAACAAACTATACTCGACATTTAGAAAAAATAAGGTAACATGAAATATAGTAGTAGTTTCACATGCATTCAGAGTGTTGCATGATCCATTTTTCTACCTATGTGAAGAATATACAACTTTCTCTCAGATCTATTTCAGTGTGTTCAAGTCTCACTTGCATCTCTAGCGATAATTCAAACACCTTTTTCAAATCTGTTCATCAAGGAAAACAATTGATATGTTGGCCAGACATATGATTATAAGGCACTCACAATTTCAACAAATATTTTAAGGGTCAGTACCCCTTCGAGGAATTTTCTAGTCAATGGGGAGGAAACCTTATATGAGAGGAAGTCACCTTGCACACGTTTCCAAGCTATTATGATGAGGATGTCCACTCATTGATAATAACTTTGTCTTCTCCTTTGTAGATTGTACTTCTACCCTGGAATTTTCCAAATGGAGCCTTTTGCATTGAATATTGATGGAAATTTCTACTCATGATGCCACAAGTGCTACTTTATTGGAGTTTTGCATGGTCTTTGTGCATTGATTCAAGTTTTGAACAAGGAATCCACTTTGGAGGAGGCCACACATGCTTCTAAGGAGGATTCATTCATTTGTTCGTGAAGGTAGATACATGGTCAACCACTTGGAGGATGAACCGTAATTTCTGGTGCCATTTTTGGAGGATTGTTGCAAAACCAACTCCATTATCATGTTATCGTTGACTTGTATCATGGAGCTAGTTGATTGAGAGCATTATTGTAGTCTTAGAGTAGAAAGGGGATCTCAACATCCTATTGCTATCTTTAGTATAGAGTTGTTGAGGAGGTTTGAATGGTAATATTTTATTGTATTCCTTGCACAAAATATTGAAACCATGAAAAGGTTGCAATAATAGCTGTGAGCATGCTTACAGTGCTTCAGTTACAACAAATGACACTATGGCTGATAAAAAGAAGTGATGGCCACAAAATTTCAAGGGTTGGGAATAGCACTAGCCATTCGAAAATGTAAGAAGGAGATACAAACATTTAAGATTATTTTCCAAAACATTCAATAGGTTAAAAGATAAATCTTCCTGGACAATATGGTTTAAAAAAATTTGATGTATTATTTGGTAGGGGTTGGCATGCATTATATGTCCCCTTATTCGCTGCAACTGATCAATCAATGGTTGCAATCACAACCTTAGTAATTTTCAAGACGTTTTGTACTCTAAAGTTGTTATCCTTGTTACTTGGTAGAATGCCTTTCATTCACATTGTAGATGGGAGCCAATAGGCTAATGAAATTTCACTGTAATCCTATCAAGTTTATTAAAATGCAATCAAGAAAGAGTGGATTTGGAATTTCAAAAGCTCATGTGCTGTAAAAAAATATCTCAATTACTTTGTAAAACGCAATGTCGAAATGTATTACACAATCATGTTTCCTATTCAAAGTATAAACTCTGTAACCAAGCACTCATGATTTTAGTAGACGTAAACATCATAGAGTGAACTGTCCCCGAGAACTTTTATGATTTATCCAATTACTTATCACTTACTATTACTATAATGACATATGGTTAGACTTACCAAGACCACATATTATTCCTGGAGGTCATAATCATGTTTAAAATTCATCTATTGTTATACAAATTTGTTCATGAAGAAAGTTGTCATTATGAAAAAGTCACTTCCAGGTTATATAGTACCATCATTCTGAACTCCTCTGCTAACTAACCACAACAAATATTATTTCAAATCATAAGGCGTTTTTGCCTCTCATTTTATTTAAGGATCAAGAATTCTTGATTCATAGTCAATCTCGAATAAGGGTGTTTCCATTATATACTTACACAATCTTCATTCTCTTATTGTAACAATACCCATGATGCCTAAAGGTGTTGTTATCACTACTTTTCATGTTGGCTTTTCAGAATCAAATGATCTGCTTCAGACACCCTACAAATTATTAAGGAGAGTTCCTTGACTAGATCATGATGGGTTTTGAACGTTGTTCAATATCTTATCTTTTCTACCTTTTATAGTACGAATGTCCTTTAATGTGAAGAAATGTGAAACTTCTATTCTTGAAAGGATCTGTGAATTGGATGCTGCTAATTTGACTTGTACCCAGCCTTACACTATCTCAATTGTTGCAATAAATTCATTCTACCATCCAATGAATAAATTGATGATAATGAAGGTTTTACTTTTGTAGGTGCCAACACACTTACTTCAACTGATGACAATTCCTTCAAATGAGAAACGAAAGAAATAAAACTAAGTTGATGTACCTTTGATGTCGTGAAGATGTATGTTGTCTTCCTTGTCATTATGAAGATAAAATTTTTGGAGATGTCCCAATAGGTTATTGCTCACAATTCAAGTCCTTGGAGAGCTAATATTTGAGATGGTCTTACAGGGAACCAAGTCTTGATCAAGACTTCTATTGTAAACCCTTGGACTAGAGAAGTATTCTTGCAAGTTTAAACTCATTCTACATCAAGATGTATACTTAGACAACTAGCCTTTCAAACAATAAAATATTCATGCATGAAACTTAAGTGAGTTACTCCAATGACACTTTTGTTCTTTAGGCCCTAGTTCTAATAACAAATATTTATCATACTTATGTTCAATAGTATTTTTCAAAGAGTAGAGGAGAGGCCACAACTTTCAAACAACTACTTGTGACAACCTTAAACAACAACAAACTATAATTTGGTTCAGAAATTCAAATCAAATTTAAGAGAATTCAGTCCAGATAAATCTCGGTCTATATTGAGGTTGTTTCAAGTGAAAAATCTGCAAGACATATCATTTTGTTCTAGGGTAGAAGAGAGTGATTAAATAAATCCTCAAACTCGAACAGAAGAACCTTTGTACCTAGATCTATAATATTCCATTAAAACTCATATAAGAATGGCTTGCAATCTTTGAAACTTGGATCAACATGAGCTGAAGTCATTCTTGAAACTTTGACAGGCATGAAGTCTCATCAACGTATAGTTATGACTCATATAGCCAGGTGTCAAATAGTTTTCAAGAAATTCCTGTAGACTGAGTCCTTAGAGTCTTTAATACACCTTCATGTATCCAACGAATCCCACACCACAATAGGACTATTACTTCTCCAAAGGTCAAAATATTTCAAAGCATACCCACTTGAAGTGACAGGCATACAAAATGAACAATCCAAGATCAAACAAACCTTTTGTCCTTAAGGAGGTCCGAATGACTGCTTTAGGACTACAGGCAAGTTTAGAATTTCATTCTTATAGTGGTACTACAACAATACTCCTTGTTTTTCAGAGTATAAGAATCAAGTCAATGCTAGGCCTCTTGTCTGATTAGGCCAGACTTCAATGAACTCAATTCTTGTTAAAAATTTCAAGCTGCCTCTTATTATGACATACAAATAACTGCTAGACTCCTATGCAAAATCATATCATTATGAAACCTCAATGTTTAATAAAAAATTTCATAGTCAATGTAAGGATCTCAGAGGAAAAATATCTCTTCTGCTATCTCTCATTTTAGCTACATACCTAATGAGTCATGCCTTCAAGGTAGAATATCTCACTTCTCAGTTGTATTGCATTCTATTCTTTCTTGGGCTTGTCCTCACCTGTGATCTGATATACATGGATTGAAATTATAGCATACACTATGGAAATTGGTTACTAAGCCACAAGGCTTAAATGTGTCAAAAGCTAAACCTTTAATGCTAAATAGTAACATTTCACTACTACCAATGCCTTGAAGGAGTTACACCTCTACTAGATTTCACCCTCAATACCTCTACTAGATGCCTCCATCATACCCAGTTCGTTTGATAGATAGCTGAGCAGTGCTCAAGCGCAGCCAAACATCTTTTGAATTGAATAATGATGGAAAGTTCTACTCATGATGCCACAAGTGCCACTTTATTGGATTTTTGCATGGTGTTTGTGCATTCATTCAAGGTTTGAAGAAGGAATCCACTTTGGAGGAGGCCACACATGCTTCTAAAGAGGATTCATTCATTTTTCCTGAAGGTAGATACATGGTCAACCACTTGGAGGAGGAACCTTACTTTGTGGTGCAATTTTTGAAGGATTGTTGCAAAACCAACTCCATTATCATGTTATCGTTGACTTGTCTCATGGAGCTGGTTGATTGAGATCATTATTGTAGTCTTTTTCTAAAATATTTTCATGATTTTTTGTGGAGTAGAAATGGGATCGCAACATCCTATTGCTATCTTTAGTATAGAGTTGTTGAGGAGGCTTGAATGGTAATATTTTATTGTATTCCTTGCAGAGAATACTAAAACTAGGAAAATGTTGTAGTAATAGCTGTGAGCATGGTTACAGTGCTTCAGTTACAACAAATGACACTATGGCTGCTAAAAGGAAGTGGTGGCAACAAAAATTCAAGGGTTGGGAATAGCACTATCCATTCAAAAAGGCAAGAAGGAGATACAAACATTGAAGATCATTTTCCAAAACATTCAATAGGTTAAAAGATAAAGCTTCCTGGACAATATGGTTTAAAAATTTTTGATGTATTATTTGGTAGGGGCTGGCATGCATTAGATGTCCCCTTATTCGCTGCAACTGATCAATCAATGGTTGCAATCACAGCCTTAGTAATTTTCAAGAAGTTTTGTATTGTAAAGTTGTTATCCTTGTTACTTGGTAGAATGCCTTTCATTCACATTGTAGATGGGAGCCTTTTGAAGGAAAAGGAGATTCATATTTAGTGTGGTTATTGTTTTTTTTTTAAAACAAAATCTTTGCAGAATTCCAGCACAGACTGTGAAGAGTGTGGTATATGAATTGAGTAGAAAGTGCTACTTAATAGGGAATATTTATGAGCTAGTGTAGTCTCAAATACTCATATTTGAAGATGCCTCATTCATTTTGTCTAAGGAGGTAGCGACTATGGTATTTTACTAGATGATTGACTACTCTTGTACATCTAAAAGTTTTGCATAATCACTCCAGGTTTGGTTTTCTCTTTTACTAGTTGATTGACTACCCCTACATCCCAAAGTTTTTTGAGGTAATAATTTCAACAAATAACTAGATCTGATCTGTTTGTTTAGTAGATTTGTAATCTAATAGGTGGTAAATTGCCAGGATGGTGGCTTAAAAGAAATTTTAACACATACTATCAGATTGGACATTTTGATAACATGCATTTTCATTAGTTTTCATGACTTCCACTAATATTCCATTGCTCATTTTGTTGGTTAACTAGAGGATGGCTAGAAGCTGATGGCTTTAGAGCACTTACATGTCTTAATTTTTAAATTTTGTAATTTAAGTGTCAATGAAAGCCAACTTAATATTTAGTATTTCCAGATGAAAGGGGCCCTGATTGGGAGTAACTGGGTATCAAGGCGAATCCTCTTGAGGAAGAGAATGTGTCGAGCTAGTGCCCTTCTCGAAAACCATTTTGGGAGATATTTTTCCTTTCAATTCTGCTGAAATTGGTGTTAGTTTCAGGAAATTATCTCACCGAAATTGAGAAAAATAAAAAAAAAACTAGCTTCAGCAAATTCTCTCACCCAAATTGAGAAAAACAAAAACCCTGCAATTTTGTGTCAAAATGGTTCGCTCAGCGTTTGTCTTAACTCGCACAGGATGGTCTATTTAATGGGCTAACTTTAAGAACAGGGGAGGGGATTCCATTTTTAACCGCTCTTAGTGCTAAAGTTAGTTGTAATATACGTGTCGTGGGAAAGAGAATTTCTCTAACTGCAAGGTGTTAGCACGCCTAAAAAATGGGGCCAGTAACTTTGTTGAAGATGAATGTTTAATGGCTGTTCGAGGTTACCAGATCTCCGCATCCAAATCTAATGGCCACCATAAGAAAAACTGGCACACATGCCTAAAATTGAGCATGGTAAATTCATGAGATCAGATCCTTTGGCATAGTTTCCATTCTTGAAACAATTATTTTGCTTCGATCCTATGAATAACTACAAAATGGTAATCCCTACATCCTAGCAATATCAGTATGCATACATGATAGTGTTTACCACGTGCCTATCATGAGCCCTTTAATGATTATCTATATATCTGAAATCGATTGAATCGTCACCATGGCCATTGGTATTACAACACCCCTCTTCCTGGTACAAACCACCTTAGCTCTTCCTGCTCTGTTACCCCTAATAACGTCTCCAATTCTGAGCACCTGGTTCCATGAAGATTTCTGAAAAGGCAGTGCCGCCACTGCTGAGAAGTAGCATGGTGATGAAGTAGTCGAAATCGGGGAACGTGAGAAAGAAGCCGATGGCGCCCGGTTCGACTGCAATGGCACGTTATTAACTATGCTCAGGTCGGCCATCATTGAACAAGTTAACTGCCCAGCTGCTGACCCACTTCTCCTCCACGGGAATATCAGTATGCATACATGATAGTGTTTACCAGGTGTCTATCATGAGTGCTTTAATGATTATCTATAGCCATTTTCACATAGATACCAACAAAGAAAACAGTTTGACATAGCATTCACGGCACTGCTTTCAATAATTGGAAATTTTTGCAATTAAATGAGGTATTCCACACTATATTATTTTCTAAAAAATTAAAGATCCAACCATATATATAAGGTAGTAGCGAAATAATGTTCCCAGAAATTAAAATGTCCAGTTCATCTAGAAAAGAAAAAAATCATATGAGAAGCTCAATACATTTCTGCAAATTGCAATACTGAAAGTAGTATGACCGTACCTCAGTGCCAGCTTTTAGCTCCAGTATCTTATTTTCCACAGCCCCAGCCGCTACTCTTCCAATTGTTTCCCGTGCTGAAGATGTGCCACCTCCCTGCGTTTTATAGAATTGCAGTTATAACACATAAATCAATAAGTTGTATCTCCAAAAGCACGAAGCATTTAAAGAGAGGCGTACTACTCAGCAAATAGGCATGCTTAACCATAACTAAACTGAACGAACACCATATTTGAAGTCATATGTGGCATTCACATGAAATGGGCGATAGGCTAATGAAATTTCATTGTAATCCTATCAAGTTCAATAAAATGCAATCAAGAAAGAGTGGATTTGGAATTTCAAAAGCTCATGTGCTGTAAACAACTATCTCAATTAATTTGTAAAAAGCAATGCCGAAATGTATGACACAATATTTTTCTCTATTCAAAGTATAAACTCTGTAACCAAGCACTCTCGTATGACACAATGCCGAAATGTATGACACAATGCACGAATTTCAGGCCCCAACGGCGTTCACCAGATTCAAGCAGTGCATGGGGGAGAACCCATTCGGATCCTGCCCGATATGTGAATGAATAAATTCGTTTGTGTCACTTATAATCAAAGGAGGAAGCCAGGTCGTTTATGAACTCTTACCATGCTTCTGTGGCCGTTCTTCCTCAGAGGAATCCAGGTCGTCTGATGAACTCTTACCACGTTTGCCCATGGCTCGGCTCAGCTCAACTGACGGGAATCTAACTCCTACCAGGCTTGCCCATGGCTAGGCTCGGCTCAGCTGCCCAGGATAGATCTCAGAATTTGTATGGAAAGCTTGAGCTCAAATTCGAAACCCTTAAACCAGCGAGGGTTTTAAAATTTCACTAATAAATAAAATGATCCTTCCGAACGCATTTGTTTTCCCTTCTCGCGAAATTTGAGAGAGAGAAGGGTTCCCGCCCAGGTTTGGAAGTTCCCGCCATTTTTTGATTGGATTTCTTAAATATAATTTAAAATAATTCATTATATGATGACTCATTCACAAATATATCATAACAGTACATGCACTAAGGTATATATCGATATCTATATATTTTAATAATAACACAATCAAACTAATTGACCATCCTAATGATTAACGAGGAAATCACTTGCTCATGATTAATGATGGATCTCAATGAGTATTTCGAACATATTACATTATAATATTATATTGATAAGTTGAGTTTAATGGATTTACATTTACTTACGAGGAGTTCAAGTGAGGGAATGAGGAGTACATTTAGTGGCAATGGTAGGTGAAATCACGTTGTAGATATCATATTTTATTATATTCATTACACTTTTATAGTATAGTGAATCATGTTGTAGATATCACATTTTTATTATATTCATTACATTTTTCTAGTATAGTGAATCTGAAAGTGGGATTTTTAGTAGATTTGCAATTTTCACGGAATTACGTTTATGCTATTATTTGACTTTTATACTCATTTTTTAGTTGATGTGTAATTTAGTTTTTATGTTTTTCCTATTTCATCTTTTAAATTTCATAAAACAATAATTTAAAATAATGAGGGTCACTAGAGAAATCCTTGTCGGTCTACTCTCGTAGGGAGAATTTTCTCAATGAAGCAATGACCGTGGGTGTATTTGTAGCATTGTAGGTTTAAATATATATAATTAGTTTATGTGTAGATTTATTTTTGATGTATTATTAGTTTAGATATGTATATATTGTTGATATTGTTAAGTAGGTTTAAAGATATATCATTATTCTTAGATGTTGAGATATATCATCTATACAATATTATAATTATATTATTGTTTTTTTTTTAATTTTTGTCAAGTTGAATATGTGTAAGTGTAGTTAATGATTTTAATGAAGGTCGTTACAAGATCAGTTTGAGGAAACCGTAAAATGGAGAGGGTCATGAAATCAATACAAGGATCTTCATAGGGTTAAGGGGTGTCAAGGTGCTAGAATGTTGTATTAAGAGAATTAGATAACAATTTAGGAAATAGTGATACAAATTGCACATATGTATATGTTGTGGTGCAAATGTAACAATGTTTTTGAAATTATTTTGTAAGGCATGACAATGGTCAAGTTTGCCATGTTTTTTAAAAGTATGCATGTGCATGTAATGGTGGAGTAAATGACTTATGTTAGGAGGGATGAGGTTGAACCCCAAAAAATGCAAGCAAGGAGATCAATCTAGGAACGTTGGTGGTGTGGGTCAATGAGCATTGGGCTATTTAACTTGCTTTGACATACATTTGTTTTTTTTATTGAATGTTTTTTGATGAACACAAGCAAGTGGAAATTAATTGATTTTAGACATTACAATGTGGTAGAAACATCTTCAAATTTATGAAAGCACCACTTTGACTCGACAGTTACAATTAAGTGGTATTTATTCTACTCAAGTCACTCTAGACTTTGACCTAACCCTATCTTAAATAAACAACCCCCTTAAGAAGGCAATTTGGCCCATGAGGGGTGAACATGTCACATGGCAAAGTGGGGGAATAATAACAGACTATTTTCACCAACCAAGAAATAAGCAATCCCCCATCAATGTTATTCATTACTTTAAATGGGTTAAGTATCCTTTGTTGCCTCTAACAATCGTATTGAATGTATGTGATGTTAACTAAGTTAACCAACAAAACATGCCTTCAATAATGGTAACAAGACTTACACACTATATATTGTATCGAACAATCAAATGAAGCTTTAATATGTGTAACCAACCATACATGTAGTTTATCAAGTTGACCAAACTAACATGCTTCTACTAGTGATAACCAAAAGGTACATGTTGGTAATCGGGTGACCAATGTGGTATGCCTCAACATTTGTAATTGAACATAAATGTTGTTGATGGGGTTGACCAACGTAACATACCTCTCACAATTGTAGTTAAACATGCATGTTGATAGGGTTAATCTCCAAGATAGTGTTAATAAAAAAAAGATGTTAATAACCAACCTAACAAATCACTAACAATGAAAAAGGAATGTGCATGTCAGTAAATAAACTAATAGACATGACATGTTGCTCATTAAGATGATTGACATGACACACAACTCGCTAAGTTGACCAACTTGACAAACTATTGGTTTTTTCATTGAACTAACATGCCTTTAATGAACACAACCAAATTTGCATGATGTTGAACAAGTAAACCAACCTAAGATACATTTAACAATAATAACAATGTGTGAAGGTTGTGGATTGGAAAAACCAAACTAACATGCCTCTGATAATCATAATTGACCATACATGCCTATTGTGATCAACCCTTACGGAGTTCCCTTGCTTTCATGCAAAATTAAGCATGTCATGCAACTCTTAGACTAACTTTGATACATATACAAATTAAGTTTGTATTTACTTGTTAGAATTGTGTTATAAAGTCTTTCCCCTTTAAATGTCACGGGTTTGAATCCAAGGGAAATTAAGGTATAATTATACCTCCATGGATTAAATAATTAAATCATTGCATGAACTAGGGCAGCCATTGTCCCATGAACAAGGGGGTATCACATGCCAATTTAACATCTAACTATATTATAACTTTATATTCAATACTATTATTATTTTCTTGTGTTAATATGAGTGTTTTTAATATTTAATATACAGTTAAGTAGATTACCCCTTGAATAATTAGTGAAGTATTTAATATTGGATGAGAGAATTGTAAGGTTGAAATTTCTATACCTTGTGTTAATTTGGGTGTTTGTATCATTTCAACGCAAAATTAGGTTTCATACATATCCATGGATCAATTAAAGGCATTTACACATGCCACTAACCAAAGATATTCAATAGTTGGATTATAACTAGACGGTGGGAGGATTTCATTATCATATTCATCCAAGAGCTTCTAGACTAGAGAAATTAGGGCATGTGTTTGATTTATGGGCTAATGTTTAAAAACATGATATGAGGAGATTAGGAGTTAGTGCAGTTCCTTCTTATGGAAAGGTCTTGCACCTCTTCCTTTATTTCTTAAAGTAAACTTGAAAGAAGTGAGTAAAAATATATGATACAAATAATGTGCAAACCATTCACAACATCACGACATTAAACATTTGCACGAGATGCAACTTAATTCATGTTCAATATATTTTTTACTTTAAAAAAGAAATATATGGTACCATGATATAATATAGTGATTCACCAACATTAGCCACCAAACAAATACCTAAACGACAAATGTTATTTATGGTGACTATCATCCACCATAAACTATGATTATTAGCCACTCTGACACCCCTATGTTTATGGTCACTCATTGAACATGACTCCAAGAGTTGTTTAAGCTTATTAAACTTATTATTTCCCAAAATACTGAAAAGGATGTCTCATCACCGTAGCATTTTTTTTTAGTCTTTCATCAAATGCTCTGCAACCTTTTTTATGTTATATATGGAATGGCACAATTAAAAATTACTGACGTAAATGACTAATTCATATGCTTGTTGTATTTTTTATTTGGCCATAGTTTTATTCTTGAACTATTATAGTCATTTACATTATTCATTATTAATTTTGTCACTTATTACCTAGTCATATATTTTTAATCCTAGACTAAATTAGTCATTTAATTTAGTCTCTTTTACTTTAGTCACTTATTATCTAGTCATATATTTTATACCTGGACTAAATTAGTCGTTTAAGTTAGTCGCTTTTAGTTTAGTCACTTATTATCTAGTCGTATATTTTATTCCAAGACTAAATTAGTCATTTAAGTTAGTCATTTTTAGTTCAGTCACATAAATTTGCTCAAATTTAGTAGTAATTCACTTGAAATAATTGCAGTGACTAACATTTTTAGTCACCTAGTCATTAATTTCATCATTTTTTACTAGTGTTGCATCCAAAAACACTTTACAAGTCAGTACCTGCATTCTGCATTTTTCAAAAACTTTTTTCATAATTTTTCAAATTTTTTCCATGACTACAGTCTATGTGTTAGGAAAGGCTTCCTATATTTGCGTTTTCATAGAGAGCCTTGGATTTGCTTAGAAAAATCTTATTGAGGAAGGAAAAATCCCCCTATGGTTTAGATTACACCTCCACCATTTAGGGAAGAGATTTTAAAGTGAGGATTCTAGTTTATTGTAGTCCCATCCACATTTTTTCGGCCTTTTTTGGTAGGTTATAACGGTCACTTTAGACACATTTTTACAACACTTTATTCCACTTTTAATCTAATTTTGGCTTGCCTCATAGGATCCCATTGAGTATCCTTCATTTTGCAGCCATTTGTCTTCCCTTTACCAGTTGTTTACCCTAATGATTTTCTGCATCATTTACATCAGATTATTTCGTCTAGATACTAGTACCTTTGACCATATATTTTGGCCATAAGTGTGTCTTTTAGTATATTTTATTCCACCTCTTTATTTTATTCTTGTTTTCCTATTTGGGTGGGTGTCTGTGTGCTTGAATTGATGGTTTATTTTATTGTCTATTTTCAACATAATTTATATTTTTTCAGCACTTTATTTTCAACAACACATGGAAAAATAAAAAATGCTCAATTAACTCATCCACTTGACACATTATTTCATGCACTCATACCCTAATAGAATGAGAGCTGGGTTAAAATCATGAATTCAAGACTTGAAACACTACAACCTAATAATTCAACTAGCATATATTAAGCCTACTCAGACACCAAGGCCAAACAATATTTGTAGTTAGGCGTAGGATCGATGGGATAAGCTTCCAATAACACCCATCGATCAATTACATTGAGACATGCCTTTTCGAAATGTTAGGTAGCTTAAAATCCTTCACCATCCCACGGTCCAAAGTCAAAGTGCGTCAATAACCCAATTTAGAGGGGGTTATTCTAGGTCATCGTGTGAGAAGTTCTCCTCGAGGCTTCCCAACCCAAGGAAGGGAATAACATATTTTGGATGATAGAAAAGAATCTCAAGACTCGAACACCCTTGTGGGATGAAGGTAATTGTAGTAACCAATCATAGGAAACCACCCTATAGGACTAGATGTGGGTGGTAGTTGTTTCTTTATTCCACCTTATCTATAGACATCTCTTCTTTTGAGGATCGGATTGCGTCAAGTAAGAAGTCTCTTGGAAGGGAATCTGAAATAGTATATTTAGGAATTTTTTGAGGGTTTATATCACCTATAGGTTAGAGGTCATTATTTATTTGATAGAACGTATTTTCTTAAATAAGAGTAGCATATTAATACAGATAGTTTACACTGCACTAGGTTTTTGTTTGTTGTTTTTTTTCTCTTTTTCTCCTATCATCACCCTTTATTCTATTGATTCATCTTTGTCTTGACATCATTTCACCCCACAGGCATTTTTCACGGAGATTTTTTGGCATTCGCCCCAGTTTCCATTAGGACATATTACTCCTCCCCGTCGAGTTTGAGTTCATCCTCCTAGTCCTCCATCAAGTCCCAATGCTGACTCTGGTTCTTGTGATTCTTCCCATTCTTCCATTGATTATGCATTTCCCCAGCCTTGTACCACCACCATGTCAGGAACCAATGTGGGTGCGAGAAACCAAGGTAACCCCACAAGCAGAACTTCTACTAATATGGTCACTAATATTCCATTGATCCCCTATATGGTTAGTTTGAGTCTCCCTGATTTTAGCCAGATCATCAACAAACCTCTTCTCCATGACCCCAATTGGCCTGATATGCCTACCAAGATTCATTCTGACATCCCCAAGTTTGAAGGTAATCCTAGAGAAGACCCATCAAATTGAGTTTGCTCTTTTCACATGTGTTTTTCATAAAATTCCATCACTAAAGACTCCATTCATCTTCGCATCTTCCAACACACCCTTACTAGAGTTGTTTCCAAATGGTATGTGTATCAACTGCATGCCTCCCATTCCACCTTCACGGCTCTCTCAAAATATTTTATTTCATACTTCCAACTACCTCTCTGATATGACACTGGTACGTACTGAACTCTTGACATATTTTGGTCAAACTTCTGCCACCAACCTATATGACCATGTCCAAGAATGGCGCAGAAGGAGGAGCATGTGTAGATCCCCTGAATTTGAATATTTTCTCTATATCGATTGGTTTTTAAGCACTATTTTACCCCCCATAGGTAAATATGTTGCCTCTCCCTTCCCTCGGTTTGAGGAAGAAGCATTGCATACACCCTTGAAATATGGCCTAATCTATGAATAGCTAGGTTATGTTTATATTGTCCTTCCTGATCAACCTTGTCGTGGTGCTACTAATTCACCGAGGGAATCTCATGCCAATGAAGATATAATTGGATCTATTTGAAACCCACCACTTCCACCATATCCTCAACCTCCTATTAGTTATGTTCAACCCTGGGGGGAACCAGTTCTTCTTACACCTATCCCCCTCATGATCCTTCGCATTTCAAGACTTACCAAGGTACAAACATGTCATATGCATGTCCCCATCTGCATCAATCGGTTCCAGGGCTAGTTGTTGCCCCATATGGTTATTTAAATTTTGTCATGAATCCTTACTATCCTTATGGAGCACCTAGCACTCAAACCCCCCCAACACCAGTGCCTCAACCTCCCATGCCTCCTCCACCTCTGCCACAACAACAACCACCTCCTCAAGGTCAAGTGTATTCTCAGAAGTGTGCATCCAATTTCCCCCCAACCTCAAGAGATGGACCAAGGGGAAGGGTAAATGTAACTAACAATCTCAAGGTAATCAAGGAAACGAAGGTAAATCACCTAATTCCCCCAAGGGATACTAGC
Organism: Pinus albicaulis; assembly: GCA_034641835.2. Taxonomy (NCBI): domain Eukaryota; kingdom Viridiplantae; phylum Streptophyta; class Pinopsida; order Pinales; family Pinaceae; genus Pinus; species Pinus albicaulis. The sequence continues at coordinate 1,508,633,808 of CM076581.1, read as the reverse complement.
CTAATATCACAACCTAGAAATAGGGAAGACAACCTAAGAAAAACAAGGCTCTTCGAATGAATAGATATTGTTCTTGTTGCAAAGTCTTTTTCCATTATACTCATGAATGTCCCCTTTTACCTTAGATGCACCAAGCATCGGAAGCTTAAGAAAATTATTCTTGAGGACCTCATCCCATTTCTCAAACACCTCCTCCTCTTGCTTCATCACAACTGTTTGTGCTTGCCAATCCTTTTCCTCCTGAAGGATACGTTACTACCCAACCCACATAGGGTAATGGAACCCCTCAACCTTCACAATCTATCCAGAAATATTACTAGATCCTAATGATGAATTTTGATGAAGTCAACATTGAACAAGTAAACATCCAAAATCATTTCTGCCAATATGACAAACCCCCTACAACTCAATGATTGATTCCAAACCTATAATTTCCACTAAGCCTCTGTCGTCACCAAATGGTACCTTACAAATCACCCCTCCTAAGGTAGAGGTTATCCCCAATATCCCGAATGTTCCATTACATTGAAACGTTGATTACTATAAAGTCACCCATACCTATAGCGTAGTAGATGACTTGGCACAGTCCCCTACTTCTATTTCAATGCTATAAGTCCTCTATAAGTTCCCATCCCAATGAAAATATATAATATCTTCTTTGGGTGTTGTGGATCCCTCTAACGATCATCGCATTGGATTTTATGTTGAAAAAGAGGAACAACCCTCCCTTAATTCATCTGTTTCCTTTTAAATACCAGTCTCCAAAGAAACGTCATTGTACAACAATGCATAATAGACGAATTTTCCTCCATTTATGTGATGGTTGCTAGTGTTTGTAAGAAACTTGGTTCCCCTAAACTATCCCCATCCACTATCACTCTTTGTGCTTGGGACAATCACCCCTCGTAGCCCCTTAGTTTATTTCGAAACTTCCCCATCATTTTTATTGGCAAGGTGGTCATGATTGATATCAAATTCATTGATTCCCCTCTAGATTATAACATTCTCTTGTGTCCTAGATAAACCTATGCCATGTTTGTTGTCGCATATATTATTGTTCACAATATGTGCTTTCCTCATAATGGAAAAATCATCATTATTGATCATTTGACTTACTATGAACCTCAATATCAGACATATCCTCATACCACTATCTCATTTATGATTGGAAATAATACTATCCCTTCTTTGATTGATGTTTCTGCAAGAGTCTAGAAATATTCCATGTTTCTTGGGGATTATTATGGCCCATCGCCTACTCCTTCTAAGCCTAGCTCTTCTATTTTTACATGCTTCAAGTGTCACGGGTCATAGGAAAATTGTTTGGTACACCTTCTCAACATCCAACTCCTCCAAACCCTCTAGCTCCAGACTCAACCCATCCTTCAGGTATAATTACTCCTAGCTATTCTCCTTCTGCTGGTATCTCTCCTAGTCCTTTTCCACCTGAAACCATTCCCCCGAGTATTTCTCATCCATGAGCTATTCCTCCATTTTTCCCTCTATTCAAATGCATTTCTGGTTCCAACCTCCAGGAATATTTTCTACCCAGTTAATGGCTATGCTGAGTCTTCCTAATATCACCTTGGGGATCACAGTCTGGTACATTGATCCTCACACAAACACTCCTCCTGAAAACCTCAAACTTTATATAATTTTGACACAGGTTAAGCTTGTTGTATCCACCCTTTCCTTTTCTTCAGTTCTACAACAACCACAATAGGCCACTATTCATGTTCTAAAGGCATTTGGTGAGGGGAGGAAGCCTAGAAAAAGGGAACCAAAGACAAGGCACCCCAAGCAACTGTTTCTCCTCCTAAACCTCCAAAGCCTTCTCCCCCATGTGATTTGTGCGATTTTTTTGGGCATGCCACCAATAATTGTCTTGAGTGCCCTCATATTAGGAATGTGGTCTTTGATACCTTTCTTGACTCTAAAATTCACGAGGTCCATGTCACCTTGCCTAAGTTAGCCAAGAAGAACAAATCGATATGCACAAGTTACCCTTGTGCTTTGTGTGATAATTATGAGCATCATTCTCATCATTGTCCCTGTCTAGAATATTTTCACAATAATTTTCAAGGGCTTCGAGACTTGTATGCCACTTTTAGTGCTTCCACATCTCCTCTACATGTAGGTCCATGCCCCACTGCATCACCCAAAAAAAATGTAGAAATTTGAATAACTGATATATTATTCACCGAGATTCTCCTGATCACACACTATTTTAGCTTCATGCATAATACAGAATCTCTTCTACCATTTATCATCACATGTGGAAATAAAATCAATTGCATGCACACATTAAAACCACAAACAATCACACATATGAACACAGTATTTAATGGGAAAGCTTAAAGCTGAAAACCCAAACTATCTATATATTATATGTCATGGAGATCATGTAACAATCATAGTACAAAAGCTCCTCACAAGCTCTCATGCACACCCTCAATTGCTACACACTATCAAGCTAGATCTAGCAAAACACATGTCTAATCCTAGCCACTACAGCCAGCCTCATTGCGCTAATGCTATGGGATGGCTTCATTAAACAGGATAAACCACCCCGGCTTGCACGTTAACTTCATGGGCTTCTCCACTCCATCTCGTGTGTTGCAAATAGCAATGAGGTCACAACCGATAGTTAACCCCGCTCTTTCACCTATTTCTGCACTGGTCTCCACTGAAACTGTCCATGCACTGAAGTTAACTGATGCATTCTGTAGTTGATTAATGAGTTTATAATTAGTGAATTAATTAATAATTAATTCACACCACTCTCACTAATTGTATCAATTAGTTAAACTGAATACAAATAGCTCAACTATGTTTAGATTAGTTAAACTGAATACAACTCCACTAACTTTCTCAATCAACTCCACCAAACTCTGTCACATGAGTTCTAACTGAAGTATCCATGCAATAGCTCCACTTAACCCTCAGGAATAGCGTAATTCCTTCTGTCAGCTCCTGTGCCACATCTGTGCACTTAACCGAAGTGCTCCAAGAGAATAAGATAATGTTTATAGTCCAAATATTATTAAGAGCTAATAATATTCGACATATCTATTTTTAGACTGGCAATCTAAAAATAGATTCCGCCCAAGATGTCTAAAAATAGAAGTCCATCTATTTTTTCCGACTTGACCAACCATCCACAAATAGCATCCTGCAACTCATAGAACATGATCCATATGTCTAAAATTAGACATAGTCTAAAAATAGACTTTGCGCCAAAAATAGCCTGCGGGCCCACTTAGTGAAGGCGACTCCTTTCCACTAAGCTCATCATCTTGTTGCAATCTCAACACTCCCTCTCAACAAGATATGGATTATCTTCAACCCCTATCCTGCCTCTGTGGTATTCGAATTTGCTCCTGGTGAGCGCCTTCGTCAAGATATCAGCATCCTGATCCTCCGTAGGAATGTATGAAAGTAACATGATCTTCCGCTGCACACAATCTCTGATATGATGATACCAGATGTCAATGTGTTTAGATCTATCATGAAATAATGGATTAACCGAGAGTTTGATGCAACTCTGATTATCACAATATATCACAGTAGGATCTAAGTGTGAATCGAACAACCCGACCAGGATCTTCCTCATCCATATAGCCTTGCATGCAGCCAAAATCGTTGCCATATACTCGGCCTCTGCTGAATTGAGTGCCACGGATCTCTACTTCCTACTGTACCAAGAAATTGGTGTCGACCCGATATCGAAAATCCCTCCAGATGTTCTCTTTCTGTCCATTGGGCTCCCTACCCAATCTGCATCTGTGAAGCCACATAGCCTGACCTCATCTGACTGTCTGTACCATAATCCATATCCCGATAAAAGCTGATATATATCAATACATGCTTCCCGCCTTCCAAAAGAGCTTGGTAGGCCAACTATAGCTTGTGAAAGCTGTTAATCGTATAGCATATATCGGGTCGTAGACACCAGATACATAAGTGACCCCCACCCAATCGGAAGACAAACAAAGGGCATCCTACCACTCTCCGCCGAAGTAGCATCCTCCTTCCTCCAACCACCAGGAAGAGGAGTATTAACAGGCTTGCAGCCATGCATGTTGAACTTCTCCAGTATCTCCCGGGCATACTTACCCTGAGAAACAAACAGTCCATCACTACGCTGCCAAATTTCCAATCCCAGGAAATAATGAAGGAGGCCCAAGTCTTTCATCTCAAATTCTTTGGCAAGATCAGTCTTACATGAGTGTATCAACAGTTTATCACCTGTCAAAATCAAATCATCTACATAAATTACAATGATCAACAACTTACCCTCCACCACAATCTGGTATAGGTTAGGATCCGCCTCACTCTTGGAGAATCCAAGTTCGGTGAAATAACTATCTATCCGTGTGTACCAAGCACGAGGTGCTTGTTTCAACCCATACAGTGCTCTCTTGAGCCTGCACACATGCGACTCGCTGCTGAAGATCTCAAAACCTTCGGGCTGCTCTATGTACACCTCCTCCTGAATCACCCCGTTGAGGAATGCAGTCTTCACATCCATCTCGATGAATGTGCCACCCCATCTACGCGAGAGAGCAAGAATCGGCTCGTATGGAAGAATACCTCAGGACAAAAGAAGGTCTCATACCCATCCCTCAATCTATGACTCCGCTTATAAAACTCAAATATTTCCTTGTACTTCTCCACACTCTCGTCAGCTACCTTCTTCACTTTGTAGATCCATCTCGAACCCACCATTGATTTCCCTTCTGACCTCGGGACAATCTCCCATGCACAGTTTCTGACAATCGAATCATACTCTTCCACCATGGCATCTACCCATGCGGGGTCGTCCACATCTTCCTCAAAAGAGGATGGCTCTGTCACAATACACTTGCTCACAAGAGCCATGTATCTAGTGTACCGATCAGGTGACTATATTTGTTTGTGTTGTGATGTAGGTGCTCCTACAACCTTCTCTGCATCTTGAGCCAGTCGCTCAGCTTCTATAGTGCGCTTCCGCCCTCTGATGGTTGGTGCTGCATGAGTGGTTTCTTCCACTCCATGAACCTCATCTTGTGGCTGATCCACATCCTAAGACTCATCGTTAGGAACTAATAGCTCCTCATCTGCATGCAAGTGCGGCTTCCTCTCAAGCGAACACTTCATGGCTTTCTCCTCCTGAAATTTGATATCCCATCGCACAACAGTCTTGCGACTGTCTAGAAAATACACACGATAGTTTTGGGGTGTATCAGTGTACCCCACAAATATCCCAACCTCCACAGTCGGCTCCAGCTTCTTCCTAGCATCCTTCGTCACATGAATGTACACAGGTGAACCAAAAATCCTCAAATGGGAAATATCAGGCCTCTTACCAGAAAACGCCTCCTCGGGTGTACTCATGCCAAGTATCCTGTGATGACAATGGTTCTGCACATATACTGCAGTATTGCATGCCTCCACCCATAAGTGAATGGGTAGGCCCTGATCATGCAACATCGCTCGTGCAACACCCACGATCATTCTGTTCTTCCGCTCAGCAACCCCGTTCTGCTGTGGGTTATGAGGTGCTATGAGCTCTCTTCAAATTCCTTCTGTGCTGCAAAAGTCATTGAATTCGCCAGAGATGAATTCAACACCATTGTCGCTCCTCAGAGCCTTCACCTACTTCCCCGATTCTTTCTCAACCAGTGCCTTGAACTCACAAAAATTTGAGTATGTCTTGCTCTTCTTCTGCATGAAGAAGATCCAACACTTACGAGAAAAATCATCAACAAATATCACATAATACCTGTGCTTTGCTGGCGAAGCTGTTGAGAAAGGTCCACACACGTCTGTGTGAATTCTCTCAAGGATCATCGTGGCGCGACTATCCTTTTCGTGAAAGGTGGCTTTCACAAATTTTCCCAAGGTACACCCCTTGCACTAATCTGACTGGGTAAGAGTGCCTTTAGGAATCCGAGTAGAAATCTACTACAGTATCTTCAAAGCTCCATGATGAAGGTGGCCCAATCTTCGGTGCCACAACTCGCCATCATCCTGGCTCACCACTCCTTATACCTTGCGTACCATTGCTGCGCAGCCATATACCTGCAATTGATAAAGGTTTTGAACTCGAACCCCTATCCTCCGGGTCTCACCAGTTGCCTTACTACACAGGAAAGCCTTTCCTTCGCTAAAGACAACATCATATCCCTTGTCTTCTAACATCACCACAGAGATAAGATTCTTCTTCAATCCTAGAACATGCATCACTTCCTTCAATTTGAAGGGTTTACCAGACTCCCTCTCAAAGGAAATGGTACCAATACCGGTCGCACTATATCTACCATCATCGCCCATCTCGATGTGCACTCCAAGATCTTTCTCATCCAAATCAGTAAACAAATCTTGATCTCCTGTCATGTGAAAAGACACACCACTGTCAAGAAACCACACTGAACCCGTCACACTTGAGACCAAGCATGCTATCAGAAAAAAATCTAGCTCAAACTGCAAGGCTAAGGCCTCTCTAGCTGTAGTCCCAGCAGCCTGCTTATTTTTCTTCTTCTGCGGACAATTTGTTGCATAATGTCCGTGTTTGTGACAGTGAAAGCACTTCACCTTAGACATGTCTTGCTTCTTGCCTTTCGCACTGGAATGAGAATATTTCTTGCTCTTCCCCTTCTTTACTTTAGTAGCCAAAGCGCAATTCTCCTCATCAGAGTTCTTTGATGATGATCCATCCCTGGTACTCCGCCTTATCTCCTCTTGCACAAGATCCGACCAATGTCGCTCCCATCCTAGCAATTTCTCCCGACCATTGACAGAGTCCTGATAGGAATGCCAACTCTTCAGAAGCCCAAGGAGAGCCAAGCTCACCAAGTCCTCATCATCAAAAGTCACCCCCACACTTCCCAGCTCATCCATGCATTGGATGAACTTCGTGAGGTACTTGGGCATACTGTCGCCTTTCTCCATCTTTATGTTTCTGAGTTTATCCTTGAGCGCCAACTTCCTCTGGTCGCTCTTGCTTTGGAATAAATCTATCAAGGCTTTCCACATCAAGAATGGATAAGCCTTACCATGAAGGCTGGACACTATGTGATCCTTCACACCCTCCAATAGAATCCTTCGACACTTTGTTGTCTTCTTTTGCCATGCGTCAAGTACGGCAGCATCAGTAGAAGTAGGCTTTGGAATTTCTGCATCTATGAACTCCTTCAACCCATTGTCATCTAGCACCGCCTCCATCCTGTCCTTCCATGCAATATAATTTGAGCTGCCCTCAAGGGCATACTCCAATCGCAATCCATTGAAGGACATCTCAACTTCGACACCAAGAAAACACTACTGCAAATTCGAATTCCACCAACACAAAACTCAACAGCTTCAATGTTTTGCAATTGCTCCAATGATCAATAACGCTCTGATACCATGTAGAAATTTGAATAACTGATATATTATTCACCGAGATTATGCTGATCACACACTATTTTAGCTTCATTCATAATACATAATCTCTTCTACCATTGATCATCACATGTAGAAATAAAATCAATTGCATGCACACATTAAAACCACAAACAATCACACATATGAACACAGTATTTAATGGGAAAGCTTAAAGCTGAAAACCCCAACTATCTGTATATTATATGTCATGGAGATCATGTAACAATCATAGTACAAAAGCTCCTCACAAGCTCTCATACACACCCTCAATTGCTACACACTATCAAGCTAGATCTAGCAAAACACATGCTCCAATCTTTTGCCACTTGATAGCCAGCCTCTATTGCGTAATTAATGCTATGGGATGGCTTCATTAAATAGATAAACCACCTGGCTTGAACTTCGCAATCCTCATGGGCTACTCCACCTATCTGTGTGTTGAAAATAGCAACAGTATAGTCACAACTGATAGTTAACCTGCTCTTTCACCTATCTCTGCACTGGTCTCCACTGAAACTGTCCATGCACTGAAGTTAACTGATGCATTCTTTAGTTGATTAATGAGTTTATAATTAGTGAATTAATTAATAATTAATTCACACCACTCTCATTAATTGTATCAATCAGTTAAACTAGATACAAATAGCTCAACTATGTTTAGATTAGTTAAACTGAATACAACTCCACTAACTTCCTCAATCAACTCCACCAAACTTTGTCACATGAGTTCTAACTGAAGTCTTCATGCAATAGCTCCACTAGACCCTCAGGAATAGCGTAATTCCTTCTGTCAACTACATGTGCCACATCTGTGCACTTAACTGAAGTGCTCCAAGAGAATAAGATAATGTTTAGAGTCCAAATATTATTAAGAGCTAATAATATTTGACATATCTATTTTTAGACTGGCAATCTAAAAATAGATTCCGCCCAATATGTCTAAAAATAGAATTCCATCTGTTTTTTCCAACTTGACCAACCATCCACAAATAGCATCCTGCAACTCATAGAACATGATCCATATGTCTAAAAATAGACATAGTCTAAAAATAGACTTTGCGCCAAAAATAGCCTGCGGGCCTACTTAGTGAAGGTGACTCCTTTCCACTAAGCTCATCATCTTGTTGCAATCTCAACACAAAAGGTCTCTCACCCACCCATTGTGATCCCTCCCCCTGATGTCAAGATGATGGATAGCTCTTCTCATATTACCTACCTATCATCATCCATGGGATCAATATATTCAGACTGTTTAGGAGTTTTTGATGGTGTCTCTTTAGAACCATCTTCTGAAGACACTCCAGTCTCAGCATCGTTGGACCTTAGATCCACAAGTCATATGTTTCCCACCATAGAAGTTGCATGTCTCCCATGACGATTACTAGTTCCATCACCCCTTACTTATAACCATTAATTTGAACCACATGCACCTTCTTACCATTACATTACCACACAATGTGTGGTAAGGGGGAATCTATTTTTTACAATCTAGGAGAAGCAATTCTCCCCAGCCCTCCTACATAATTTTGTAGTTTAGACTCTAGTACCATTATTATTCCCCATTTAGAAGAACCTATAGAGTCTCATATCACTTTTGATCACTCGAGGGATGTGTTATCACCCAAAAATTCTCAAAAAACATCATTGTGTCATGTTTGTTTTTGGTCATGATTTCAAAATCAGTTTAGAAGTCATTTTAGGATTTGGTTAAGGGTCGGTTAGATTTTGACAAGTTCAAAGGTCATCATTAAGTTCAAATAAAGTATTTAAAAGGTTCATTCATATTCAAATATCCATATTTTCCATTTGGGAGTCATTCCATAAGGTTTCGGGTCAAAACTCTGCAATTAGCCAATAATTCTCATTTTCATAGCACCGCTAGTTCAAAAAAGTTGATTTGCGCTACAAAAGCACTAATAGCTTCGTAGTGCAAACTGGGAAAACTAAATTATGGGCACTGTTAGTGTCAGCCTTTGCAGCCTTCCTCCAGTGATCAAACATGCTCTTACAAAGTGATTTTAAGGTGTCAAGGTCAAATTTTGTCATTTCAATGAGTCTTCAAGCAAAATTTGGTCACTAGGCATTAGGTTTAGGGTTTGTTTTCACTCTTTTCAAATTTGTCCAAATGTCAGTCCATGTCACCATTCAGCTGAGTGTATCATCATTCAGAGGGTTTTCATCATCATGTCAAGTTCCATTGAGTCATTTTACACCTTGTTCATGCTTCAGTTGTGCCTAGGTAAGGTCCATTTCCCTCTCCTAGGGTTTTGGAGGTAATTTCTCTTGGATGGTCAAATCATCGAAAACACTTGTATCCTGATGTTCACACACCTTCCCCTATCCTTAATATACCTTATTAAACACTTCACATCACTGAGATCCCCCAAATTCCTCATTTTTGCACAAACCCTAGTTTCTTGCCACAACTTGGCAATTTTCTAGGCTAGGCCTGTGTTTTTCCCTTTTGGACCCCTTCCCCTCACTCAATCTCTGAGATTCCACTTTCCCCTACTTCCTAACATCCCTCCCTACTTCCCAAAATCTCCCCAAGAATTTAGAAGCCCCTTATCCCCTTCATTTCGCTTCATTTCGAAAAAATCCCTTGTTTCACACATCGGGATAGGTTTCACGCAAAAGATGTTTCAGAGCAATAAAAGATGAATTTTGGAAAACTGAGAGAGGTTTTTGTCCAAAACATCCCAAGGAAGAAAAACCTCTTTCACTTTTTACACAGGTATCATGGTTTTATAGCAATATAAAAAATACCGTTTCCTCAGGAGAATTGAATGCACCTCTGAAGTGACCTTGGGAAAATCAAGATTTCTCCTAGCATGGTTGGCTAAATGACTTGCATGATGAGTCAAATGATAACTAGACACAAAGATATTTCCAATGAGCCATCATGAGCTCAATTTGGAGTTGAGGAAGACTTTCAAAAGTTGACTGCAACAGCGCTCTGCCTTGAGGCAGCCTCATTCTGCTCATTTTGACTAGTGTTGGGAGATTTGATTTTTTACAGGGTAAATGAAATCCAAATTGCATAATTCCACTTGTGTTGGAAATTATACTCCAATATCTTTCCAACGAGCTATCACACGCCCGATTTTGACACCAGGAAGGCCTCCACAAGCTTCCTACAAAATGCACTATGTAGCTACTCATAGAAAAGGTCGTGCGACCCACTTGAACGGGTGAGACCCACTTGAGGGGTGCGACCCACTTGAACGGGTGAGACCCACTTGAGGGGCGCGACCCACTTGAGCGCCAAAGCCAGTGTAAAGTTGAACGGGTGAGACCCACTTGGGGGGTGCGACCCACTTAAACCAGCGTGCGACCCACTTAAATCAGAACCCAGAAAATTTGTTTTTTGCGCCCAGATTCGATTCTAGTCGACTCCAACAACTTGCAAGTAGGTTTTTAAACATTGCTCAGTGATTTTTGGACATGATTATGATGTTTTGAAAGTGGAGAAACAAATTTTTGATGTGGAGAAACGTGAAACCTATGTTCATTGAAAATTCATTTCTTAGGGTTTTGAAAGACATGTTGATAGTCTTGTGAAGGATTTCCAAGGTTGTGTTGTTGATATATATGCTCATGCCTCTACTGTCTGTGGTGTCCCTGCTCATTATTTACCTCAGTCTCACGCTCTCTCATTTCCATTACATCACTGCTCTCATTGTTATTGCCATTGTCATTTTCACACTATTCATCATTCATGTTATGAGATAGTCCCATTTTCACTTGTCCACATCCTCCATTGACATTTTCAAACGTTGCAAGGGCTATTTCTATTTACCTACACTACACTCATTCCTAATCATGTGTCAAAATCCCCATGTAGTCAAAGAGTGGCTATTTTCCATTCAAATTCCTTGTGACAGTCCTTTTCCCATTGTGATATTTCCTATAGCACCTTGACATATATGTGACACATCTGAAATTGGAGCATACACCAAACTCTTGTTTTCATCATAACCATATCAGTATACCTTCATACACATTGTGACACCATGATAGAGACCGACACATACAACCGAGACAGTGTTTTCACCACAGGAACTGCATGCACCAGGAGAGCACTAAAACGGCGGAAAATGCCTGATCCACTCCAGATTTTGGCCGAGGATTCGTTGGCTGGGCAAGATACATGATGGAGGGTCTTCACTCCGAATTTGAGCAAATTCGGAGAAATTTTTGTCATTTTGAAATTTTTGGTCTCAAAAACAGGTTTTTCAGTTAAGCGGGTCGCGCACTCATATGCTCACTTTTTTTTGGGACACTTGCTGAAGGAAATATTTGCATTTTTGGATTTGTCATGATAAGTTATGCATCCTCAGGCATTGTCGAAGCATTTCATCAGATTCTGGATGGTCAAAAAGCTCAAAAACACCATGAAAACCACCTTGCTGCCACCTTTTGCACCAGCAGGAAGTACTTCTGGTAGAATGAGGTTTTGGAGGTTCAAATGAGCTCCAAATTGGGAAATTCCGCTTGGGTTGGATAGCCAACATCCAAGGCTTTCCAACGAGCTATCATGAGCTCAATTTGGATGCCGGGAAGTACTTCAAAATTGGGCTGAAAGGCACGCGACCCACTTGGCTCAGGGGTGCGACCCACTTAAATTTTTGGCTGAATTTTCAACTTCCAGCTCAAATTTTCGGCCAGTTTGGACCAGTTTTGCTTGTGGATGAAATTTTTGAGTTATTATGATGTAAATTTATGTTTGGCATGTAACTTTGGTTTATTTTTACCTATTCTAGAAGATTCACTCTCAAAAAAGTGAAAATCATGTAAATGAATCAGTTTCCACCCTTTTAGAGGCAAGTTGTTTATATGCCTAGATTCTAGTTCCTTGTTTAGAATTTGTTGAAACTAATCTCTGAAGAAGGAATTCGACCCCTAGAGGCATGGGAAGGGGTTAGAGTGATCTATATGTTGTAATTTCTGAGACATTCTACAGGTTGGACTCTTGGGAGACTTTTGGCACCATTGTACATATTTTTTCATATTTTGGCTAAGGAAAGATCAGAGGTTTTGCGGCACTGGTTGGGATCCTTGTGGTGTTTTGTTCTTGATGGTGCTTTCTCTCGATACTACTAGACACAAGGGTGCCATTCCTTTCATATGCTTCTGAACTAAATTGAATGAGTAGATGAGGTTGAATCCATCGTTTACCGTGCTCTGCCTTTGATTCATTTAGTTCTATATGTTTTCGACTGTTTGAAGAGGAACCAAGTTCTTCTTTGCCCTCTTCATCTCCTCGTCGGTCTTATCTGTCCGTATATCCAATTAAAAGCATCAAGACAATCACCTACCTCGCCCCAACTCGAAATCTGCAAAGGTCTGACCTTATCCCCGGACCCAAAATTTGTTTTTCCCATTTCTCCAGCGAAAACCTAAAAATCAAAAATAAAACATACCTATCTCTTTACTAGCATAAAATCAGTTCCCTTTTAAAGTCATCTCGCACCCTATTGTTCATTTTATCGAGATTGACGGAGAGAGCCCTCTCCTGTCCTCGTAGGGCTAGCTATGAGGTTGAGCGTGGTTTGATGTAGCCTTGAGTATTACCTCATTTTAGCCTGAGGTAGATTTGAGCGCTAACATAGTGCGACCATACTGGGGAAGAATTGGTTTGCTTGTTGATGTCATTTGTTTCATTAGCTACGTACCTGAAACCGGGCGCTGGCGTGTGTTTTAACTGTACATTATTTCATGGTGGTAGTAGATAAACGTTGCTTCAGTCAATCTCCGGTCTAGCTTGTGAATGTGACACTCGACGTGTAGATTGTCTTGCCTCAGTAAGATCTAATCAAGTTCAGATCTGATTGTTGATGGTGGACAACGATCAGACATAAGAAGGTTGAAATCATTCACCTGGCGACTCTAAATCAATGTAGAGACTCCACTGGAGGACTAACTTTTTCTCTGAGAAAATGGAAGGATCTTGCACTAAGTTGAGGTATCCAAAGTGGAATGGTATTAAGGATCTTGTCTGCTTCCTTGTAAATTACTTCTTTGCTGTTCTTGAAGCTATCCTGAAAGTTTTTTAGAATTTGTTGTATGAGAAAGGTGATCAAGATCTTCACTCGACCCATTCAAAAAGTGTAAATGTTGAGTTTCCCTTTGATCCTAGCCTCCTCACTTTTCCCTCATCTTATGATGACTCTCTTCAGAGTGATGAGCTTAAAGAAAACCAAATTGATCCCGTAGCTCTTGTATATACTCCTACACCTTGTATAGTCCCCGATAGGTATAAACCCTTTATTTTACCTTCTATTCTCCATGCTTTCCCTGCAAATTATTACCTATATTTGCCGAGATTTGACAGTGAATGTAACAATGTCAACTTTGAGCAACATGTGCAGAATGTTGAGACTTTTCTAGATATTTTTGAAGTTGATGACGAAGATGTTAGTATCGACTCTTTTTGCCTTTTCTTTGCAAGGCCAAGTGAAGAGTTGGTTCAAAGCCCTGCCTGATGCGAGCATCTCAGAGTTCCAGCAGTGCGTCACAGTTTTCCTCGACAGGTGGATGATCGGACAAAACTTTTTGTTGATTATAGAGGAGTATAACCGGCTAAAAAGACTGCCAGGGGAGACAGTACAACAATTTTTTTCCAGATTTAACCAAGTTTATTATTCGATGCCAATTGATATAAGACCTTCTCCTAGATCTGCTCTCTTGCACTACCCAGGTGCCTTTGATCCAGAAATGGAGTTTTAGTTGAGAGATGAGAGAAAAGAATATTGCAACACTTCACGAGATGCAGAACAAGGCAGTGAATATAGAGGCTCATTTGCTGATCTTGAGGGAAAGGTTGAAGGAAGAAGAAAAGAAGAATGTTTCAAAGCAGCTGACACCTTCAGAGGAAAATCTTGATCTTTTCGTAAATGCAGTAGAAGAGATGGTGCAGAAAATGACTGCAAAAAATGAAAATGACATTCAAGAACAAGTTGTTGATCCAAAACATTTTGTTCCTTATCCCAGTCATCATAGTGATTTCTTTATAGATCATCTTGAAGAAGAGAGAGCTGTTGATATGATGTGTTTTATACCGATGAATTGCCTCAGTTTGATCAATATGAGGATGATTATGTTCTCCAAAAAAGAAGCTAATTTTGCAGACAAATCAACAGCTAGTTCGTGCAAGGAGGAAGTTCACTTTCAGCAGCTCGAGTACAGTGATCAACCGATGCATATTAGCTATGACAATGATGAGGAAAGTGTAGAAAATTTTGATGTAAGTGAAGGATATTTGCCTTTTTGTTTTGATTCGTTTCAGTTCATTAGAGATAACTTCCATGCAATCAGAAATCAAACGTAAACAAGTCTTGATCTGGATCGTCTTGAGGGCAACGAAAACTTCTCACATTCAGATTTTCAACCCTCGAAAGCCATTGATTTTCAAGTTGCAGATGAAGACTTGGAAGTGGGCACACATGATTTAATGATTCAAGGTGACTCCGTACCTTTCTGTTTTGAATCATTTCAGTTTTTGAGAGAAAAATTGCATAGTGAATCTTCAGATCAGCAGCCTGTAGCATCAGATTTGCAGCCACCAAATGAAATTGAAGGTCAGATTACAGATGAAGGTGTGGAAGATGAAATACATGATTTGATGAAGCAGGAAAATTCTATACCCTTTTGTTTTGAAGCATTTCAGTTTATAAGGCAGAATCTCCGTAAAATCTCTCAAGAAAAAGATGAACAGCCAGTAGGATGTCATACAGTTTCTAGGGATACAGTGCAGCAGTCTTCTCAAGTTTTTTATGATCCTATTGCTCGTGTGTTGGATGATGTTTGTTGTAAATTCTCGCTCCATTGCTACACCCATGTGCCCTAAAAAATGCTGATGATAATTTGTCTGTGCCTACCTCATTAGTTTGTTAACAGAATGGAGCCACTTAGTATATGTAAAGATTTCCATCTATGAGAGGTCAATAAGACTTTGTCTGTCCAATCAGCAACAAGAGTTTGATGGTCACAATTGCAGATTCCAGGCACTCTGTCATAATCACCAAAAAAGAAACACCGCATGTGAGGTGCTTAAGATCAGCAGTGAGATTATCTTGACCCAGAAATGAAGAAGCAGGACATCCATTCTGCAGTATTCTGCAATGGTCCTGGCCAATTACAAGCTTGTAGCCATCGTCAGTACCCACAGCTCAAAGTTTCCATGGGAGTTTCCTTTCAATAGTTATTTCTCGTTGTTCATAAGCAAGAATGTGGGAAGAAATCAAACAGCATCCAGCATGCTTACATGGTTTCATTGGCTGTTCCATTACACTTGATCGGGTGGTGAAAAGTACAATTAGAGTAGGTTTGATGAATAAGCTCTAATTTGAGCATATTTTCCATTTTGTCGGTTGTGTTTAAGTATCGAGTCAGTTTTTAGTTGAGTGAGAGTCAATTTTTGTCGTCAAGTCATCAGTTTTCAGTCATGCATTTCAGTTTGAGTTTTTGATTCCATTGCCCAATGGATAAGGCACCGGGTCCTTCTCCCAAAGATCCGTCGTTCTTGGCACCTCCAAGGAGCTACCATCCCCATTGGAGCCAATGTTAGTGTCGACTTTTCAACCTTCCTCCAGTGATCAAACATGCTCTTACAAAGTGATTTTAAGGTGTCAAGGTCAAATTTTGTCATTTCAATGAGTCTTCAAGCAAAATTTGGTCACTAGGCATTAGGTCTAGTTTTTGTTTTCACTCTTTTCAAATTTGTCCAAATGTCAGTCCATGTCACCATTCAGCTGAGTGTACCATCATTCAGAGGGTTCTAATCGTCATGTCAAGTTCCATTGAGTCATTTTACACCTTGTTCATGCTTCAGTTGTGCCTAGGTAAGGTCCATTTCCCTCTCCTAGGGTTTTGGAGGTAATTTCTCTGATATAAAATCAATTTTAAAAAACTTGTACTCCCATGTTCACATACCTTCTCATCTTGAATATACCACAGTCTACCCCATCACTGAGATCTCCCAAATTCCTCATTTTTCCACAAACCCTAGTTTCTTGCCACAACTTGGCAATTTTCTAGGCTAGGCCTGTGTTTTGCCCTTTTGGACCCCTTCCCCTCACTCAATCTCTGAGATTCCACTTTCCCCTACTTCCTAACATCCCTCCCTACTTCCCAAAATTTCCCCAAGAATTTAGAATCCCCTTATCCCCTTCATTTCGCTTCATTTCGACAAAATCCCTTGTTTCACACATCGGGATAGGTTTCACTCAAAAGATGTTTCAGAGCAATAAAAGATGAATTTTGGAAACCTGAGAGAGGTTTTTGTCCACAACATCCCAAAGAAGAAAAAACTCTTTCACTTTTTACGCAGGTATCATGGTTTTAGAGAAATATCAAAAATACCGTTGCCTTAGGAGAATTGAATGCACCTCTGAAGTGACCTTGGGAAAATCAAGATTTCTCCTAGCATGGTTGGCTAAATGACTTGCATGATGAGTCAAATGATAACTAGACACAAATATCTTTCCAATGAGCCATCATGAGCTCAATTTGGAGTTGAGGAAGACTTTCAAAAGTTGACTGCAACAGCGCTCTACCTTGAGGCAGCCTCATTCTGCTCATTTTGACTAGTGTTGGGAGATTTGATTTTTTACAGGGTAAATGAAATCCAAATTACATAATTCCACTTGTGTTGGAAAGTAGACTCCAAGAGATTTCCAACGAGCTATCACACGCCCGATTTGGACACCAGGAAGGCCTCCAAAATCTTCCTACAAAATGCACTATGTAGCTACTCATAGAAAAGGGCGTGCGACCCACTTGAACGGGTGAGACCCACTTGAGGTGCGCGACCCACTTGAGCGCCACAGCCAGTGTAAAGTTGAACGGGTGAGACCCACTTGGGGGGTGCGACCCACTTAAACCAGCGTGCGACCCACTTAAATCAGAACCCAGAAAATTTGTTTTTTGTGCCCAGATTCGATTCTAGTCGACTCCAACAACTTGCAAGTAGGTTTTTAAACATTGCTCAGTGATTTTTGGACATGATTATGATGTTTTGAAAGTGGAGAAACAAATGTTTGATGTGGAGAAACGTGAAACCTATGTTCATTGAAAATTCATTTCTTAGGGTTTTGAAAGACATGTTGATAGTCTTGTGAAGGATTTCCAAGGTTGTGTTGTTGATATATATGCTCATGCCTCTAATGTCTGTGGTGTCCCTGATCATTATTTACCTCAGTCTCACGCTCTCTCATTGCCATTACATCACTGCTCTCATTGTTATTGCCATTGTCATTTTCACACTATTCATCATTCATGTTATGACATAGTCCCATTTTCACTTGTCCACATCCTCCATTGACATTTTCAAACGTTGCAAGGGCTATTTCTATTGACCTACACTACACTCATTCCTATTCATGTGTCAAATCCCCATGTAGTCAAAGAGTGGCTATTTTCCATTCAAATTCCTTGTGACAGTCCTTTTCCCATTGTGATATTTCCTATAGCACCTTGACATATATGTGACACATATGAAATTGGAGCATACACCAAACTCTTGTTTTCATCATAACCATATTAGTATACTTTCATACACATTGTGACACCATGATAGAGACCGACACATACAACCGAGACAGTGTTTTCACCACAGGAACTGCATGCACTAGGAGAGCACTAAAACGGCGGAAAATGCCTGATCCACTCTAGATTTTGGCCGAGGCTTCGTTGGCTGGGCAAGATACATGATGGAGGGTCTTCACTCCGAATTTGAGCAAATTCGGAGAAATTTTTGTCATTTTGAAATTTTTGGTCTCAAAAGCAGGTTTTTCAGTTAAGCGGGTCGCGCACTCATATGCTCACTTTTTTTTGGGACACTTGCTGAAGGAAATATTTTCATTTTTGGATTTTTCATGATAAGTTATGCATCCTCAGGCATTTCCGAAGCATTTCATCAGATTCTGGATGGTCAAAAAGCTCAAAAACACCATGAAAACCACCTTGCTGCCACCTTTTTCACCAGCAGGAAGTACTTCTGGGAGAATGAGGTTTTGGAGGGTCAAATGAGCTCCAAATTGGGAAATTCCACTTGGGTTGGATATCCAACATCCCGGGATTTCCAACGAGCTATCATGAGCTCAATTTGGATGCCGGGAAGTACTTCAAAATTGGGCTGAAAGGCATGCGACCCACTTGGCTCAGGCATGCGACCCACTTAAATTTTTGGCTGAATTTTCAACTTCCAGCTCAGAATTTCGGCCAGTTGGGACCAGTTTTGCTTGTGGATGAAATTTTTGGGTTTTCATGATGTAAATTGATGGTTGGCATGTAACTTTGGCTCATTTTTACCTATTATAGAAGATTCACTCTCAAAAAAGTGAAAATCATGTAAATGAATCAGTTTCCACTCTTTTAGAGGCAAGTTGTTAGCTGCCTATATTCTAGTTCCTTGTTTAGAATTAGTTGGAACTGCTCCTAGAAGGAGGAATTCGACCCCTAGAGGTGTGGGAAGGGGTTAGGATGCTCTATATGATGTAATTTCTCAATCATTTTCAGAGGTTGGAGAGGTTGGACTCTTGGGAGACTTTTGGCACCTTTGTACATATTTTTTCATATTTTGGCTAAGGAAAGATCAGAGGTTTTGCGGCACTTGTTGGGATCCTTGTGGTTTTTTGTTCTTGATGGTGTTTTCTCTCTGTTTACTGTAATTTTTTCATGTTTAATGTATTCCATTCCTTTCATATGCTTCTGAACTAAATTGGATGAGTAGATGAGGTTGAATCCATCGTTTACCGTGCTCTGCCTTTGAATTCATTTAGTTCTATATGTTTTCGACTGTTTGAAGAGGATCCAAGTTCTTCTTTTCCCTCTTCAGCTCCTCGTCGGTCTGATCTATGCGTATATCCAATCCAAAGCATCAAGACAGTCACCTACCTCGCCCCAACTTGAAATCTGCAAAGGTCTGACCTTATCCCCGGACCCAAAATTTGTTTTCCCATTTCTCCAGCGAAAACCCAAAAATCAAAAATCAAACATACCTATCTCTTTACTAGCCTAAAATCAGTTCCCTTTTAAAGTCATCTTGCACCCTATTGTTCATTTTATCGAGATTGACGGAGAGAGCCCTCTCCTGCCCTCATAGGGCTAGCTACGAGGCTAAGCGTGGTTTGATGTAGCCTTGAGTTTTATCTCATTTCAGCCTGAGGTAGATTTGAGCGCTAACAGGCACTACGAAAGCGTGGTTTCTTAACTGTCTTGTCATTTGAAGCTAGAAATTCTCAAAATCAGTTGGGAAATGGTAGGTTAGTGGTATGATAGGTCAGTTAATGATTAGATTCCATGTACTTACCCATCCTGCAATCATCATTATCATGATAGGGCATGAATGAGACATAATTTAGTTATGAGATGACATTTCAAATTCAAAATCTTTCTTAATTGGTCATACTCATTTCTCTTGCTTCCATTCGAATGTCTAAGAACTAAAGTGTCAAGCCAAACCTATGGTTGTTTCATACAAATTTTTTCTTCATCCTAATCAAGCGAAGCTAATATAAACTATTCAAGCGAGGATGTTTCATATATTCAAGCAACACTGTTTCATATATTCAAGCAAGACTGACAGGTTTTTCTGAGAAGCATGGAAGAGGAAAAGAAAGTCCATAAAGGGGGACACTGCTTAAGATATGAGCTTGAAAATATGAAGGCCATAATTGAAGACCAAACAGTGATGGAGGCATTCAGCAGAGTAGGTTGTCTCTGGTTTTGTGAAAAGCTGCAGGGTTGCCACACACAGGTGTCTAAAGAATTTTCCTTGCACTTCAATGGAACAACTACCAAGGGTGGGATGCTAATTGTGCCAATTACACCAGAGATTATTGCTGCTGTGACAAAAATACCAAGGGGACAAGAAACTTGGTTCGAAAGTTTCAAATTTGATATGGAGCCATGTAAGGAATTCATGAAGCCTGAGTATGCAGATATGGACCTCAATAATGCAATCCCCAAAAGCTGCATCAAAGACACTTATGCAAAGTTGATTTTCAACAGTCATAGATACTTTACATGTGAAGGTAGATACCATAAGGTTTAAACATATCATTTCAAGTTGCTTCTGCATTTCACTGGTAAGATTTCACTCGATTTTCCCTTTTATCTGCATAGGATTCTTACCAAAATGACTAATAAAGTACAAGACAAATCTGATGGTTGTGAAACATCTTTGTTTCATCATGGTTTGATGAAGTTATTGATTTTGAATGAGCTTCAGAAGATACACAGGGATTGGTCATCCTTTTTCTTTATGAATGGTTTTGAGCTAGAAACCTTAACCCTGGCTAGAAACCCTAAAGCTAAAGGAACTCGTTCACCATGAGTAGCAGAGTCTATTCAACCCGTGGTTGCAAAACCAAAGGAATTTGTAAAACTAAAGCCAAGGAAACAAGTTGAGAAAAGGATAGAATAGACACAATTTATTGACACATCAACTCCATCACCTACAAAACAGAAGTCAAAGAGTGTAAAAAAGGAAAAACATAAACAAGTTTCCAGCAAGCAGGAAATCAAAAGAGTGACAAGAAGCCAAGCAGTGGCATCAAAAGGAAAGACAGATGTTTCAGCTTCAGATGATAGCCTAGTAATTAAGGGAAATTTAGATGACATCCTTCATGAAATCTATATAGAGGAGAGACCCATTGTGTAATCTGACTTCATTGGAGTAGATGTACACAAACAGAAAAAGGTTAAGTCTGCAAAGAAGCTTGAGTTTGAGGGTGAAAATGCAGCCTTTATATTTCAAGCAAGGAAACCTTTAAATAAGCATGCTAAGAAACTCAAGGAAGGCATCAAGGAAGTCCAAGAACCAATTAAAATAGCTAAAGTCCCTGAAGAAGTGGTTGATCTCTCATCACCAACAGTAGAGCATGCAACCCACGGAATAATGAAGGGAAAAGAAGAAATGACAGAGTGTCAACATGTTGAGGAGAAATTGAGGTTAGAAAACCAAGAAATTGTTGTGATGAGAAAGAGGGCTAGGAAGCACAGTATTGAAAAATCAGAATTAAAAATAATGAAGGCACTATGGGAGGGTCAAACTAGTTCTATTTCTGAAACCCCAAGTAATGCATAACTGTTTTTCACATGGACAGTTCCAGCCATCAAGGAAGCCAAATTTTTCAGAGTAATAAATACTCACTTGAGAGCCAGTAACAGAAGAATTAGAGATCAAGTGGAGGACTTGGAGTAGTAGCTGAAATTGACTCTGGATGAGTTAAAGAACAAAGGTGCAAAATAACAACCATTATAGAGTCAAAATCCAAATCAAGGGAAAATTAATAAGTCAATTCATGAAAATTTTGTTTTTCAGTTCATATGGCTTTTTGATTTGATGAAATCAGTGTTATTTTGAGTTTTGACACATTTATAGTTTTCACTTTGAAAAAATTTAGACAAAACTTCTCACTCAGCAGTTTCATAGCGCAAACAATGGAAAAAGAGTGAAAAGTGCTACGAAACTACTGTAGCATCTTTTTTCATTCTTTCTCATAAAATTTTGAAGGGAAAAACTGTGAATTATGACCTAAAATTTCTAGGGAGGATGTATTAAATGATAATGAAGATAATCCTGGAGGAAAGAAATCAAAATTTTGAAGGAACAAGGTAAAAGAGCTGTGCTAAGAAAAATGCTACGAAACTGTGTTGTTTTCGTAGCGCGGGTTTATTTCAGCTCATTTGAACAGTTTGACAATGGTTTTGGACAACTGGGACTTAGGGAGTATTTTTGGAAGGTGTTACTTCAATTTCTAACAGAAAATAATAATGAAGTGATGAGCTCATGATGGTCAGAGTGTCTCAAGAATGCAAAGGACCCTATGCCTAGAAAACAGGGGACTATTTCCTACTTTAATGAAGATCAGCATTATGGTCATAAAGTTTTGAAGCTTATCATCCGGATTCTACCATATGTAAATACACTTGGAAAATGATGCAATTTAATTTAGATAAGGTTGTTACAAATAGAGATAAGGAGTTTGAATCCTATTTGTAATAGGATTGTTTATTAGATTAGCTATCTTTTTGTAATAAATACCATGTCATATGGTTAGGCAAGGTGTCAAAAGTCAGGATTTCGATGCATCTAGCATAAGATAAGGTTATCTTATAATGTAAATGGTCTATAAAAGATCAAGAAGTCGAATATGCCAAGGGTTGGACATTTTTAGCAAAGGACTGTGTTTATTGTAAGTGACTGGTTTTCAGCTAAATACAGAGATTTCTACTTAGCCAACTTGAGATTCATAAACATTTCTCGTGTGTTCTTGTTCTAATTGCATATTTTGACTATCTTATTGTAGTGGTGTTTTTTTATGTTACTCAAAATTCATCTTTAATGCTCTAACTTCCTATATAGAAAAACTGGTTGTGTTTTTTACAGTTTCACATGTGTATCTCTTGACTAAAACTTTGATATGCCTCAACTTCCATGCTAAGTAGATTTATGGGTTTTAGTGAAACTATTTTTACTCCATAAGCCTAATGTACACTTTCTGATGTGATTTAAAACCGATATCTATCATTTATCATCTTATTACCCCACATAGAGTTAGCCATCTATACTTTTATCCAAATCATTAACCCTTGAGAGAGCCCTCTCAGGTTGAGGAGGCTAAGACTCAATCAGAATATTGGTTTGAAACAATTTCATGAGATTGATTTGATTAGTAGCCTATCAGGTCCAATTTTGTGATAACAATTTGGTGCATCTGCTGGGAGTCTGAAAATTATACTTTCCCAAGATTTTGAAGCTTAACTTCAGAAGGTATCAGGAGCTTAGGAAGCTTTTCGAGGCTGCATCTACCTTGGTGAATCCATTTAAATTTTATATGATCAAAGGTGGCTTTGAGAAAGAGATACACAAGGAGTAATCCTGACCCAGATCCACCTACCATTGTGGACAATCCAACACCATTTCCAAAGGCAATCAAGGTATTTCTGTAATATCAGGTACTCCATCACATTCGAAATCCTTATCCTCTGAAATTTTAATAAGTCCTGAAGATAAAAGAGTTGATGATAAAATTCGAGAGGTTTTGTTTAGATTAGAAAGTAAAAAAGAGTGAATTGAAATTATCTTAGACTTGCATAAGAGAGGTATTGATACCTCTACTCTAGTAACTCGAGAAGACAAAGAAGAGTTTTGGGAAGCTATCACTTCTGAGTTGTTGTTGGAAAAAGAGTATTTAGATAAATTGAAAGAGCTTGATACTTTTGAATTCTTGTTGAAAATTAAAGCTAGTTTACCTCTTCCAAATTGGAGTTCAATTGTTAGTGGACCACAAAGACCAAACAATCCTCCTCATAGCAGTTTTTCATCCTCTATTTCTGCCATCCCTAAAGCTACTAGAGTGTCTCTAACCATGGCTAGAAATGTACCTCCTCCACCTACTGCACCTACTAGATATGCCCCTCTTGTTCTTCTAGCTGTCTTACATGACCTACTTAGCAAATATGCTCCTAGAATCAAAACTTGGGGAAGTGATAAAAATATTACAGCAGAAGAACATGTGGATCAATTTAATGATTTTATAGACAAGGAGGAGGTTGATCATGAAGATGTTATGTTGAGATTGTTTGCTTAGAGTTTTACTGGTGAAGTTAGGAAGTGGTATAAAGCCCTTACTCCTGGAAGTATTCATAATTGGAATGAATTTGAAGATACTTTTATGAGAAAATGGGGAAACATAACTAATCCAGTACAAGCCCTCATCAAGTATAGCACTTTGAAGAGAGTTGTTGATTAATCTGTTCAAAAAATTTCAAAAAGGTTTAATAAGGTGTTATACTCTATTCCTGCCCATTTGAAACCACCAAAAGCCTTAGCTTAGATGAGATATGCTGAAGATTTCGACTATGAGTTTTCTATACTACTGAGAGAAAGAAAATCCCCTTCACTTGCTGAAATGAAAAATGATGCACTGAAGGTGGGGGTTAACCTGATAGCAGCTAAAAAGTAAAAAATGGGTAATACTGAGTTGAAAGAAGAAGAGAAACCTTCCTCCTTTACCTCTTAGGATAAGTTGGATTCAATGATGAAAACAATGGAAAAGTTGATGGATAGGTTAGCCCTCGGGAATACCTCTTCTCCTCTTGCACAACATGAACCTCAATTTAAAAACCCTCAGTTCAGGAGACCTCAGAATCAGCAAAGCCTAAGGGAGAATAGAAATCAATAGCTTGATCCTCCAGTGAGACCTCCTTTCCAACAAAATTTGATCGATGAAGAAGATGATCCTGAAATTCCTAAAGAGTCTATTCACTGTCTAGATGAAGAAATGTTTGGAATTTTCTTGACTAAAGAAGAACATGATGAATCAGACCAATGTAACCATGAAGAAGAATCATCATATTATCTAAATGGGTATTAACATGCTATTTTTGAGATGCAAAAACAATATAATCTAAGAAAAAGAAATGTACCTATCATTACAAGCAAAACATAGCCTAAGAAAGATGCTCCTAAGGTTGCTGATGGTAAGAAAGATGCTCCTAAAGTCGCTAAAGGTAAGAAATATACACTAGTTGTTCCTCCTATCAAAGAAGCTGAAAAGTTTGTTTCTGTTTTCAGCCTTGAGAATGAAATTTTTAAGATTAAAAGGGACTGAATTCACAACCAGGAGCAGGATTATAAGATTAAAATAAAGAAGCATGATTGTTAAAATGTTGAATTCACAACCAGGAGCTGCTGATATCTTGAATGTACTAGAAGATCATCCAACCATATACTTGGGCCCAAGACTAGAAGATGAACAGAATGAGGAGGTGCCTCCTTTTTATGTGAGCCTTAGCATTCACGACATGACATTGCATAATGCTATGCTAGATTTAGGGGCCTATCACAATATTATGCCCAAATTAATCATGGAAAGAATGGGGTTAGAAATAAATAGGCCATATAAAGACTTGTTTTCTTTTGATTCAAAAAGAGTTCAATTAATTGGTTTAATTAAGGATGTTTTTGTTGGTCTAACACAAGTTCCTGCTAAGGCTACGATCATGGAAATCATGGTAGCAGACATTCCACCGAAGTTTGGTATGCTGTTTTCAAGGTCATGGGCAACGAAAATTAAAGGTACAATGCAGATGGACCTTACTTATGCTACCATTCCTATTTTTGGTGGGAAAAAAAGACTGTATCGAGAGACAAGAATGGCCTACATGGTGAGTAGTAAAGATAAACCCCAAAATTTTCCAATTTATGCTCTTGATACTGAACTTGGTTCTAATATTCTTTTCAATCAGTTGACTAAGGAAGAAGAAGAGGAGAAGAAAGAAGAAAATAAGAGTTCTAAAATTCAGCAATCTGAAAATCAGAAAATAGACGATCAGCAAGTCAGTGATAAGGAGGTGGAAGGATGGTGGTCATTGCATTTTGATGGATCAATAGGTAGAGAAGGAGCAGGAGCAGGGATTTAGATCAAAAATCCAAGTGATGAGAGTAAGTTATTCTCCTATAAATTGAACTTTGATTGCACGAATAACATGGATGAGTATGAATCCTTGATTTTGGGCCTAGAGGTTTTGAAAAGAATGAATGCTCAAAACATTTCTGTTTTTGGAGATTCAGAATTAGTCATTAAAAATGTTTAAGGTGTTTATAAAAAAAAATATATAAGGATGAGAGTATATAGGAACTTAGTTTTGGACATGTTGGAAAACTTTCAAGCTTACTCATTCATGGTCAAAACTAGAGAACAAAATTCCATTAATGATTCTCCTGCTGTCTCTACAAACCTTTTCATTATTCCTATGAATTCCACAGAAAAATATGTGGTTTAGACATTGGAAATTTTTTGAGGATGATCAACAAGTGAAGAAATTTATTGAGCTGAAAGAAGAGTTTGAAAATATACAAGTAGATCAACAAAATATGTTGGCTGAATCTAAAGGGAATTCTGAATTTTTGCAACTAAAGAACAATTCCATACCAAAGGGACTCATACCTCTAGAATTTTTTTTTGATCAGAATGATGTTTTTTAATCCCCTAAGATAGAAGCTGATGATGAAGAAGTTGAGAGCTGTAACCTTGGTACAATAGTTATTCCCAAAATGATTAAAATTTCAAAGTTTCTTTCAGCTGATATGAAGTTTAAGTATGTTGAAATGATGAAGAGATTCATAGATGTCTTTGCTTGGAACTATGATGATCTGAAAGAATATGACCCCACCATTATTCAACATACTATTCCCATAAAAGAAAATGAAAAGCTTTTCAAGCAGAAGTTGAGGAGGATCAATCCACTTCTCATGCCATTGATTGAGAAGGAGGTCAAAAAAATATTTGATGCCAAAATCATTGTCCCAATCAGATTTTCAAATTGGCTTGCAAACTTGGTTCCAATTAGGAAAAAGAGTGGAGAAATCAAAATATATATTGACTTCATAAATTTGAATAAAGCTTCTCTAAAGGACAATTATCCTCTCCCAAAGATGGACCAATTTTTGCAAACTATTTTTAGTTCTCAGAGAATGTCTATGCTTGATGGTTTTTCAGCTTATAATCAGATCCGTGTACATCCTGATGATCAGGAAAAAAAAACCTTTACTACACCATGGGGTGCTTTCATGTATGCCAAGATGCCATTTGGTCTCATGAATTCAGGAGCTACCTTTCAAAGGGCAATGGATATTTCTTTTTCTGAAGAGAAGGATAAGATGGTAGTTGTTTATCTTGATTACATAACAGTCTTCTCAAGGAGGGAAGAAGATCACTTGAAACACCTAGAAAGACTTCTGCTGAAGTGTAGAAGGTTTGGCATCTCTCTAAATCCCACCAAAAGTATATTTTCTTTAATTTCAGGTAAATTACTTGGACATATCATTTCAAAATATGGGATTAATATTGATCCAAATAGGGTCAATGCAATTCAAAAGGTGGATTTGCTAAGAAGCAAGAAGGAGATTCAATCTTTCCTTGGAAAGGTAAATTTTGTAAGACGGTTTATTCCTAATTTTGCTAAGATTGTGAAGGACATAACAAGGATGATGAAGAAGGGAGTTGATATTAAGTGGACAACATAAGCAAGAAACTCATTTGAGGAAATCAAAAGGTCACTCACACATGCACCGGTATTGATTAGTCCAGATTTCTCAAAGGAATTTCTGGTTTTTACTTTTGCATCAGAGAATACTATCGTTGGAGTTCTGCTACAAAAGGGATAGCAAGGTATTAATAAACCTATTTATTTCTTTAGTAGGACATTAGCCAACTCTGAGCTGAAGTATAATATATTATAGAAGTAGGCCTATGCCATGGTGAAGGCTATCAAATATTTCATAATTTAAATTCTGCATTCTCATATTGTGGCATTTGTTCCTAATACTGTTGTGAAAGACATCCTCATTCAAGCCGATCCTGATGGTAAGAGGGGGAAATGGATTGCTAAATTGCTAGAGTATGATATAGATATTAAGCCAACAAAATTGGTCAAAGGGAAAGGCTTAGCAAAGCTGGTGGCGCAGTCAAAATTTGACTGTCTTGACATAAACTTGATTGTAGAAATATCAGAAATTTCAGATGAGGAAGAAGAACTAGTTCCAAATGAAGAAAAATACATCACCTCAGATTGGTACAAGGAGTTTTTTTTTCCTACAACCTCATAAAGCACATGTTGATCTAAAAAATTCTAAAGCAAGGTTTGTTAAGCTAAAATCCTTGAGATATTTTATTTTTAACAGAAATCTGTTTTGGAAGGATACTGGCGGAATTTTCTTGAATTCTTGCTGGAAGAAGAGGCTGATAAAGTAATTGAGGAGCTACACAAAGGAGATTGTGGAGGTCATCATTATTGGAAGGCAATAGTGAAAAATATTCTAAGAGCAGGGTATTATTGGCCTACAATGTTTAAGGATGTCTACAAAAGGGTTGCTGCCTGCCATGAACACTAGATTTTCGAGGGTAAGAAGAAGCTTGTACCTTTACCTTTAATGCCCATCTATGTAGAAGCGCCATTTCAGCATTGGGGGCTAGATTTTATTGGAAAGATTCATCCATCATCATCAGGTCAGCATCGCTGGATTCTTACAGCAACTGATTAATTCACCAAATGGATTGAAGTAATCCCAACTAGGAAAGCAAATGATTTTGTGATTATTTCTTTCTTAGAAAATAATATCTTGTCTAGGTTTGGTTGCCCCATGAAGATCATAACTGATAATGCACAGACATTTAAGTCTAAGAATTTGATCAATTTCTATCATCAATATCATATTACTCTTGGGAATTCTACTGCATATTATATGCAAGGGAATGGTCTTGCTGAGTCTTCTAACAAGAGCATTGTGAGGATCATTAAAAAGGTGTTGTAGGAGAATAAGAAGGCTTGGAATTTGAAGCTGAAGTATGGCTTATGGGCTGATAGGATATGCGCAAATAGGTCCATTGGAACTTCACCATATGAGCTGGTATATGGGGTTGAAGCCATGTTTCCTACATATCTAAGGGTACCTGTCATGAAGCTGATTCAAGGGCTGGAAGAGGAACCAAATGCAGTACAAAGGAGAATCAATTAGCTAATAGCCCTGCAAGAGAAGAGGAATGAAGTTTATAATAGCAATCAACAATCTCAAAACAGAATCAAGAGGAAATTTGATAATAAGATCAAGGAAGAAAGTTTTCAAATTCAGGATGAAGTGTTGAAATGGGAGGCCATAATTGAAGAGAAAGGAAAACATGGTAAGTTTGAGAACTTATGGAAAGGTCCTTTCAAGATAGCTTCTTTCCATGGAAACAATACTTACATACTGTAGGAGATGGATGGAAAATCATATGCTGGAGGACCTGTCAATGGCAAGTTTTTAAAGCATTACTCTTCCTAAAAATATGATTAATCATTCATGTCATTGTACACATTCCATTTTATGAGTTTTTTTGCTAATAATGACAAGCTAAATCAACAATCTTGAGCCCGAGGTGAAGGTAATTAGAGCTTGAGGAGAAAGCTTGGAAATTTCAAAGTTTTTTTCTGTTTTGGTCAAGAAAATGGATAGCAGCGCTGGAACTACTGGTTCTTAGTGTACCATAGGAGCACACTATCCCAAGTTGAGCCATTTTTATCCCCCAAAAATTCTCAAAAAACATCATTGTGTCATGTTTGTTTTTGGTCATGATTTCAAAATGGGTTTAGAAGTCATTTTAGGATTTGGTTAAGGGTAGGTTAGATTTTTACAAGTTTGAAGGTCATAATTAAGTTCAAATAAAGTCTTTTAAAGGTTCATTCATTATCAAATATCCATATTTTCCATTTGGGAGTCATTCCATAAGGTTTCGGGTCCAAACTCTACAATTAGCCAAGAATCCTCATTTTCGTAGCACCGCTAGTTCAAAAAAGTTGATTTGCACTACGAAAGAGCTAATAGTTTCATAGCGCAGATGGGGAAAAATACACTGTGGGTGCTACTAAAGGACAATTTCTTAACCGTCTTGTCATTTGAAGCTAGAAATTGTCAGAATTTGTTGGGAAATGGTAGGTTAGTGGTATGATAGGTCAGTTAATGATGAGATTCGATGTGCTTACCCATCCTGCAGTCATCATTGTCATGATAGGGAATGAATGAGGCATAATTCAGTTATGAGATGACATTTCAAATTCAAAATATTTCTTAATTGGTCATACTCATTTCTCTTGCTTCCATTTGAATGTCTAGGCGCTGAAGTGTCAAGCCAAACATGTGGTTGTTTCATACAAAATTTTTCTTCATCCTAATCAAGTGAGGCTGATATAAACTATTCAAGTGAGGTTGTTTCATATATTCAAGCGAGGCTATTTCATATATTCAAGCGAGGCTGATAGGTTTTTCTAAGAAGAATGGCAGAGGAATAGAAATTCCACAGAGGGGGACAATGCTTAAGATATGAGCCTGAAAATATGAACGCCATAATTAAAGATCAAACAGTGATGGAGGCATTCAGCAAAGTAGGTTTTCTCCGGTTTTGTGAAAAGCCACAAGGTTGCCACACACAAGTGTCTGAATAATTTTCCTTGCACTTCAATGGAACAAATACCAAGGTTGGGATGCTAAGTGTGCCAATAACACCAGAGATTATTGTTGTTGTGACAAAAATACCAAGGGGACAGGAAACTTGGTTCAAAAGTTTCAAATTTGATATGGAGCCATGCAAGGAATTCATGAAGCCTGAGTATGCAGATATGGACCTCAATAATGCAATCCCCAGAAGTTGCATCAAAGACACTTATGAAAAGTTGTTGTTCAACATTCAGAGATACTTTACATGTGAAGGCTAATACCATAGGTTTACACATATCATTTCAAGCTGCTTCCACATTTCACTAGTAGGATTTTACTCAATTTGGCCTTTTATCTACATAGGATTCTTGGCAAAACGGCTGATAAAGTATAAACCAAATCTGATGGTTGTGAAACAACTTTGTTTCATCATGGTTTGATGAAGTTGTTGATTTTGAATGAGATTTAGAATATAGGTCGGGATTGGTCATCATTTTCTTTTATGAATGGTTTTGAGTTGGAAACCTTAACCATAGCTAAAAAGCCTAGAACTAAAGGAACAAATTCACCACCAGTAGTAGATTCTAGCCAACCTGTGGTTGCAAAACCAAAGGAATTTGTAAAACTGAAGCCAAGGAAACAAGTTGAGAAAAGGACAGAGCAGACACAAATGATTGACACATCAACTCCATCACCTACAAAACAGAAGCTAAAGAGTGTCAAGGAGGCAAAACAGAAACAAGTTGCCAGCAAGTAGGAAATCAAAAGAGTGACAAGAAGCCAAGTAGTGGCAACAAAAGGAAAGACAGTTGTTTCAGTTTTAGAGGATATCCCAATAATTAAGGGAAATTTAGATGACATCCTTCATGCAATTGATATAGAGGAGACACCCATTGTGCAAGCTGAATTCATTGGAGTAGATGTACAAAAACATAAAAATGTTAATTCTGCAAAGAAGCTTGATTTTGAGGGTGAAAATGCAGCCTTTATCTTTCAAGCAAGGAAACCTTTAACTAGGCATGCTAAGAAACTCAAGGAAGGTAGTAAGGAAGTCCAAGAACCTATTGAAATCGCTAAATTCCCTAAAGAAGTGGTTGATATCTCATCACCAATAGTAGAGTATGCAGCCAACAGAACAATGAAGGGAAAAGAAGAAATGATAGAGTGTCAACATCTTGAGGAGAAATTGAGGTTAGAAAACCAAGAAATTGTTGTGATGAGAAAGAGGGCTAGGAAGCACAGTATTGAAAAAATAGAATTCAAAATAATGAAGGCACTGCGGGAGGGTCAAACTGATTCTATTTCTGAAACCCCAAGCAGTGCAGAAATTTTTTTCACATGGACAGTTCCAGCCATCAAGGAAGCCAAATTTGTCAGAGTAATAAATACTCACTTGGGAGCCAGTAGCAAAAGACTTAGTGATCAAGTGGAGGACTTGGAGTAGCATTTGAAATTGACTCTGGATGAGTTAAAGAACAAAGGTGCAAAATAACAACCATTAAATATTAAAAATCCAAATCAAGGGAAAATTAAGAAGTAACTTCATGAAATTGTGTTTTTCAGTTCATATGGATTTTTGGTTTGATGAAACCAGCATTATTTTGAGTTTTGGCACATTTATAGTTTTCACTTTGAATTTTTTTTGAAAAAACTGCTCACTCAATAGTTTCGTAGTGCAAACAGTGTAAAAAGAGTGAAAAGCCCTACGAAACTGCTGTAGCAGCTTTTTTCATTCTTTCTCATAAATTTTTGAAGGGAAAAAGTGTGAATTATGCCCTGAAATTTATAGGGAGGATGTATTAAATGATAATGAAGATAATAATGGAGGAAAGAAATCAAAATTTTGAAGGAAAAAAGATAACAGAACTGCGCTATGAAAAGCGCTATGAAACTGTGTTGTTTTTGTAGCGCAGGTTTATTTCAGCTCATTTGAACAGTTTGATGATGGTTTTGGACAGCTGGGACTTAGGGAGGATTTTGGGAAGGTGTTACTTTAGTTTCTAACAAAAAATATCCTCAAAGTGATGAGTTAATGATGGTCAGAGTGTCTCAAGAAAACAAAGGACCCTGTGCCTAGAAAACAGGGGACTGTTTCCTACTTTAATGGAGATCGACATTATGGTCATAAATTTTTGAAGCTTATCATCTGGATTCGACCATATGTAAATAAACTTGGGAAATGATGCAATTTAGTTTAGATAAGGTTGTTATGAATAGATATAAGGAGTTTGAATCCTATTTGTAATAGGACTATTTATTAGATGAGTTGTATTTTTGTAATAAATACCATGTCATATAGTTAGGCAAGGTGTCAAAATTCAGAAGTTCAATGTATCTAGCATAAGATAAGGTTATCTTATATTGTAAATGGTCTATAAAAGATCAAGAAGTTGAATATGCCAAGGTTTGGACATTTTTAGGAAAGGACTGTGTTTATTGTAAGTGACTAGTTTTTAGCTAAATACAAAGATTTCTACTTAGCCAACTTAAGATTCATGAAGAGTTATAGTGTGTTCTTGTTCTAATTGCATATTTTTACTATCCTATTGCAGTGGTGTTTGTTTATGTTACTCAGAATTCATCTTTGATGCTCTTACTTCCGATATAGACAAACTGACTGTGTTTTATACAGTTTCACATGTGTATCTCTTGACTAAAACTCTGATATGCCTCAACTTCCATGCTAAGTAGATTGATTGGTTTTATTGAAACTATTTTGACTCCATAAGCCCAATGTGCAATTTTTGATGTGATTTACAACCAATATCTATAATTTATCTGGTTATTACCCCACATAGAGTTAGCCATCTATACTTTTATCCAAACCATTAACCCTTGAGAGAGCCCTCTCAAGTTGAGGAGGCTAAGCCTCAATCAAAAGATTCGTTTGAAACAATTGCATGAGATGGATTTGATTAGTAGCCTATCAGATCTAATTTCGTGATAATAGGATGATCCACTTTT
Source organism: Pinus albicaulis (assembly GCA_034641835.2). Classification (NCBI taxonomy): domain Eukaryota; kingdom Viridiplantae; phylum Streptophyta; class Pinopsida; order Pinales; family Pinaceae; genus Pinus; species Pinus albicaulis. The sequence goes on along the minus strand of CM076581.1, from coordinate 1,508,600,450 downwards.
TTGTCTCCCCGTGATTTGCAAGATTGAAAAGAAAAAAATCTACAAGGAACCACATCAAAACCACTTTGGAATCCTAGGACCTAGCCTTGCTAGACTTAGAGAGGGATCTCTCTATGTAATTGTTTATAGATGATATGTCTGTATGATCTTGTTTTATGATATTAGGCAAGTTATGAAGTTCTAAGGTCTTGTTGTTTTGGTTGATTGATTGATAGGTTGATAGATCAGATGATGTGACTAATTAAGGGAGTGTTTCAGCTGAATAGATAGACCATGAGAAATATTAATCCATTGGGCTATGGAGTCATAAAAGGATTTAATTGTTCATCAACTCTGCAAGGGTTTTCATAGGGAAAGATAACTATGTCAAGTGGATCTCTTAGATTAGATGGCATATGAAATGATAATAAGTTGTGAAGGGAGCAAAGCTAAAAGTCAGTTAAGAATTTCTTAACTCTACTTCAACAAAAAAATCGTTTGAGGTAACTGTTTGAGGCAAACCAAAGGATAGGGCATACCATAGAATTCTTTGGCCAGAATTTAATAAGAAAGCCTTTAAGAAAACAATCCATCAATCCTAATATTACTTTTATATAAAGAAAACATTTATGATAACAGTGAGTACAACTAAAGAGAAAGCTAAACCTATCTTATTTAATCAAACACTCTAAAGACCTTTAAAGCAACAACTTAAGACATACCAGAGGATAGGGCATACCATAAACTTCCCTGGATGGACTCTACTAGGTATACTTGAAAAAAAGGCCTTAAAAACAATGTTTCAAGCTACACCAAAGGACAAGGCTTACAATAGACTTCTTTGGCTTGACTCTATTAAACCATTTTCAAGACGACAAACTAGGTGGAACCAGAGAGAAATTAAGAATTCTCCAATCAGACCTTGCAGAAGAAAAAATTAAGATAAAGAATGCAAACAGAAATAGGCTTCCAAGACAACAAATCCTAATCTAAAAATTTTGTTATTTTATCAGAGAAATAATGGACAGAATGGAAAACAGAAGGAAAACATTGACAAATAAGGAAAACTCCACCATTAACATAGCTCAAGAATCTTGTGAACATGCTTGTATTACAAATGTTCAAAACAGTTACATTAATCCAGTACAATAGGTCTCTGCAACTCTGAGCTTCTCAAATCCAGCCTAGAAATCCTCAACTAGCTCAGCAACAACAATAAGTCAACTAACCAACCAACAAACACTAAAAATGAATAATACATGTAGTATTTATCTGCAAAATGAGAAGGTGATCTTAAGCTAGGGTTTCAGATGTTATTTATTACAAAGTTAATGAGTCTTTGACCTTTGAGACCATGCAAGGCCCAAGGAAAAAAATCTGAGAATGAATTGTTGTAATAATAAATCCTAACCTCACTATTTGAGCTAACTTTTGGAAATATTTGACTTTTAAGGCGTTTTAATAACTTTTTTAATAATTGCTAGGCAGATGAGAGATATCTTTGACTGTTTGCAATAAATGTTGAAGTCTTTATTGAAATAAAACATGTCGTAGGTGGCAAAAGGTGTCTCTGGGGAAGTGAATGCCTTGGGTTGAGTCATTCAAATCTATTCCTATGTTAATCTGCCTCTATTTTATCCTTTAAACTATGTTTAGGCCTTTTAACTTGAATTTTTCCTTTAACTGTCTTATTGCTTTATCTCTGTCTCTCTGTCTTTTAATTGTTTTTATTCTTTTATATTCATTTCTGTTTCTTGATTTGACATTGATCTTCCTGTGTTTGTGCCTTTACCTCAGATTAATATTTTTAATCCTTGATTTAACTTTTAATACTATGATCTTTACTACTATGTTCTTCTGACTATTTTTTCTTCTCATTGTGTCTCTGTCTGTGTTTATTGTGGAGGGAGGCATCTTCTGCTATTAGAGGGTTTAGATAATCATCAATAGTCATGATTTATTGATGATTAAGATTGATTTTACACCTCTAGGGCTTATTACTGAAGCAATATCTCTTGATTGTCACCCATAACTAATATTTAAATGATTTTGGTCCTTTGGAATGCATTTCTCGCATTCCTTCCTTAAACCTGCACAAAAAAACAAATTTATTAGTTTAAAACTTGTGTTTTTAGCTTTTTCTACATTTATTTGGGGTTTTTCAGGCTTCTGGAGTGACGTGGAGGTGTAAAAGGCGGTTCAAGCTTCATCACAGAGCCGCATGGCTTTGGAGAGTTTGAACTGGGTGTCGGTATGGATATTTGGTGGGAAGGCGGGAGAGCGGTTTTCGCAAGCGGAGAAGGTGGTTTTCGCATTGGTTGAGGGGTAGTAAGTGGGTTCGAGTGATCGCATGTGATTCCATTTAGCAATTGACGTGTGGTGGAGGGATACCTCCCATTTCGCAGGGTTGGGGTTTGTTTAACCCGCGTGCATGTAAATGTGCGATATGTGATGGGAGCTGTCTAATCTCAGGGGAGATAGATCTATGGTGGTCGGGAGTTTAGGAGCGGCGGGAAGGTGAAGAGGTGGGGCTCGGGCTTTTCAAATAAATGGAGGCACTTATTGCAAAAGAGGAGGGAAGGGCTATATGTGTGTGGGGCCTTAATAAAAAGGAGCTCGGGTTAAATAGAAGCGGGGTTTAATGTATATGGGGGTTAAAAACATTAAAGCATGAGGCTTTAATATTTATAAAGGGGCGGGGTGAAAAACATTTAAAATGTGGGTTTTGTATTTTTAAAACATGGTTTTAATACAAAATAAAGGGTCTGAAAGATCTATTTTAATATTAAAAACAATATAAAAAGGAACTTTTTTACATTGTTTTTAGTGCAAATGAGGAAGAATGATGAAGGTAAGGGGGTCAATGGGGGTTTTTGGTAATGAAAGTGGGTTTTTAGTGGGGGAAATGTGGAAATGAGGCTTTAGGATGGAAAAGAGGATGAAAATGAGAGAAATAAGCCCAGAATAAGTCTTTTAAGAGCAGCAGGGTGATTTTAAGAAGGCAAACTGAGAGATAGTGAAAAGGTTTTATGAAGATAATGAAGGCAGTGAGTTTTCTAATGATATTTGATAGGCAAGGAATGTTATCTTTAGCAAATTGTACAAAATCTATAGTCACCTAGTGAATCTGTAGAATACAAGAGGATAGCAGTGGCTCCAGTTGGGAAGGGCAGCTCCTTTAGGAGGTGTCAAGAACCTTAAAGATTAGATCTCTGGTATTTGTAGACTAGTTCCTTGTTGGTATTTGGCATATTTCTCATTCTTCAATTAATGATTTGTTGTTGTTCTCTTGGATTTGTAACTTTTAAAATCTAAAAGAGATGATTTCTTCCACTCAACTTCTACCTACCCATCATACTTTTCCTAGCATTTTTTCTTTAGTTGGGTTCATTTAGTTTGGCAAACCCTTGACATCATTTTTCTTTTTGAAAGAAAAAAATTATCTACCTCTACCCTTATATCATACAAAGGCTCAGATTAGACTGATGAGTTCTTTTATTCTCTACCTAATATACTTATATGTCAAGATTAAACAATTTGACAAATTTTCATTCTCTAAACTAAAAATAGGAAATTGAAATCATGACCAAAACAAGATTAAGCAGTTTGATTTGTCATGAGCCATGGAATTTTGGAATAGCTGCACACGGGTCTTATTCTTGCAAAAGAGTAAAACTTAAAAAACTAAGGGCTATAATCTAGAATTTATCATTCATCCCTCTCTTTTCTCTTTGGTTTAGATTGGAGCATTGGAACCAATATTTTTTCCTAATCTAATCTACTGATAAACCAAGTTTACACAGTTTGAAAAATATTCATTTTCTAACTTATCAGCAGAAATTTAAAAAATTTTCAGTCATGACCTGTATGACTTGAACAAGGCTTCTTTTTCCAAAGTAGTGGCATTTGGACTTGCACACTTTCAGAAATATTCTTTTTTTGGTATGGGGTTGTACCTTTTCTTTTATCTGCCCTCTTTTCTTCTTTTCTTTGTTTTTGTGTTTCATTTTTCTGATCTTTTATTCAAGCAGTGTTATATAAAGTGAATAAAGCTTTAAACTAATATTTTTAGCAAAAATAATGCTTGAGCATCTTGCCATTGACAGGACCTCCAAATAATTCTATTCCATCCATTTCTTATAGGAAAAATGAATTGTTACCTCTTGCAGATTGGATGATGTATGAACCTTTCCATAGATTGTCAAAATTTTCATGCTTGCCTTTGTCCTCTCTTCTTGAATCCCACTTCAACACTTTGTCACTAATATTGAAATCATATGCATTGGTTCTCTTATCAAAAATATTCTTTATGTTTTCTTGCACTTACTGTGTTATATTGTACAATTCTTCTCTAGTTTGCGACAGTTGGACACTCTGTTTTATTCTTCTTTGCATGTCATTTTCTTCAGACTGTGCTTCTTGGATGAGCTTCATCTCTAGCACTCCTAAACTGGTTGGAAAAACTGCATCTGCTCCATACACCAACTGAGAGGGAGAAATTCCAATTGATTTTTTATTTGTTAATCTGTCTGCCCATAGTGCATGTACTAGTTTGTTGTGCCATGATTTCTTGTTCTCTTCCAACAACGTTTTGATGGTGTTCACCAAATTTGTTTTTAAGGATCCAGCCAACCCATTACCTTGAGGGTAATAAGTTGTTGAATTTCCCAATGTAATCTGATATTTGTGGCAAAAGTACACCATTTTCTTTGATCTAAAAGCAACATCATTGTCAATGATAATCTTTCTAGGACAACCAAATCTAGACAAAATGTGGTTTTCAAGAAATTTGATGATTACTGAGCTTGTGGCAGTTCTAGAAGGGATGGAATCTATCCAATTTGTAAAGTAGTCATTTTTAGTGAGGATCCATTTGTGTTGGGTAGAGGATGCGGGATGGATTTCTCCAATTAAATCAAGGCCCCATTGTTGAAAAGAAGCTTCAACAAAAATAGGATGCAAAGGTAATGGAAATAGTTTTCTCTTACCTTCAAAGATTTAGCATTTATGGTAGGTAATTACCATTTTATGGATGTCTTGAAAGAGGGTGGGCCAATAGTAACCAGCTGTAAGGAATTTTGTTGACAGGGGTTTTCCAATAGAGGTGGCCTCCACATTCTCCTTCATGAAACTCATGCTTGTTCTTATTTGCATCATCCTCAGGAAAAAATTTAAGCAATATACCACTAGGATTTTTCCAATATAAAACTTTATCTAAAATGCAGTACTTTACCGCCTTTAAGTTTAATAATCTAGCCTTTGTTTTAGACAAACCAAGTGGAGCATTAAGATTAAAAAGCACATATAAAATATCAGCATACCAAGATGAATTGAGAAATGATTCTTTAATAAGTGGAGTTGTCAACTCGTCCTGTTCATGTCCAGTGCTTGAAAGTTTGTTTCAGCCATAATTTTAGCCAGTCCTTGTCCTTTTATTAGTTTAGTGGGCTTTATCTCTAAATCATATTCTAGTATAACAACAATGCACTCACCTCTTTTTCCATCGAGATCTTGTGTTAAGATGTCTTTTACCACTGTGTGAGGCACAAATGCAATGATGTGTGAGTGCAGAATGTAAACTCTAAAATCTTTCAATGCCTTGATTAAGGAAAAAGCTTATTTTTCCATTATGTTATATGTCAGAGGTGCATCTCTTAATGTCTTGCTAAAAAAGGCAATAGGCTGCTCTTTTCCTTTTATATTTTTCTGCAATATGACAACAGCAACTGTATGTTCTAATGCAAAGGAGAATATGAAGAACTCTTTGGTAAAATCAGGGCTAGTTAGAACTGGTGTTTGGGTAAGTTCTTGTTTTACCAGTTCAAAGGATTTATTTGCTTCTATGGTCCATTTGACTCCTATTTCTCTTTTCAACATGTTTGTGATGTTTCTTAGGAGTTTTGCAAGGTTTGGTATGAACTTTCTTAAGAATTTTATCTTTCCAATGAAAGATTGCAGCTCTTTGATATTTCTAGGATGATTTATTTGCAATATTCCTTCAATCCTTTTTGGGTTAATCTTGATCCCTTCTTTAGATATGATGTGGCCTAAAATTTTTCCTTCTTGAAGGCAAAACATATTTTTCTTGGGATTTAAAGACAGGCTGTACTTTCTGTATTTTTCAAAGAATTTTCTTAGGTGAGCTATGTGTTCTTCATATGTTTTTTAATAGACTGTGATGTCATCAAGGTATATCACAATGAAGTAACCTATTTCTTCTGAGAAATCAATGTCCATGGCTCTTTGAAAGGTGGCACCAGCATTCATTAACCCAAAAGGCATTTTAACATACATGAAGGTGCCCCAGGGTGTAGCGAAAGTTGTCTTGTGCTGATCACCTGGGTGTACCAGCACTTGATTGTATCCTAAAAAGCCATTTAGCAAAGAAATTATTTTAGACCCTAATACCCTTTGTAGGATGTGATCCAATTTTTGGTAAACGGTAGTTGTCCTTTAAGGAGGCTTTGTTTAAATTTCTGAAGTCTACACATAGCCTAATTTCTCCTATTTCTCACTGATACAAGATTTGAAACCCATTCTTAGAATCTCAGAGGGACTATTATTCCATAATCATTCATTTTCTTTATTTCTTTCTCAACCATGGGTAGTTTCACAGGGTTTATTCTACGCAATTTATATTTAAAGGGCTTCTGGTTTTCTCTGAGAGGGATCTATGTTGGATTATCTCTGTATCATATGACTTTAAATATTCATAACTCCAAGCAAAAACATCAATGAATTCTTTAAAAATCTCAAGATATTTATGTTTTATATGAGCTGGAAGTGTTTTGGACAGTTTTATCATTTTGGGTTCTTATTTACTGCCTATATTGCATTCTTCTATTTCAGTTTATGTGGGTTCCATCTTTGGCTTCCTAGCAACATCATTAAAATCAAACAGTTATTCTAGAGGAACCAGTCCCTTTGGAAAATTATCAGTATTGGATTGCAACACTTCAAATTATTATTTTTCTAAATTAGTGCACAGTTCTGTTTCATGGATGTGTTCTTTGTCTAACAGATTTATACCAACATTATCAAGAGGCTCTTCTCTGTAAGTTTGTTCCTTATTAGAGAAGTCTTCTTCATAATCCGAGTCTGAATTTGGCACTTCAAAATCATTTATGGACTACAGGAAATCTTCTATCTATTTATCTCGTTCAAAAACGTGCCAGTATTTTATATTATCAGGGACTGCTGGTCTATATTTGACTTGGATTGTGTATTTCTTGTTTTGATAAGTTTTTTGGCATGTGTTGGCTGCAAATGCTAGACCATTGGCAAGGATGTTTTGATTTCTACGGACAAAGTTAAGCTCATATTCTGTGAAAGTTTTCGAAAGTTCAAGGGCATCATCCCTATATGATCTTAATCTAGGATGCTTGGTTGTGTATTCTCCCTTAATCTACCTAATGACTAGCTCATAATCTCCATGGAAAGTTATCCTTTTAGATCCTAGTTTCTTCAGTAGTTGTAGCCCTAGGAGGAGTGCCTCATATTCAAATTTGTTATTTTTGCATTGAAAGTTTAGCTTGTATGAGTTACCTTTTGGATGATTTTTCTTTGTGTTATGCACCCATATACCTGCTCCTGAACTAGTTTTTCCACAAGAACCATCAAAACTCATGCTCCAAAGAGATTCATTTTCAGATTTGTCATTGGGTTTATCATCATGGTCTTTGGTATGCTTTTTATAGTGACTGCCACTATGTTTGTTGTTATATTCTATTTGGGCAGACTGTTTTGAATGTTCCCCCTCTTTTTCCTCTTCTTGTTCAGCTAGTTGCTCATTATATATTACTTGTTCATTAAAGTTTTCATCATTGTAAAGGATAAATGAATCAAGGTCTGTAAGGATGGAATAAAGAGGGGAGTTATATGGATTTTATTGACTGCTAACCATGTATTTCATGTGAGTTTCCCTATACAACCTTCTTGGTTGACTAAAGACAGGTATGGTAGCATAGGTCATGTCCATTTGTAAGGTGCCTTGGAGTTTTTCTCCCCATGATCTTGACAGGAGCATGCCATATTTAGGAGGAATATCAGCCACTACAATGTCCATTACTAGGCTCTTGGCTGGTATCTGTGCCAAATTTACACATAGATCTTTAATTAGGCCCAGACATTTAACTCTACTGGAATCAAAAGAGTATAAATCTTTGTATGGTCTAGTTATTTTAAGGCCTAGTCTTTCCATCACTAATTTTGGCATAAGGTTGTGTGAAGCTCCTGAGTCTAACATGGAAATATGGAGAATTTTATCATGGATGTTTAAACTGACATAAAATGGAGGAACACCTCCCTCCTTAAATTTACCTTCTACTTCTAGTCCAAATAGAATTTTAGGCTTATCTTCATTTAAATTAACAAAATCAGCATTTTCTCCTATGTTTAAATCTTTCAAAAGTTGGGATCTATATACATCTTGAGTGACTAATTCAATAAGAGGAATAGATATTTTAATATTGGAAATTTCATTATCTATACTAAAAGGTGCCTGAGTTTTCGAAATGTTCAAATCACCCTTTTCAGACATTATTTTCACAACAATTTCAACTTGCTGGTTTTTATTATGAAACTCAGTTAAAAAAAAATTATTAGGGGCACTAGTTGTATTTCTAGTGCTGCTTTGGTCACCACTGTGTTTGGGACTAGGTTGGATTTTTTTGTTTTTGTTTCTGCCAGAATTTTCAGGCACTGTGTTCATATTTTTTGTTGTCTTTTTAGGGATGTTTTCATGGGTCCTCCTAGCAGAAATTTCAGAGGTCTTTCCTTTGGGAGTGTCTTGATTTTTCTTGCTTTTGAGGTCATACTTTTTTTTTTTGTAAGTAAGATCGGATCATTATATTATAATATGAATAGGGATTACAGCAAGGAGGCTCGAAGACTTATGGCTTTGACAGTAAAGAGGCCTGCTTCATTTCGAGCTTACAAAGGACTGAGTTTGACAGAGCTGAGCACATGCTGGATTTGTGACCATCTTAGTCCTTTAGACAAAACTTCAAGGCTACCACGCAGGGTTGCCCTATGACAAGCAAAACTAGACCAAAACTTTGCTGAAGGCCAGAATGGGCTTTTACAAGCCGCTAGCTTACTGTAGACTGAAATAAGTAAAGATAAAGATATTGACCAGTTGAAAGAAATACACATAAACTACTAAGCAGTTAGAGAGTGGGAGTGGAAGCTCCGGAGTGTCCCCCCTCGACTGGAGTAGCGCCCTCACCGCCGGTTGCTGGAGCCCGGGGCTTGAACCGTCTGATCACAGTGGCCTGTGAGTCGTCCGAAGGAAGCTCGATGGAGACGTGGAGTATATGGCGAAGGTAGATTTCGAAGAAACGGACGAAATTTTCTAGGGCCTTGCCATGCTGGCGTAATTCCTCGGCCAACGAGTTGAATGCAACTTCCAGTTTGTCAAGGCGGGCTGTGTTCCGAGCTGACGCCATGGATGTAGCCGCAAACGTCTACTTCACTACTGCCCCTTGCATGGCTATCGCCTTAGCCAGCATCGTTTTCACCTGCCACGCTACGACTTGAGTTTGTAGAAATTGGGTTTGGCGCGTGGAGGGAGTCCCTGGATCCACGATCCAGTCAACTTCCTCGCTGATGGTAGTATCATCCGTCTTCGTTCGAGCCAGTTCCACTTCCTCCTCCAGAACCTCGATAGTTTGCTTGCCGTGTTTAGAAACTGAAGCCTCATAATAGTCCTTCGCCCTTTTGAGGGCCTGTGAAGCTTTAATGCTTCGCAGATTCAACTCAGCCATGGCGCCTGGGTCTGCGCTAGCAATGATCACTCTCAGAAAACTGACTCCCAAATCAGATGAAGAGCACACAGGTCGATTACCCAAGGCTAGAATGAGAATGAAAGGTCGAATAGAAGAATTAATAAAGAGGTTGGAGTCATGTTGAAGCGTGCTGCGGAGAGGCCATTTAAGGCCATAATGCAAGGCAAGTTGCCAAATGGTACTTCCGCCAAAGCTGGGTATATGATCGGGGATTTCCGTCCTGCGATCCGACCCTTCACACGCTGGCATCCTTCGCTTAATGCGTTTGGTAGAGCTTTTTCCTTTACCATAATTCCCTCTCATTAAGGGTGGCTGATCCCAATGGTATCTCGTTAACCGATCCTGCGTGTGCCGCCTGACGTGCGCAATCACCACACCATTACTCCTGATCTTCTGATGACGGATGACCTGCCGTCCGTCCTACGGAATCACCCGCATTTAAGTCTTGCCTTGAGATGGTGTAGCATTGATCCCGAAGTTGTTCATTCGTGAGATCGTGCCAACACGTGTCCCAGGCATTTGTCGGGTTTTCAACGGCGTAGTTTGCAAGGTGGTCCGCAGGCAAATTGGCTTGCCTTCGCACAGATTGCAGTATTATCCCGCTGAGGGATGTCAAATGTTGTGCAATAGTCTCCGTGACCGCAGCTAACCTCCAATGCTTGATCGCCTTGCTTGGCTTCATTCTGTGCTGGATTTTCTTAATTTTGGTTATGGCCAAATGAGAGTCGCCTTCCACGATAACCAGCCCCTTGCCAAGCTGAACTAAGAGTCGCAGACCCTGTTCTAAAGCCATGAATTCAACGTCGTTGTTTGTGGTTTCGCCCATACTCCTGCTCAGGATGTGAATGATGTTGCCCATGTCATCTCGTAGAACACCACCTGCCCCAGCTGGGCCTGGGTTTCCCCTTGTTGCGCCATCGAAGTTCAACTTGCAGTATCCATGGGGCGGACATTGCCAAATAACAGGAGGAGGAGCCGGTCGGAGGGCAGTTTTCTTCAGGAGATGTTCCGCTGAATCGATGAGCTCGAAGATGCCTAGAATTCTATGGTCGTTGGGAGAAAGCGTTTCAGCCTTTTCTTCTTTACGCCAGATACGGGTTGTTTCTGTAAGCCCCTGCATAATGACCCGTTTTAATTCATCGATTTGCTGAATGCTATGCTTTTGAAAAATACGATTATTTCTTTCTTTCCAAACATTCCATATTAGGAATCCTGGACTGTTCCTCCATAGAGTATTTACCATAGTGCTGTTAGAGTATTGTGAACGCCAGCTGGTTATAGTGTCGTGGATTGAATTGTGTTGTCTGTCCGACTGGCGGAAAATTCCTTGAAGCCATTCCCAAAGATTGTTTGTCCAGTCACAGCTATTGAAGAGATGATTGGTGGTTTCCCCCTGTTGCTCACATAAGGGGCATCGGGAGGGCCCTGTGAACCCTCTTTTTGTGAGATTTTCCCATGTTAGGACTTTCCTGTTTTGAATGAGCCATAAGAACATTTTAATTTTGGGCCATAGACTTCTGGCCCAGACATTTTCATACCAGGCCACCTTGTCACGCTCCTCTCTATTGTCCAAATAGTGTCGGGCTTCCTTTAGGTTGAATGAGCCTCCGGAGAGCTTGCCCCAGCGAAGTATGTCCGGACCGTGCATTTCCCTGATAACTCTCTGCCTGAGGGTGGCATTGAGGGTGTCGACCAGATTCTGCAGGAGTTCATCAGAAGGAGGGGGAGTTGGATTCCAACTCCTCCATTGCTGTGGTTCCCTGCTCTGAGCCCAGTAATGATGAACTTTTATTTTCCCTTTTTCCTGAAACCATTGCTGCAAAGGTTGAAGATTAGGGGCTTCCAGTTTCGGGAGCTGTTGCCAAGCATCCTCCCAGAAGAGAGCACACTGCCCATTTCTTATCTCCGAAAAGCAGTTATCCTGAATTATATGCCGACTGGCTCGAGCCATGTTCCAGATGGGGGAACCTGCTGGGACGTCGGTTATTTTGACTAGCTCCTCTTGTTGCCAATGTGCTGCATATTTAGCTTTCCACAATTTTACCCACGGGGTGTGCGGCTCTGTTAACCATCTCCACCATAGCTTGGCGCCACTGGCCTTGTTGGTTGTTCCAGGATCCTGCAGCCCTATCCCTCCAAAGACCTTGGGCCTACATAGCTTGTCCCAAGCCGCAAGTGCCCATTTTTGCTTCCCAGAGTTGCCCGACCAGAGAAAGTTTCGCTGGATGGTTCTGATTCTCTGAAGGATCCCCTGAGGGGCCGGGAGAATCGATAGCATGTAGTGAGGAATAGCTTGGAGAACTGCTTTGGTCATTACCATACGACCTGCCAGATTGAGGACTCGATTGGTCCAGTGGTTGCATTTGTCAGCGAGCTTGGTAATTAGCTTCTCCCAATGAGACTTATGCCACGGCTTGTCCGTGAGGGGAACCCCCAGATATTTGGAAGGAAGAGTGCTTCGCTTGAATCCAAGGACCTCAGTTAAATGCCTTTGAACCGCCAGATGAGTGTTAAAAAAGAAAACCAAGGATTTATCAAAGTTGAAATCCATTCCAGATGCCTGACTGAACAAGGTGAGAATGTTCTTAAAGCCTTTTGCTTCTTTTACAGTAGGCGTGCCATGTAGCATGGTGTCATCCACGAACTGTTGGTGCGTGGTGGCCGGAAAATTGTTTAATGGCTGCAGGCCCCTTATCAGATTGTTCTCCTTTGCTGACTTAATGAGACGGCTGAAACCTTCCATAAGAATGACAAAAAGGAAGGGGGAGATAGGGTCCCCCTGCCTTATACCCCTTGACAGGTAGAAGGGTTGAGTAGGGGCTCCATTAATTAAAATCGAATGGTTAGGCGATTTGATTAGAGCTAAGATCCAAGTTATCCATCTGGTGCTGAAGCCAAAAGCCCTGAGGACAGCCTCTAGATAGTCCCAACTTACTTTGTCATACGCATTTGAGAGGTCCAATTGAATTATCATGCCTGCCTTTCTTAGTGTCTGCAGCGTGTGAATCATTTCGTGGGCTAACAGAATGTTATCCATGATCTGTTGCCCCTCCACATAACTTGATTGTTCCTCTGAGATGATTTGAGGTAAAATAGGTTTTAACCTATTAGCTATGACTTTCGAAATGATCTTGTAAACCACATTGCAGAGCGCAATGGGCCTGAATTTGGACGGAGTGAAAGCATCCATCTCCTTGGGGATTAAAGCAATAAAAGTGGAGTTCAGTGACTTCAAAATGGAGGACGAAGTTCTTGAATCTTCCACCACTCCCCAGATGTCTTCTTTCACAACGTCCCAGCAGGCCTTAAAGAAATCCACAGTGAAGCCATCCGGCCCTGGCGCCTTCCCGTTGGCCATTTCTCTGACTGCTACCTCCACCTCCTGGAGAGAAACCGGTCGTTCCAGGGCACTGTTTTGCTCTTCTGAGATGAGGTTGGGTATGGTTGAGGTTACCTTGGCAATGGCCTCCCGTCGATCGCAGTTTGGTTCAATGGCAATGAATTGAAAATGACTGCGGACTTGATTGGTAATGTCCTGGTGTGAGCTAAGAACTTCTCCATGCTCTCCTTGAATTTTGGTGATTCTATTACTGCATCGATAGTCAATAGCAGACCTCTGGAAAAACTTAGTGTTCCTCTCGCCCTCCTTTAGCCATTGATTGTGCGACTTTTGCTTCCACAGTATTTCTTCCTGCTCACATCGTTCATTCCATTCCTTCATGAGCTTCTTTTCCATCTCGATGGACTCCTGTGATGTGCTGCCCTGAATCCAACTACTATGGATCTCTTCCAGTTGTTGCTCCAAATGGCGTTTGTCTGCAAAGATATCTCCAAAGACCTCTCGATTCCAGGTTTTTATCTGTGCCTTAATAAACTTGAGCCTTGCTTGTAAAATGAACATTTTTGTTCCCTTTACAGGCAGAGGTTCCTTCCACCAAGTTTTGATATTACGGAGAAAGTCTTTGTGGGTTAGCCAGAATCTTTCAAAATGGAAAGGTCTGTTCTTAGGGGTGCCCGAGATCGAGACTTGCAGAGAGCTGGGCTAGTGGTCTGATCCCCCGGAAGGGAGGATTTCAGAACTCATAATGTTCCCTTCAAGGAGAAGGCTTTCAGAGAATAGAAAACAATCCAATCTGGATGTTATAAGCCTGTCTCCTCCTTGTCTGTTGGTCCATGTGAACAAACCATTGCGAGGCCTAATGTCTACCAAACTAACTTCTTGAATGAAGGCATTAAAGGCCCGGGCATCGTTGCTGAGAGCCCTGGTACCCCCCTTCTTTTCCTCGAGAGAGGTTATCATGTTAAAGTCCCCACCATAAATGGCCTGAGAGGTGCTGTGCCTGTGATGCAAGTTGGTTAAGTGACGGAGCAACAGAATTTTATCTTCCAAACGCTGAGGGCTGTAAATATTGGCAAATAGGAAGGAGCCTTTTTCCCCGATAATCTGCATTTGCAGGGCCAGGAAGTTTTTTGAGGCTTCAGCGTTAATGAGATGGTAGACATTCGGACTCCAGAGGATGGTTAAGCCTCCACTCATGCCTGTTCCTTCCACAGCTAGATGCTCGAGATGTCTGCCCAAACGCTTAGTTAGCTCAGCTAATTTATGATTTGTACATTTGGTTTCCTGGAGGAAAACCATATCCGGTTTTTCTTGTGTGATTTTCTTTTTCAGGAGCCTCTGTTTCCAGAGGCTTCCCAGTCCTCTTGCATTCCATGAGAGGACTTTCATAGTTAACAAAGGTTCAGGAGGAGAAGGAGAAAGCCTCAAGGGCTTTCATCTTTCCCAAGTTTATTAACATTTGACCCAATTCGAGGAGAGCATCTTTGTCTGGTCTTCTTCCTCGTTTCTTTTTATACTGGCTGCTGGTTTGCGTATGGTGTAGGGTTTGTGATTTGATGCCCAAGCCCTTGGCTGCTCCACGACCTCGTTTTATTCCTTTTGATACTGCATCCTGTCTGGTTAAGAATAGATGGTTAACCCTGTTAATTTCATCTTTTGGTATTTTGTCTAGTCCTTTCTGTTTCCACTGTTCCACTATTGAATTAAGATCTAGCCCCTCTTTTTCCAAAATCTCGCCTAATTCCAGGTCCTCCGTGCCTTGTTCACTAAGGACCATTTCCTCATCCTCTTCCTGGTCTTTGTCTTCTGAATTTACTGTGTTGAGATCAGCCGATCCGAAGGCTTCTTTTGTTTGGTCATCTGTCTCCTTTGCCGGCTTTACTGCTGGAGTTTGTTCTACCTTATCCTTCTGAGATTCCTCGCCCAGTATTCCAAAGGAATTTGTTGTGCCAGTGTTTGGATCCACTGTTTTAGGAGGATTTCTGCGGTTGGCTCTGTGTCTGCCTGTGGGTCGAATGAATCCATCCGAGGTCAGGGAGGGTTTCCCCTTGGGTTTTTCCTCCATTTTATTTGGAGGGCATTCTCTAATTAAATGCCCATGCTCATGGCATTTCCGACATCTAAATGGTATCTGCTCATAGTCAATAGTTTGAAAGTAGGTTTCATCTCTATAATCTAACCATAGTCCTTCATGCAGAGGTCCAGAGACATCCATTTCAACACAGATGCGAGCATAAGTTGTGTACCTTTTTTGAAGAGTGGCTTCAGAAGCACGGACGAAAGTTCCCAAAGTGTTGCCAATTTGTTCTAGCGCTGCTGGCCTCCAGTAGTCTATTGGCAGAGAGAAAAGCCTGATCCAGACTGGCACTTGAGTGAACGTCTCTTGTTCGGGCGCGAAGTTGGGTTTCCATGACCTCATGTAGAGGCCCACAGAAGCATAAAAATAGGGGCCTCCTTCAAAGATCTTGTCCTTATCGTCCAGATTGGTGAAAACGACAGTGAAAAAACCTTTGGCTCCCAGGTGAAGTTGTACTTCCCCTTGTGGTTTCTAGACTTGCTTGATCCATTGACAGAGAGCTTTTTCACTGGGCCAAAACCCCATGAATTTGCAGATCACCGCATAAACAGACATATGATCCCGATATTCTTGCAGATCTGGGTCAGTAATGTTAACCCTAAGGCTGTCCAGAGCCTTTGGTTTACATCGACCTTGAAACTTTGGTTGGCCACTATTTTCTCCATAATCTCCAGATCGACCCAGATCGGGGCCTTGGTGGGCATTACTGTTCAAATCTGCTGCTTTTCTTAGCAGATCTACCCCTGGCGAGGGTTGTTCCAAGCTTATTTCAGATTTTCTGGCTGAACCTTCCATCGTTTCTTCCGTAAGGCCTCTTGAGAGCAGTTCATCATTGCTGGCACGATTTCGGGTTGCTAAGGAACCCGGAATCTTCAAACCCTCAACCTTCTTCTTACCTTTGTCTATGATGACTTGCTTGAAAGTGGGGGCTCCAGGGGCCCCCGGCCGTCCAACTTTTTGCGCCAGTTTGATGCCTCGTTGCTGCAGATCTTGGAAGAGATCTGGGCTTCTTGCCAGCGTTCTGGCTCTGGATCTGAGATCATTCCTGATCTCTCTTCAGATCGCTACCTCCTCTCCCGCCGTTCTGCCGAATTCTCCCATATTTTTATTTTGAGGTCATACTTTCTATGTACTTCCATGATGAAATTTTGAAAGCCTTGTTTGTAGTCTTTAGATTCTAGGATTTCTTCCTCATTTGGTGAAAATATTCCTTGTTCTTCCTCAGTAAGGAAAACAATATCCTCATTATTCACTCCCATTAAATTTATGTTGTTTTCCTCTGTTTCTTCAATTACCCCCTCATCCTCATCAACATATTTTTCTTGGAAAGGAGGTCTGATTTGCTAATCAGGACCTCTTTGTATTATTTGAGGGGGGTTTCTTCTAAAGTTCTGGTTTTGATTTCTATTTTGAGGATCTTTTTAGTTTTCCCTAGGATAAGCTCTCTAATTTACATTCATCCTCTCCATCATCCTCTCCAGTGTTTTTATTAATTTATCAATATTTGTATCAGATGTGGAGGGGGCAGCTTCTTCCCTATATGTGACTCTTTTTTCATTTTTCATTCTAGCTCTCTTGGCAATCAGATTGGCTTCTACACTTACTGCTCCCCTTTTCATGTATTCTAATGTGAGGGGTTCCCTTTCTCTTAATTGATAAGCCATCTCTGGGTCAAAACCATCAGGGAATTTCATTAGAGCTAGGCCTTCTGGAGGTTTCATGTGTATAGGGAGGGAATTATATACATTATTGAACCTAGTGCAATATTCTTGGACACATTCTCCAATATTTCTCTTAATGTTTTCATACTCTGATAAGGTTTGGATAGGGTTCTTCTTGACTTCCCATTTGTTTAAAAATAGTTGATGAACAACAGGGAGGTAATTAATACTATTTAGGGTGAAGCATTTAAACCATTTTTTTCCTCTCCCCCTAAGATTTTAGCAAACATTCTAAGTTTAACAGTTTCATCATCTATTTCTTGTCTATCAAAGTATTCATTCATTATGTCCACATGTTGTTGAGCAGGAGTTGAACTACTAGCATCATATAAGAGAATATTGGACTGCTAGTCCTATGGTAGAACAACTAAAAACAATGGTAGAACTAGGGGAGCATACCATGTTGCCATGATCTGTGGTTGGGGAAAGAATGGAGTTTTAACAAGTGGAGGAATGACAAAAGGAGGTATAGGGTTAAATGGAGGAAGGTGAATAGTGGGGGATGGGATTAGTACAATATATTTTTGATGTAAGGTGGATGGGTCTAAAAATATATGGGTTATCCAACTCTGAGATCTATTCCTAGACAAGCTTCATTCTAGGGGTGAGCTAGAGGGGATATTTTGCAAGTTTTTAAGGTTTTCAGGTAGGGAACTTGTTTTGTGGATAGGTCTTCCAATAGTTGGAATTTTATATCTAGGATAATTCCTAAGGATTCTTTCGGGATTTTAAATTATTTCAAGAGGATTTGGGTCAGGATGGGATCTGGTAAAATATTCTTCTAGAAGCCAGAATTGGACCCAAGAATCAGAAAGGTTGAGATTTTATGACAGTCTTGAAGGACAAACCAATCTGTGAAAGAAATACTTATTCCACAAAGTATTCTTGACTAGGTTCTTCTGATGTTTTGATGATAAAATAAGTTTTCCCAGTGGAATCTAAGGAAAACTAGTGGAGTCAGCAGGCCTACTGAAACCCATTGGATTCACAAGGTGGAGGATTTTTACGTGTTTTATGGCCGGATGTTGTCCAGCATTAGCAACCAGGTAACATTTTTGGCTAACACTTGATTCATATAATTTTAAAATGAGGTTATCTGAGTTCTTGAGGAGATATTAAGTTATCTTATAACTTAGTATTCCCCAATATGATCACCACTATGTTGTCTCCCCATGATTTGCAAGATTGGTAAGAATAAAATCTGTAGGGAACCACATCAGAAGCACTTTGGAATCCTAGGACCTAGCCTTCCTGGACTCAAAGAGGGATCTCTCTATGTACTTGTTTTATAGATGATATGTCTTTATGATCTTTTTTTATGATATTAGGCTAGTTATGAGGTTCTAAGGACATGTTTTTTTGGTTGATTGATTGATAGGTTGATAGATCAGATGGTGTGACTAATTGAGGGAGCATTTCAGCTGAATAGATAGACTGTGAGAAATATTAATCCATTGGGCTATGGAGTCATAAAAGGATTTAATTGTTCATCAACTTTGCAAGTGTTTCATAGGGCAAGCTAACTATATCAAGTGTATCTCTTATATTATATGGCATATGAAATGACAATAAGTTGTGAAGGAAACAAAGCTAAAAGTCAGATAAGAATCTCTTAACTCTACTTCAACAAGAAAAGCCTTTGAGGTAACTGTTTGAGGAAAACCAAAGGATAGGGTATACCATAGACTTCTTTGGCCAGAATTTAATAAGCAAACCTTTAAGACAACAATCCAGCAATCCTAAAATTATTTTCAGACAAAGAAAAAATTTAAGGTAACAGTGAGTGCAACTAAAGAGAAAGCTAAACCTATCTTCTTTAATCAAATACTATAAATACCTTTAAAGCAAAAGTTTAAAACATACCAGAGGACAGGGCATACCATAGACTTCCCTGGATGGACTCTACTAAGTATACTTCAAAGAAAGGCCTTAAAAACAATGTTTCAATCTACACCAAAGAACATGGCTTAACATAGACTTCTTTGGCTTGACTCTTTAAACCATTTTCAAGACAACAAACTAGGTGGAACCAAAGAGAAATTACGAATTCTCCAATCATACCTTGCAGAAGAAAACATTAAGATAAGAATGCAAATAGAAATAGGGTGGCAAGACAACAAATACTAATCTAAAATTTATGTTCTTTTATCATATAAATAATGGAAAGAATGGAAAACAGAAGGAAAACATTGACAAAGAAGGAAAAATTCACAATTAACATAGCTCAAGAATCCTATGAACGTGGTTGTATTACTAATGTCCAAAACAATTACATTACTCTAGTACAATAGGTCTCTGCAACTCAGAGCTTTCTCAAATCCAGCCTAGCAATCCTCGACTAGCTCAGCAACAACAATTAGTCAACTAACCAACCAACCAACACTAAAAATTAATAATACATGTAGTATTTATCTGCAAAAATGAGGAGGTGATCTTAAGCTAGGGTTTCAAATGTTATTTATTACAGATTTAATGAGTCTTTGACCTTTGAGACCATGCAAGGCCTAAGGAAAAATATCTGAGAATGACTTTTTGTAATAATAATTCTCAACTTCACTATTTGAGCTAACTTTTCGAAATATTTTACTTTTAATTCCTTTTAATAACTTTTGTAATAACTTCCAGGTAGATGAGAGATATCTCTGACTATTTGCAATAAATTTTGAATTCTTTATTGAAAGAAAACATATTGTAGGTGGTAAAATGTGTCTCTGAGGAAGTGAATGCCTTGGGTTGAGTCATTCAAATCTGTTCCTGTGCTAATCTGCCTCTTTTTTATCCTTCAAACTCTGTTTAGGCCTTTTAACTTGGATTTTTCCTTTAATTGTCTTACTGCTTTATCTCTATCTCTCTGTATTTTAATTTTTATTATTATTTTATATTCATTTATGTTTCTATATTTGACTTTGACCTTCCTGTGTTTGCGCCTTTACCTCTGATTAATATTTTTAGTCCTTGATTTAACCTTTAATCCTCTGATCTTCACTGCTCTGGTCTTCTCACTATTTTGTCTTCTCACTGTGTCTCTGTTTGTGCTTACTATGCAGGGAGGCATCTTCTGTTGCTGGAGGGTTTAGATAATCATCAATAATCATGATTTATTGATGATTAAGCTTGATTTTACACCTCTGAGGCTTCTTACTGAAACAAGATCTCTGGATCATCACCCATAACTCTTATTCAAATTATTTTGGTCCTTTGGAATGAATTTCTCACATTCCTTCCTTAACTTGCACAAAAAAATAATTTTTTTAGTTTAAAGCCTTCGTTTGTAGCTTTTAGTGCATTTATTTGCAGTTTTTCGAGCTTCTGGAGTGATTCAGAGGTGTAAAAGGTGGTTTAAGCTTCATCACAGAGACGTAGGGCTCTAGAGTGTTTGAATTGGGTGGCAGTATGGAGATTTGGCATGAAGGCGAGAGAGTGGTTTTCGCAAGCAGAGAATGTCATTTTCGCATTAGTTGAGGGGCGGTAAGTAGGTTCGAGTGATCGGGTGTGATTCCATTCATCAATTGATGCATGGCAGAGGGATACTGCCTATTTTGCAGGGTCAGGGTTTGTTTAACCCGCACGCATATAAATGTGCAATATGCGATGGGAGCCATTGGATCTCGTGGGAGATAGATCTATGGTGGCCGGGAGTTTAGGAGAAGTGGGTAGGTGAATAAGTGGGGCTTGGGTTTTTTAAATAAGTGGAGGCGCTTATTTCAAAGGAGTAGGGAAGGGTTATATGGACACGAGGGCTTAATAAAAAGTAGCCTGGGTTAAATAGAAGTAGGTTTTAATGTATATGGGGGTTAAAAAACATTAAAACAGGAGGCTTTAATATTTATAAAGGGGCAGGGTGAAAAAGATTTAAAACGCGGGTTTTATATTTATAAAACAGGGTTTTAATACAAAATAAAGGGTCCAAAAGATCTATTTTAACATTCAAAACAATGTGAAAAGGAACTTTCTTACATTTTTTTAGTGCAAATGAGGAAGAATGATGAAGGTAAGGGGGTCAATGGGGGTTTTTGGTAATTAAAGTGGGTTTTTAGTGGCAGAAATGATTAAATGAGGATTTAGGATGGAAAAGAGGATGAAAATGAGAGAAATAAGCCTAGAATAAGTATTTTAAGAGTAGCAGGGTGATTTTGAGAAGGAAAACTGAGAGATAGTGAAATATTTTTATGAAGATAATGAAGGCAGTGAGATTTCTAAAGATAGCTGATAGACAAGGAATGCTATCTTTAGCATATTGTAGAAAATCCATAGTCACCTAGAGAATCTGTAGAATACAGGAGGATAACACACTTAATCATTCCTTCATCTTAGATCAAGAACCTGACCCCTTAGACATTGTTGTTGTTCAACCACTATGTTGTCTAGGTGGGAATCAATTCATTATATCTAAAGCCACTCTTTGGTATAGTGACACCATGTATGCGAACTCAAAAATTCAGTCCATTCTATTGATATATGCAATGCCAAGTGAGATTGGTAATCCACCATTTCTTTTCTCTTACTACATCCTTTATTTTTTCTTCCCACAAGAAGACATCCATAAAATAAGAAAATGGTAAACCATGTCATCAAAATGTGTTTAGATTCCACTATTCTAAATACATATGAAATTCCCATAACATGTAGTAACCATACATAAAAATGGGGGGAACATATTCCCCTACATCTCCTCATTGTCCTCTAGAGGCTCTCATGCCAGTAGGGTTGGATGCTTGGATACATTATTCAAGCACTTGGAACATAATGGTGCTCCACAAATATATCTAATATGGGGTATCATTCCCACCTGATCAGTCCCCTCCATCTTCATATGTTGAGGGAAAGTATCCCATTCTTGGGGGTATGATGCCCGCCCCGGAAGCCACCTTCTCACTTGAGTATCATCAATCTAGGCCTAGACTACAGTGATCTATTTATGGGAAATCCTCCCTTTCTTTGGATAGTTTGTCCTATTGGCCTCTGTAGTGAGCCATATACACAACACATATCATAGATGATTGATAAGATATATTGAAACATTCTAATCTATGTTCTACCACTATTGCCACTCGGTCATCATCTTTGACTTGGTGGGCAAGGATGTTCCTATACCTTCTCTAGTAATTCACTCCTATACTCCTTTCTTACCATGATTATTAACTGGGAACCATCCTTCTAAGAAGAATTAAGGCCATCCTTAGATAAGTAAGACCACTTACCTTAAAGTTGTATATCCAAATTTTGATGGTTGGTTTGTCTAAAATGAGATCACCAAGATTTAGGGCCTTCTCCTCCTCTCCAAATTATCAAATAAATCACTATGCAAATGAATTACATTTGAGGGAAAGAATCCCTTTTATAGGAAAAACTCAATTTTTGACATCGCCCATTGAAACACAACCATAGCTTGGTTTGAATAACCATAAATACTATTGGAAAGCTCTCACCAAGCTCTATAATGGTTCTTCATTCCATTTTGGTAATTTGAAACTTCACTAAGAAGCCATTTTTTCCAATAGGTCTCACTTTGACGCCTATTAAAATCAAATTTCTTCATATGAGTCACCTATACTCTTGTACAATTTTACCTTTGCACTTGTTGACTCACATGTCAATTTTCATCATGAGTAACCATTATTTACTCATGCTTTTATGGTCCCCTGTGTGGCAGCATCATTGAGTCGCCCTTGTTCATAACATCAGATATGAGTCACCCTTGCATCCATGAGGCCTATTTTGAGTCCCATTGAGTCTTGGTACAGTGTATCATCCATGTTTGCGTCACATTCATCTCATTAATAAATTAATTATACAAATTTTTGATCGAAATACACCATGCAAGATTAAGTTTATCATGGTAAATTCATTTTCACCATAGGAAATAATTTAGTAAATAATTTTTATTAAATTATTTCTTATTAAAATTAAAAATCCCCATACAAATATTTAAATAAATCAGCATTTATTTAATATTCTCTAGGAGTAATTATTAAATAATTATTTGATAATTACTCCTTGTCATATTTGCCTAAATCTCCTTGGAATAATTAAATAAATCACTATTTATTTATTAATCCTTATTCTTACTTTTGGAATAATTGTTAAACCATTATTTTATAATTATTTCAAATTAGAAATTTTCTTAATTCTCACAAAATAATTAATAAATCATTTCATTTGTTAATTACTTCAACCATTTTCTAAATAAAGATATTTGACCATTGTGAATATCTTTTCCCTCTCCAAAAAATATAATAAAGTATTCTCAATGGTTAGATTTTGATTTGGTCAATAATATTTTATTATTTTTCAATTCCTAGTTTACCTCAACACTTTGTTATAAATAATATGGTTTTCCATTCATTCTTCACCATGATCATTATCATCTCACAACATTTGAGCTCCCACTTGAGTTCCATCTTCCTTTTGGTTTTTATACATATTTGATGGAGAAGAATAATTTTGGTAAAGCATAAGGACATCAAAAGGACCCATCACAAAGAGGGGGATTTAAAGACCCATGTTGTAAATATTCTTAATCGGTTGTTTTCAATAAAATATTATTGATTTGAAGTCCTTCTATTGGGTTATTTCACTTTTCTTTACTATTGTTTTAGGCTTGCATCATATATTTTCTTGCCCGGTTTTATCACATTTTCTTGTAGATATAAAGCCAAAACAAGACCACATTTTGTTTTAGGGTCACTAGTAACGAGTGACATAAGTGAAGCATTTTTTGTACACATACTAAGAATTGTCATACTAACAAGAGTTACAGTAGTAGAATTGTAGTATTGAATTTCTAGAAGTTATCTCAAGAAAGATATTACTAGGGGTTCGCTTGGGGCTTGGAGGGTTTGCTAGATTTAGTCTTTGTGTCTTGGAAGTATATTTTTTAAGCAAATTCTGAAGAATAAGAGAATAATTTTATAGGTTCTCCCCTTCGAGGCATTTTTCCCTTGATTGGAGCCTATATATCGTGTACTTTGTCTTGTGATCTTCATTTTTTTGGTAAATTTTTAATGCACAAATATATAATAAAGTAATAAAGGGTGGAAAAATATGACAATTAATTATTAAGTTAAGGAAAATCGTATAAATAGCCAAGTCTCTTGATTTTCCAACATGGTATCAAAGCTAAGGTTCAAGAAGGAGGCTGAAGATCACATCTTTATTGGCACTACAGAAAGGGTTATAAGGAAGGGTTTCAATGTTATTGGAAATCTCGCTACATCCATCAATAATTTTCTATTGAATATCATCTCCAAGCTCGC
Source organism: Pinus albicaulis (assembly GCA_034641835.2). Lineage (NCBI taxonomy): Eukaryota > Viridiplantae > Streptophyta > Pinopsida > Pinales > Pinaceae > Pinus > Pinus albicaulis. The sequence continues at coordinate 1,508,576,292 of CM076581.1, read as the reverse complement.
AAAAGAATTTATACATGGAATTATGTTCTCTACTTTATTCGATACTTTAAAGATGAGAATGTATGGGTTATTGATAGTGATTCCTCCATAAATATGATGGGAGAATGTGATAAAAAACAAACCATATCTAAGGGTAACTCATATCATTCAATTGAAATTGGAGAAAAGAAAAACCATCTAATGAAAGGGATTGGATGCACTTCATTGGAGCTTGAGTCTGGTGGAAGCACTCACCTCAACAATATCTTGTATGTTCCAGGTTTTAAGAAAAACTTACTTTCTAATGTCTTATCTAGAGGATATAGGTGATAAAGTTTCTTTTGTTGATGGAAAGGTTTTGGTTTGGGTTAAGGGATTAACTATTAATGATGCTAGGGTAATTGGGATTCGTGAGGGGACACTGTATAGAATCTTTATGCATCTATCTCATGCCCTAGTCCACTAGGAAGTGAGTCCTTCTGAACTAAGGAATAGAAGGTATGGTCACCTTCATTTTAATATTTTTCAATATCTAAGTCAAATGGTAAATGGAATCCATGAGATGAAGGAAGAGCATGAAGGGAAATGTAAGTGATTTTCTCTAAGAAAGAACGTAAAGATACCATTTGCAATTAGTGACACCAGATCTAAGGAAATTTTAGATCTCATACATGTGGGTGTGCATGGACCTATGGTAGTAAATTCACTTGCTTGGAATAAGTATTATGTAACCTTCATTCATGATTACTCAAGGAATACTTGATTATACCTTCTCAAGAATAAGGATGAGTTATTCGAAAATTTTCAAGAGTTCAAGAATGAAGTGGAAAACCTAACCGAGAGAAAAATCAAAATTGTGAGGTCTTAAAATGGTGGAGAATACACCTCCAAGGAATTAATAGATTTCTACAAGTAAGGATTTAGAGGGAGCTCATTTTCCTTATAATCTTGAACAAAATGGTGTGGAAGAAAGGACGAATCAAACTATTGAGGAATGTTCCAGGGATATGTTGCATGATCAAGATGTCCCTCAGTTCCTATGGTGAGAGACATGATGGAAGTTATTTAATTGTAGAATCGAATTCCTCAAAGTATTCTAAAAAATATGACTCTAGAAGAAGAATTATAGGAAATAATCCAAGTGTGGATCGTCTTCAAATATTTGGGTGTCTTGTGTATATTCATATACCCAAGGACAAGAGAAAGAAGTGAGATTCTACTAGTCTAAAGGGAATATTTGTAGGATATAGTGCCTCATCTAAAGCATGTAGAATCTATAAGAATGGATGCCATCTTCGATCAAATTATATCTTACAAGAAACCTGATAAGAATATGTTGAAGGTCCTAGTGATACTATACAACAAGTGATTATTCTAGAAAATCATAAGAGGTTTTCTTGGCTAAGAGATACTCTACAAGAATTAGAAGGAAACACAACATTTGGGACTATCAAGGAATTCAAAAAACCTAGTATGTGTTCCAGGTATATCACATACATGAAAAATATTATTGAAGAAGAGACTTCCTCCTATGAAGGTTCTACTAAACATTAAGAGTGGAGGAATTCTATGTAGGAAGAATTCCATAATGAAGAACGATGTAGGGGAAAATGTCCCTAGGGCAAGTGAAAAGTATATAGTCACTTCAAAATGGATATACAAGATAAAGAAAATTGCATATGGGAGCATTGATAAATATAAATAAAGTTTTGTAGCAAGGGTCTTGTCACAGAAAGAGGGTATTGATTACAAGGAAACATTTTCTCCCACAACCAGATATATGACAATAAGATCACTTTTTTTCTTGGCTTCCACTATGGGATGGAACATCCATAAAATCGATGTTAAGACAACTTTCCTCAATGGGACCATTGATGAGGAGGTTTACATTGAGAATCCTCAAGGATTAGAAATAAATCAGAAGGATTTTCACATCTTTAGGTTGAAGAAATACCTATATGGCTTAAAGAAATCACCTAGATATTGGTATGCAAGGATGGATGCATACCTATTAAGACTTGGTTTTACCAAGAGTATTGAATATCATAATATATATATGAAGGTGGCCCAAGGTGGAATAGTTATCATACTCTTGTATGTGGATGATCTAATAGTCACATGTGTAGAGAATTGGATTCAGGAATGCAAGAAGCAGTTATCAATCGAGTTTGATATGAAGGATCTTAAGATTATGCATTATCACTTGGGACTAGAAGCATGGTAGAAGCCGAGAGAGATATTTCTAGGTAAAGGTAAATAAGTGATCAATATACTTCAAAATTTTGGCATGATGGATATAAAGCCTATGATGAATCATATAATTACAAAATTAAAGAGGTTGAGGAGTTCAGAGTCTAGCCCAGTGGATCCTAATTTCTAAAAAAATTTCATTAGGTCCTTGATGTATCTGGTTAATTCAACAGAAAACATTTTCTTTGTAGTGAATGTCCTCATTTAGTTTTAGATGGATCCAAAAAATGATCATTTGATTTCGACCAAGCATATCGTAAGATATTTGCATGGAACCATACATCACTACCTCCAGTAAATTGGAAATGAAATCCATCTCATGGGACATACAAATTTATATTGGGGTGGATGGGAGATAGACAAAAGAAGCACAACATGTGGATGATTCAACCTTGAGTCTTCCATGGTGTCATGGATGAGAAAAAAGAAAGATACAATTTCTTTGAGAAGTGTTGAAGATGAATATATTTATGCAAGCGAGGTCTTTCGAAAAATAGCTTAGCTCAAGAATTTGTTATCATACTTGTTTGAAGGAAGGCTTAGCCCTATGATAGATACATTGTGACAATGAGAATTGCATAAATTTGATAGAACACCTAGTGTTTCATGCTAGAACAAATCATATAAATAACAGGTACCACTACGTTAGAAAATTGGTACGACATGGGGTAGTGGAGTTGCACTATCTACCTCTAGAAGAACAAGTAGCTGACATACTGAATAAAGCATTACCAAACAAGAATATTGAGTACTTTAAAGGTAATCTTGGTTTTGTGAACATCTCTTCCGTATTTGAAAGGGAGTGATGTTGAATATTTCTTGTCTTTATGGGTGAAGCACTAGACTAGGCCTAACAAATGTAAGTCTGAGAGAAGTGCATAAAGAAATAATGGAGTCTAGAGGATTGGATAAGCATAAAGATTGGAAATTCTTATGGACTCTATAATATATGGAAGGATTTAATGATCGATTCTATTTGAGGATGAGGTAGGGCATCCAAGATAAGAGTAGTCGAAGAGGACTGATATTCATTGAGGATGCAGGTTTGGGAATCGAAGACAAGAATAGACCTAAAAGGACAAACCTTGTAGACATATGGATGGTGTATGTGCCTTGAGAGGTAGTGTGACATCTCACATAAATCCTCCCAACATAATACTCATAATTAAAGATAATATTGCCCATTTAAGGCCTTCAGGGATAGTGTTGGTTGTGATATAGATGTTTGAAAAATATGGCTTATCAATCTGACTCTTCTTATGAGAATGCTTTAATATTGAGATTCCTTGTACCATGTAATAAGATTATGAGTACCTCCCTAGTTAAGAGGGAGTGTTGAAAATTATAACTAGGTTCGGTCTTCTTAATGACCTAATTGTAAATCATGACATTGTATATTATTTATAAATAAATAAAAATAAAGAAAAAAAATTTTGTATTTTTATCTTTGGAGTATGGGTTTCGTACTCAAGTTTGATTCAAAACCATGTTCTTCCCATTTTTAGGTCTTCTACATCTTTCTAGGATAAGAAATATTGTTTTTTGTGTATCATAGTCCCATTTTGACTAATTATAATAAAGGAAAATATGTATTTTTTAATAGATAACCGTGGATAATCCCAAGACCAAGTCATCCCAAGGAGCAGATCAATTCCACCCTAAAGGAGGGAATTCAACCCCTCAAGAAAGGTTATATAAAGGAAAGGAACTCGACTCATTTTTTCACATCTCACACAAGTTTGATATGCAATAGTGAAGAATGGAAAGAGTATTTGGAGGACAAATAAGAGGAGAAGAAGTAGAATTTTGTCAAAGATTATCTTTTATTGTCTCGCTAGGGTTGTGAAGCAACACTTTCTAGGGGGGTGAAATTATGAAGCAGTTACAAGAGGCCAAAATTTTTCAATCCAAATTTTTGTTTCAGGGGTTGAAATTGTAGTAGCATAGTTACTTTTGTTGGGGGTTGGCTTGGGGCTTGAAGGGTTTGTTGAATTTTGGATTTAGGTCTTGGAAGTCTCTTTTGTAAGTAGACTCTAAAGAAGAAGAGAATAATTTTATGTGTTTTCCCCTTGGAGGGGACTTAGCTTGGATTGGAGACTATATCTTATGTACTTTGTCTTACTGTGATCTTCATTGTTCCAGTAATTGGTTGATGAACAAATATCTAATAAAGTAATAAAAAGGAAAAAAAAATCACATGTAATTATCAAGTTAAGTAAAATCATATAAACACCGAAGTATCATGATTTCCCAATAGGTAGCCCCTTACTTAGATATATCTCCGCATAAATTTTGGCGAAGGTGAATAGGCCATTCTCAATCTCTCTAGATCCATTTTCTTGAATTTGGCTAGTGAATTTCTTATGAATTCAAGAAATTTGTGATGCCAGAACAAAAGAGGTAGGTTTTGGAATCCTAACCCATACTTACATAGCTATGACCACCATAGATGTGGCATAAAAACCAAGAAACCATGGATTGATAGATAAGCCAACTCTACCCCAAAAACATGGTCCTTAATTTTGAACAAAATATAGGCCCTTTTTTTGTTCCAAATCGAACTATGAAGAATCCTTAATAAAATAGAGAATTTCCACAATTTTCCAAGAGGTGAACTGATCCCAATGGAAAATGGCATCCACCCATGGTATTCATCCAGCCACAGAATTTACCCATGGCATTGTAAATGGCATCCACCCATGGTATTCATCCACACATGGAATGGTATTGTAAATGACATCCACCCATGGTATTGTAAGTGACATCTTCCCATGGTATTCATTCACCCATAGTATTCATTCACCCATGGTATTTACCCACCCATGGAATTTACCTGCAATATTGTAACTAAAAAATTGCTATAAGTAACAAGTCACATCTTGTAAAAGGACATCTTGTAAAAGGAGACATTGTCTGCCACAATGTAGCTTTTATAGTTATTCTTTGTTTTAGTAAAAGAATTTTCTTTGTATTTTTACTTACTATTTGTTCTCTCATTTTTTTTACATTTCCATTTTCTAGATCTTGGGGGCCTCCCCCAAAAAATTCATTTCAATTTTTTAGATTTTGGGGGTCTCCCCCCAATATCTAGAACAATGGTATTAGATTTAGGTTATGAATCCATGGGAATGAGGGTTTGAAGAATATTTTAGTTTCAATGTTTTTTATCCATATTTAGCCAACTCCATGCAAGTTCCACAACCTCCTTGGAGCACTTTCTTGGGAAAAGCGAGAATAATTTATGTTTTTTCATTTTTTTGCGAGAATTTTTTGGGCGGAAAGTTTGTAGAGAAGATATAAAAATATTGGTACCAAATTTTCAGAAAAAAAATAGTCGATCTGTACTTCTTGCTAAAAAATAACCAATTTCAAAAAACAATCAGTCGAATTGGAGTCCAGATGAGAGAGATATTGCTGATTTAAAATCAATAATGTTGTAGAAATTTTTCCAATGACAATTTGTAGATGATGGCTCACCTGCAATTTTTTGCATTTTTCAGTGTAAAAGTTCAGAGAAATGATTATAGATCCAAGGTAGAATCGAAGTACGAATGAGGGAGTTATCACTGATTTAAAATCTGTTATTTTTTTTTCAAAATTTTTGTGACGACGAGATAGTTGCATTGTGAATATGAGTTTCCAGAGTCTCCGGATAGCGATTTCAAGAATATGGGAAGATGCAGAATGATCATTCTATTTCTAAAAACATGTTATAATAAATATTATGACTTATATTGACCAAGTTATTACCATTCTAAATCTAGAGCAACATTCATAGCGGGTTCCCTTTGGAGACGTGCCCTCCCACCTAGCTTTAGTAGGCACCTAAATCGCATTCATCAGTTTCAGCATAGCATCATTCGGCTTGGGTTCTTTGGAGACGTGCCTCCCCACCCTAGGCTATGTAGGCACCTGCTACTTCATCAACAATCAACATCATGGTTATGGATTAGCCGCACAAAATCCATCTCATTGAAGTCCATTTGCTAGGATACACACTATTAGTGTCACAGTTGGTCACAAACATTACAAGGTATCTCTATCCTCGGATCTTCATTTTTCATGGTTCTAGGTGATGCACAAACCCACACTTCATGGAATTCCATCTGTTAGGATGCACAATTTTAGCATCACAGTTGTTCACAAGCATTACATGGTATCTCTATCCTCAGATTTTTGTTTTTCATGTTTATGGGTCATCCACAAACCCACACTTCATTGACGTCAATTTTCTAGTCCACACACTATCAGTATCACAGTTGGTCATAAGAATTACATGGTACCTCTATCCTCGGATATTTTTCATCATAGTTATGGGTTAAACACACAAAACCATGCTCTTAAGTGGCTCTTCATATTCAATAAAGGATTCTTAGGAGGGAACTTCATGCAATGTGGACCATTAATTCTTAAGGAGGGATGAATGATCTGAATGGAAAATGGCATCGACCCATGGTATTCATCCACCCACAGAATTTACCCATGGTGTTGTAAATGGCATTGACCCATGGTATTCATCCACCCATGGAATCTAACCATGTATTGTAAATGACATTCACCCATGGTATTTTAGTGACATATGCCCATGGTATTATTTCACCCACAGTGTTCATTCACCCATAGTATTTACCCACCCATGGAATTTACATGTGATATTGTAACTAAAATTTTTTATAAGTAACAAGTTGCATCTTGTAAAAGGAGAGATTGTCCGCCACAATGTAGCTTTTATAGTTATTATATGTTTTAATAAAATAACTTTATTTGTGGCTTTATTTATTTATTTTTTCTCTCATTTTGTTGGCAATTCCATTTTTTAACTCTTGGGGGCCTCCCCCCCAAAATCCATTTCAATTTTTTAGATCTTGGGGGTCTCCCCCCAATATTTGGTTCATGGACACCCACTAAAATAAGGAATTAGGTTTAGGCCAATACCTATTGAATATATGGATAATGGATTTTTATTGAAGAGCAGAAAAAAGGGAATATGCCTCTGAATTATTTATCTCCATGGATGGAGCTTGATCCATTTTTTCCACTATGTAGGGTCCTAGAATATTTTGGCTCAGATCTGCAAGGGTTGTCTCCTTCCCTTCTTTACCAGGATTGATCCCTCTTGTGAACACGAGTGATCTCCCTAGTACTCCAACGAGTTACTAGAAACAAAGGTCCATTGAATATCTCTTTCTCTATATTACTTGTATTTTATATTATTACAACCATGAAATAAAGAGTACATGCTCCTACCTTTCAATCGAGATGTTTGATGTGGTCCTTTGCCTTTCGCTCCAAAGTAGTTCTTCAATGATGAGAATAACCTCCAATCATGGACAAGACAAATGATCAAAGAACTTATAGTATATAATAATCATAAATACAAATCCAACTTAGTGATCAAGTAATCTAAGTATTGACATCATTTCCATGAATTCGGAAACAATAAAATGAGAAAAAGAGATCCATATGTATTATCATAAATTATAAAGAGAAATATTACAACCAGATGCATTGGTGTTGTAAATATTTCTCCCATACGTCTGAGCAATCATTTTCCTTTAGTATGATAAGCCTTCCTTTCTAAAATGACCAACATGAACTCATGGGCACAAAGGTGTGATCTTCAATGTGTCAACAACAACTCACTAGCATAGAAACTATGAACCATATGAAATATCTCCAGCTTAGAAACTATACAAATCAGTCTCTATTCACATTGGTATCTACCCTTCAACTTGAAACTTGAGCTCAATTTATAGAGAGATTGAGGTAGTTTCAGATCCATTAAGAGAGGGATGGATTCCTCCCATTAAGGGATTTGAGTTCCTTGGACCAAGGGATAAGCTCCATGAGTGGAGGGATAAAGCTCGAATTGGCATGACTCTAGAGGCTTACTGTTGGGAGAATATTCAACCAACTAGGATTCTAGAAGTTACTTTTTATTTTTAATTTCTTTTCATGGGGGTGCGCAGGTTTTAGTGGCGAACAAAGTGGTGAGCACTACAGCCAATGGAAGAAGCATCAGCACATGCGCAAGAAAAGGCTACCAAAACTACGCAGGTAATCTATTAAGGGTTTTACAGATATTTTCTCCAATTTCCAAGACTTGATTCAGGAACATGAGTGTTTTTTATCTCTAAGGGAACATGATATGGATGGTGATAGACCCATATGAATAGTGAAATTCCATGGTAACAAAATTACATGTAACAAATTTCCCTCTAAAGTGAGAAGTCTAAGAAATTTTTTCTGAAGAGTGAAGTGATTTATCATCTTGAGGATTGGATTGGAGACACCAGTCAAAAACCTGTAAAAACATTCAATGAAAATTTATATCATCACTAAGGTAGGCATTCCCATACCTAGACCAAAACTAACTACATGTTATGGTATAGATGTGATTTCAGTATTACATCAAGACACAATATGGGTATAGCCATCTGTCATAGTAATTCTACTATATTATGAATACATAAATCCTTGCAGCCTGGATGGTGGAAACTAGATCCAGGTTCTCGATTTATGCTTCACGAACTAGTATGAATCTATCCATGTGATTGATTGTATTAGAGTCGAACATGGTAGAAACCACTTGATTATCGGTCAGTGATGATGTTGGCTCCAGGGGTCTTGACCCAGGTTCGGAGATTAATTTTTTCCAACAAACCCCTATACTACTGGCCCTTTCGATAGTGACTTGCTGGTGCAGGAAAAATTCTCACCTGAAGCAGTATGGGAGGGTGTTGGAACTAGGTTTCTGTACCCTAGGAGAGAGCAGGTAAGTCAAGTCGGTCTGCAAGTATCAAATCTATACAACAAGGGGCCATTCGCAGGAGTTTCAATACATAACTAGAATACAGCTTATCAAATCTACTTAATAGGTTCACATCCACGTGCGTACTACCAGAGATAATCGCAGAACATTATAATCGTAGCAAATTAAAAGATCACAAATACATGTACTATAAACATAGACAATTCGCAGCTACAAATAGATATCTAATCATTTAACTCAAGTTCGCATCAACCATAACAGAACAGACCCAAATAAAATTAGATGTCCACAATACTTCCGCACATATATATCATTATCCAAAATCCTCTTACATTCCCAAATTATCACCTGAGCACACAGCCAGCAGGGTTCGCACACAGTAGGACGGAGGATCTCTCCACACACAGCTAGCAGGAATCCTAACCCAAACAACCCTACCACAAATCTAATGATTTGTACTTTGCATCAATCCTTATTCATTCTTACCTACGACTCAAAAAAGGTTCATCTATTTATAACGATTTATCCTACGCAACCAATGGTCTAGAAACCATGGTATGTGGACTCTTGGTCTACCCTTGACCCATTTAAAATGAATTAGGGGCTTTGACCCACCAAAAAAACCTTGCATTAGATAAAATAATACAAAAATATACAAAAATGGACAAAATTAACAGCCTTTGGGAGCCCCTGCTTCAACACTCCCCCAACACAATCTTGTGACTTGTCCCGAGTCACTGTGTTGGTGGGGCCTCGACCTGCACTTAGGAGGCATCACGCCTTCACTTTGGACAGCAACATTATGTGCAATTTCGACCAAATTTTCTGACAGCGGTCCTTCAGTCGGGGCGGTGACAGTTTCCAGAGTTTGGTTTAGCTTCTTAATAGCAACATCAACATCCTATGAAAGTTTGAGGGCTTCGTTAGCGCACGGCTTTAGATGGTCACTGAGGATATTATTATTTTTCCAAAGGTCATCAATATCAGCTTGGAGCGCTTGGCTGGTGGATAGCCATTGTAAGCGTTGAGTAGGCACCAAAGTGGGCAGGGTGGCTTCGATTGTCTCAAACTCTTCTTCTTTTTACCGTAGGTCCTGGTTTATACCTGGCAAGATCGGATCACGTTGGACCTTATTCCATAGCTGCATGGAAGTCTCCAGTAGTTGGGATCCCTTCGCGATCTACCCTATGATGAAATTCATAGCCACGGTGACTAGCGCAGTTCGTTGAGCCCGGACCTCCGGAGGTGTTTCGGGTTGTAACTTAGCTTGCAGATTTGCGATCTGCTACTCCATGTGTTTCTTACCGACCTGAACTTCATCCCAAGAGGCTTTGAGTGCTGCGACCAATATTTCTACCTTTTCCTGAGGGGTGGCTGAGGCCGGGATCTCTACGAGAACATCTACGCAAAGTCAGTGAATCTTTTTTTTGAGCTCAGTGTGCTTCACGGTGGTGAGGCACACCTCAACGTTATTTTCATTGATTGTTTGTTCAACTATGCCGAGATATTGGTGCACTTGTTGGTCTCAATGGTGGATTTCTAGAAATACAGCGGTGTGGAGACCCTGCAAGGCCTCATGAGGGAGCCTAGCTAAGTTCAACTGGACTTTTGTACTAGCCTGGACTTGGAATCCTAGGTGGGGCAGACTGAGCATCAGAGCTGCACCAGGGAGACATCAAACGTGGCTATCATCTGTAACTAGTGTTGCGCTACTAGCGTCTGAGGGTGGGCATACTTGAGTCACACTAGTCTACAATGTGTCGGTCCTTAAATGTAGCGCATGGAGCTTGGCCCGAATTGTCTCAACTTCAACCCGCTGCTTCTCTCCTAAGGCTACCCATCTATTTTCTGTGACCAGAGTGACTGCATCAGCGATTTTTTCAAGGTCTCTATTAGTCAATGTGATGGTCTCGTCTCATTCCACCCGCTGAGATCGTTGCTTTTTGTGGGGCATTTTGACAGGCTCGCTTGTCCGCTTTGTGTCGCAGGGGGAGGTACATCCACCTACATCAAGACCTTCTATACCAAATTTGGTCTGTGAATCCATCTGAGTCTCAGCGTTGACATCCTTCTTGAGGGCCTGCTTCTGCTACACTTCCTTGTGGGCGACCGCACTGGTGTCTTGTCTGGTACTCTTGGGCGTACCTCTGATATTTGGGATGACGATAGGGGGGGTGACTTGGGATGTGCTGGTGCCTCCAATGCCCTTCATGCCAGTTTTGAAGTTGATCTTCCAGTTAGGGGGCCAAAGCGCAATGTCGTTATTTATTTCTTCATCCATCACCATATAAGGAAGCGAAGTCCAGGCTTTCTCCTTGTGCGCTCGGATCTAAACATTGTGCAGAGTAACCTTAAATGCAACAATTCCCTTGTACCTGTCGTACATGGTAGGGGAAAACCGTGGTCGGTAGTTATTAGCTGTGGCCCAGTTGCTCTGAAAGAGGACCCAGAACACATGGTTTTCCTTGAGCCGTTGTGGATCCGTCAAATCCCATAAGTGGGCATAGTGATCCCCTGAGCACATGTCCGAGGTAAGCTCAGGGAGGACTGACTCTTCAGGTGCTTCCCAAGCAACCAACTCTATGAGGAACAACAACCAAGAGTAACGAAAGGCGTAGCCCTGCTCCTGGGACTCGCGAAAATTAGTCAGAATTTTGTCACACAAATACTGTGCCCAATTAAAACATACCCCTTTTCTGCATTGGCCTGCTAACCTAATTACATAGGCTGGAATAGAGATGACCTGACACTTACTCATCATTTTACATTCCAACAGTGTGGTGCCCAACTATGTACCTTGGTCACTAATGGACTTGATGATAAATCCCCAAGTGTTGCACTCCACATGATACTTTTGGCGCATGTACTCAGCAGTCTCCGCCTCATATTTCTTACCCACACCCTCCAAGGGGTTCCATTCACTCATGGGGAGACTAGTAATCCGATGAACTAGCACAACATCAATGGGGATCCTGTCCTAGATCCATAGACAACCATCATGAATCAAGGCGAGTAATTGTCGTGTGAGCCAGTCCGTGACATTGTAGTGTCCGAATTGTGGCATCCTGAGCAGATTTAGGAGCCCAGACCTAGAAAAACCACGTACCCAACATTAGGGAAAAAATTTGACCCCATTGGCATCGTGAACTGTATCAAGGTATAATGTGGGTGCAAGCTCAGGGAAGGCCTCAAAGTTGGCCAAATCATGATCGTAAAACTTCATTTCGTGAAGCCGTCGAAAAGGTTCACCTATGATGGGCACCTACCCCGGGGTCAACGACCTCTGTAGGTAGGTGATTGAGCCATCAAGGTTATTTGGTGTGCATGTCAATGTCCTGCATGGTCGAATGAAGGGGGGCAACCAGTTGATCGGCTCGGCGGTTTGGGCCTCCTCCGGAGTAGCCTGCGGGGATTTTACATTTCGTGGGGAAGTACGAGGCTTCCCTGCAGCCCATTTCGTAGGTTTAGGGGGCTTGACTGAGCCCTGTGATTTTTATTTTCCTTTTCTTGTGGTAGGGCTAGGTGTGGAGAGGACCTCTTCAACTTCGAACTCGACCTCCACCATTTCCTTAGTTTCCTATTCCACCGAGGTCACTGGCTTCGAGAGTTCGAAAGGGATCATGGCCATCATTCTGGCATGAAATATAAACTCAGGATTGCTACTGTCAAAGGGAGCAGGCTGCTCAGACATGAAATAGATGCTATAGGCACAAAATTTATTACAACACAACTTCGTCCAGGACAACCAGCCCAAGTAGAAATATTCAAGCAATATGGAACCCGTGTTTGATCTAGCTCGCCTATTTTATAGCCTTGGTGATCACCTAATGGTAGGGTAGACATTGCGTGGGACTTACCATCAAGTAAAGGGTAAAAAATCTCCCAAAATCACTGCATTAAATGCTAGCTGCCCGCCCCATCCAATGGTTGTTTTCTCTTTTTACCCTATTTGACTATTTCAATGGCTAGTTTTCGCATTTGAGGTGCACTCGGCATACCCCTGTGAACCCAGCGCACCCCTACGCTCTAAGAAAATCTCTTGCATTCCCAGTGCACTGGATTCATTCTAATGTGATCCCTTCCAATTGAAATTTGGTGTTGCCATAGCCTAGCCTGCAAGATCTCTTATGTTGTGTCTTTACTGCATCGTGACCTCATGTTATGCCTTCATGCTTTTCATGATCCAGGTTGTCTTTGCACAGCACTTCATTAGCTTCGATAATGATAAAATCCGCCACTTGGTGAACCACCTTCTTCTTTTTTCATACTGAATATTTGGTAGGTGTCATGCCCGACGTTAGGAATGTAGAGATCTCAGTGAAGCGCGCATCTACGAACTTAATGGTGAATAGCTACGCATAAGGCAATACTTTCTTCTCGCTAGTGGGTCCTTTGCTCGTCTGAGTTCAGGACAATTGATCCTGCCCCGTACTCAAATTTCCTAGCTTGAAAAAGGTTTCAACATCCTATTCTTGAAACAGTAACAACCACTTGTAGGATTTTCCCCCCAACACAGGCTTATTCCCCCAATGCTCTGAAATCGAATGATTTGTAATCATTTTAAAGTGATTTCCTAACAGATTGTCCCAATACTTTTGTAGAACATAGGTCAGGCCCAACCCTTCCCTCTCCATGGTGGCATAATTGCGCTCTACACCTGAGACTATCCAACTAGCATGTGCGCTTAGGTGAATACTATCTCTAGTGCCAAGCTGTGTACGAGACGCTTCTAGGGCAATCCCTAAAGTATCCTCATGAAATACCATCGCCCCATCGGAGGAAGTGAGACTAGATGAAGAGACCATATTTTTTCTGAGTAGCTCAAAGCTTTTTTGGCACGCGTCATCCCAAATGAGTGAAACATCTTTCTTGAGAAGCGTTTTCAAAGGTGCATTGATCAGTGCATATCCCTGACTAAATTTTCTGTAGTAGCCCATATGTCCTAGGATCGAACGTAGCAGCCTCTTAGTCGTAGGCCTTACCCAGTTCACCTGTTTGACTAGTTCGATGAGCATATTATTGATCTCCTCCCTAACCTTCTGCATATGATAAGGTCGTTGTTTTACCAACTGTGCATCTGATTTCATAGTGATGTGCATACCACCTAAGCCCCCTGTGATCTCCTTAGGCTCTGAAAACTTGTCTGGACAGCAATTTTGATACTCCATGAGCAGTTCCGCAATCTTGCCTACTATCCCATCATCCCAGTAATTCCCAAATGTATCCAACGTGAGTTTTATTGCCGTATTCATGTTAGCGCTTCATGGTTTTAGAGGTTTCATACCATCCACCGTATGTATCAGGGTTCCTGCATCTTTGCACTCCCCTCCTGATTCTATGATCAAGACATTGCATTGATCTATATCATAATCTTCTATGGTGGGCTTGTGGTGCTCGACACTATCCTACATCTTAATTTCCCATGTGGGTCTTTCTTCTACTGCGTCGGGGCTGGATTCACCAAATACAAAGGTATCGATATTCTGCAGAGCTTCCTCAAGCACCTCCAATCCTCCCATTAACCCAAATGTCCCCAAGAATTCGTCTTTTAAGTTTTTTCAATGGTGGGTGCACTGATGTAGCTCCACATCGAGGTACCATGTAGCGGGAATTGGTCCCAAGGCATGACTAAACAAGTGAACCCATTATTCTATAGTACGATCACACCATTTCTTCATCCAAGCAAATAAATGTTCGCGCGGATTTCCTAGGCCTTGGAATCTCTTGACCCACACATCGGTCGGAGGTTCAAATCGTAGTACCATCATATCCTGACATTCCTCCCATTCCTAGAATTCCCCCTTATGTGTGTCCCACAATTTCGTAGGCATTGCATGCATAGCTAGGTTAAGATCCCATAGCATTCATTCTCTGGGAACCTCGGCTTCGAAGTTTCACAAAAAATCCTTTATACTACCAGAACCATCAAAGCAGGGTAATTCTTGTACCTTAGAAGATATATACCGGAAGTTCCTGGTAATTCGTAGGTAGTGTACTGTAGAGATATCATGCAATCAGTTTTTCTAATTTTCTAATTCTTCCTCGGAGTCGGAGAAGCATTCGTTGTTCTTCTCCCAGCAAGGCACACCGTTAGCCGTAGGGTTGATCTACTCTTTTTCCTTCACAGTTAAATTATAGATGTGATCCACCTCTTCTTCCTTGCGCACTGGCTCGGTATACCTTTCTCCTTTTGCAGGATCTAGTGGTGCAATCACCCGTGTTCCCTCACTTTCAAACACCATGCTATGTTTCTTCAAATTTATAATTCCACCCATATCAATGGTCGAATCCAATCCTAGGAGTGCTGGGTAAGGGTCCGCATCTTCTAAAATCTGAATGACTTTAAAGTCAGCTCGTACCTTAGCTCCTACGATATCTACTACAATCTTTGACAATATTCCCAATGGGATGATCTTCTGCTTATTAGCCATGCATAGCTGGATAGTGGACCATTCCAATTTAGGTTCTCCCATTCATTGCCAAGTATATTTAGGTAGTACATTCGCATCTGATCCTAGGTCTAGAATTAACTAGTCCATTTCATGATCACTAATCTACGCAGTTAATCCCATCTCTCAGCCAGTGCATCTCTTCTGCTCATAAAGTTTGTGCACATCCTTAATCTTCATGACTGGGTCCGCTTTCCCTACACAACTGTCGAGTAGGGCTTGGAGGTTTTCTACAGCCTGCAAGAATGGTTTGACCTCATCTTCAATTCTATTGTTTGTATCAAATGTTTCATCTTGAGCACAGTATTGTCGAGCTGTGACAAAGGTCTCCCTTTGCTTCTGTAAGCCCACGCCTTCTAGTTTAGTAACTGCTTTACGGATCAGAGACTTTGTTTCATCTCTTTCTGCAAACCCCCCGGTGGCCATACCACTATGCATTATCACATTAATTCTTAGCCCCTCTTCATGAGGTTCCACCTTGACCCGTTGTATATTATTTGTAGGAGTTTTTTTCTTTTCCTGCACCTTGGCCATCAGAATCGGGTAGTCCTCAATCACATGGTCCAACTGTCTGCAATATTTGTAGGATTATCGAGTTGGGTTCATATAGTCCCTCACAAAGTGACCTACTTCCCTACAATTATAGCAGATTAGTTGGCCTTGACCCCTACCTGCGCTTCCCCCTCATCCCCCTCCCCTGCCCCTAGCCGGGGAGCCTCCTATACCTGTAGGGGATCTAGGTGATGAGGGGTCTAACTGCACCCTATATAGGTTTCCCCAACCGATCATCAGATCATACGTTCAACAGTTCTGTTCGTCATGTCCTACAAACCTACAAAACCTACACCATTGTTGTTTTACTTCTGGGGTATATGCGGCAAGACGGGGGCAGTGGTTGGTATCATGCAGCCCAACAACACAGCAGTCATCGCACCATAGCGCTGGCCCACTTGGTCCCACAGCTTCCCTAGGGCGCAGCGGGATGGGTCCCTCGGCTTGCATGTAGTTTGCGAGCAATGGAAAATTATCTTTGGTGTGTCCATTCACCCTGCATCATATGCACCATATTTTGGGGTTGGCCCCCATCCCTCACTCCTTTCACAGATTCTGGATCTCCATGTGCATTGCCTCTAGTTGGTCTTGTATCTTTTGTAATCCTAACTGGGTATCATCTCTTGGCGTAGCTTCCAATTTCATGGCAACCTCCAAGGCCTTCTCCCATGTTTCAATGTCCTGATGACCCATAGGTACGCGTAGGTGGGGCAACAACATGGAAATGAACCACTCTATGTGTTTCCTATCATCATACTAGAGTCCTCCTTCTCTGATCACTTTCTTTAATTATTGATCTGCTTCCCATACATACTCAGACGGTCTATTCTTGAAATGTTTTAGGTCGTTTACTATCTGAGAGTAGGACTTAGGTTTCTTGAACTACTGCTTTAATGCATTCTTGATTTTCTCAATAGTCGCATTCTCATGTTTGTTGATGTATCCCATGTACCAGTCCAAGACTCTCCCCTCGAAAGCAATGGATAACTGTGCCTGTTTCACTACATCGCTTGCTACGTTCTGTGCAATCCATACCGATCCTACAACAAACCCAAACCAATCCATGTCCTCATCACCCATGCCCTTGACGGTATGTAGCTTCATGTGCAAGGCCATATCATCTTCTAGTGGGGGTGTAGGTGAGGTTTTTCCCCTACGAGGATTTGAAGGTGGCATATATGGAGGGCTATGCGCAGCAAGGTTTCTTACTAGACTGTAGACATATCGATCCCCTTCTTGGTTAGTTCTGTAGTACTTACCACTGCATGTTTTACCCTCACTCTGGTCGGAGTTCATTCACTCTGTATGGCTACACAAAACGATTTTTTCACAGAACAGGATCTTAATAAGTAATGGAAATTTTTTTAAAAACTTACCCTGGAAACCCTTGAAGAACCTCTTCTCTGTTTCTGAGTAGGATATGAATTGGTTGACTACAAATTCTATCACAAATCCTCCTATCACACTGTCCACCCAGTGATCTACTGTGCTAGTGATGGTGTTATCAGTATTTTCTAATTGTAGGATCTTCTCTAGGGTTCATTACATGACCCATTTGTCTTTCCAACACTTCTGAAACTTGACAAGTCTTGCAAGCCACTCTTGGAGCTCGATCCCAATTGTTACAAAGAAAATTTCATAGATCTCCGTGAAAATGTACTTATTTTTCCACTCCTCTGTGGTCAACTTCTTACTACGATTTTATTTTACTGTGAACTCCTGAACCTGTTTTTCAAACCATTCATCGATTTCCTTTCTCTTGGGTTTCCAATATGGCCTTGGAATTACCCGATCTCTCTCAAAATGCTCTCGGTCCCAGAAAAAGAACCATTTGTTGGCTCGAGGGGTGCTGACCAAGGTTCAGAGGTTAAGGTTTGCCAAAAAACCCCTATACTACTGGCTCTTTCGGCAGTGACCTACTGGCATAGGCCAAATTCTCACCCGAAGCAGTATGGGAGGGTGCTGAAACCAGGTTTCTGTACCCTGGGAGAGAGAAGGTAATTCAATCCAGTCTGAAACTATCAGATCTATACAACAAGGGGCCATTCACAAAAGTTTCAATACATAACCAGAATACATCTTATCAGATCTACTTAACAGGTTTGCATCCACATGCGTATTATTAGCTACAATCATAGAACAATATAATCACAAAAAATTAACAGATCACAGATACATGTACCATAAACACAGATAGTTCGTAGCTACAAATAGATAGGTAATCATATAACTCAAGTTTGCATATACCATAACAGAATAGATCCAGATAACATCATATGTCCACAATACTTCCGCACATATATGTCATTACCCAAAATCCTCTTACATTCCCAAATTACCACCTACACACACATCCAGTAGGGTCCGCACATGGCCAGTAGGGTCCGCACACTGCAGGATAGAGGATCTCCGTGCACACAGCCAGCATGAGTCCTAACCCAAAAAACCCTACCACTGATCTAACAATTCGTACTTTGCATCAATCCTTATTCATTCCTACCTATGACTCAAAAAAGGTTCATCTATTTATAACGATGTAGCCTATGCATCCAATGGTCTACAAACCATGGTTTGTAGACTCTTGGCCTACTCTTGACCCATTTACAATGCATTAGGGGCTTTGACCCACCCCAAAACCCCTGCATTAGACTAAAAAATCCAAAAATATACAAAAATGGACAAAATTCACAGCCTTTGGGAGCCCCTGCTCCAACAGATGATAACCGTTAACAAGTGTGAGAGAAACAATCAATAATGAAAATGGATCTCAAATTAATTTAACACAATATATGAAGTGTGAATGAATGATTTACATTCGAACACTCATAGAATCATTTGATCTAAGGTCAATGATGAGAACTTATCATCGAAGGTGAGAAAAATGCCATTAGGGCATGTATATTCCAAGGTAGTGATAGGATTATAAATCAAATTTCTAGATAATGAGCTGATGTCAATAGAAAGTGATCCTTCACACGAAAGAATATGACACAAAACCATTAGATCAATTTTTGAAGAAATTTTTTGCAAGGACTAACTCAGGGATTCTCAATGCGAATGGAGACACATGTTTGCAATGAATGGTAAATTGAAATTTCTCTTAAACACATAACGACATTGTAATGGCCTGGCAGCGTCTGACCTAAAGATAATACCCAGAAACTAGCTGAAGAATTTCAATGTGGTTTGATTAATTGTAAGACAAAGGATTTCCCAACCCAGTTACAAGTGTGACATAGTGTCATGTTCAAGAGCGACATGTTGCTTTCTAAAACAAGGAAAATGAATGGATTATTTTTCTCAATTTTTCCCCTATCATTATAGGCAAGTACCTCTTTATTTTTTTCAATATTGAGGAGGACAAAATTTTCTTGTTGTGTAAGCTCATCCTTTGGATGAGTCCATATTAGTATTAAAAACAAACCCTAAGAAGGAGTGTTTCAATCCTATTGTGATTGACAAGTCTTGTACTGTTTAATTTCAACAAGTCCAACATAGGATTGACTAGGTGTTTTTTAGTTTTAGGGAGTCAGAAGTAAAAAATAATTAAAATCCATGGTGTTATTTTCGTAAATTTGGTCCCTCAAGCCCAAAAAAGCATAAAATAATGCAGGAGTGAACTCTATTGACCATGATTAGTCAACGTATACTTTTTTCGTAAATAGTCCAATTCAGTCCGGAAAAGGGGTAAACTTATACTAAATGGAATATTGTTCATTTATCGTTAACATGTTCGAATAGTCAAGTAATCGACGATATTTTCATGTTTAGAGAGTCTGAAAAGAGCTTAAAAGAGGACTCTGGGGTTTCGCTTTTTCATATTTTTATAGAGCCTGAAAAAGTGATAAAAGTATACTCAGTGTCAAAATGATTTTTTTTTTTTACAAAATATCATGTTTCCTTTTAGTTTTTAGAGTAGAGCAGAAATATTTTTTTCCCAAAAGCTTTTGGAGCTGATATCAGGAGAACCGAACAACCATTTCAAGAAATTAATACACATCATCATTATATTTGTTTTCATCCGTTTAGTTTTTTATTTTAAGTTTTTAGGGAATTTTTTAGAGGGAAACCATTTTTTAAAATCCACCCTCGGGGGTGCGTATGTTTTCTTGGAGAAAAATGCACACCCCGATGATTTTTCAATAAAAAATCATCGAGCCGCAACGGTTTTTCTATGGAACGCTTGCTAAAGAACACATTGTGTACATACAACACCTGCGCAAGCACCGTGGCCATGTTCCTCTCCATAAAAATGGATCAAAATTCTCCCAACTGATTTCTAATGATTAAATTGATGATTTGTAGGTTGAAAATAATTTTGGAATGTAGAGAAAGAGAGCATGAACTTGTAGACAATGAAGCCATGGAAGATTCGGCAACAATGCATTCATTAAAAAATTGTGGCTTCTATAAGTTCTGGGTGATTCAAGGTATGAAAGCACAGGTTGAACTGATGACTTGGCTAGTGAATGCATGGGATGTTTGATATCAATGTTTCATTATTGGAGACCATAGGCTTGTGATCAAGCTGGAGGATATATATATCCTCACTAGATTACCCTATAGAGGGAGGGACATTTCCTTATTTGGGACCAGACCAAGAGGTATTCCCACTGCTTCTTACATGGCTCAATACTATAGTTGAGATTCATAATTAAAGGATGGTCACATTGATATCAAAACTCTTTAGCGATTGGACCTCAAGATCATTGCATTCACTGTTACCAGTTTGTGTGGGAGTGTAGCTCCCCATGTGGTTACCAAAGCACAGATGCAAACTGTAGTTGAATGTTCCGGGGGAACAATTTTCAACTGGAGTGAAGGAGCATTGGCTAATATGAAGGGTCAACTCATGAGAGCTAAGAATGGGAAGTTGAAAAACTTTGTGTATGGTGTCATTCTTGTATCTTTTGCTTTAGAGAAGATCCCACTCCTTGCACCTCAACAGTCTTCGATGTATCCCACGAGACCTCAGGAACCATGTATGTTGCATTGGGTGGCATTGATGGCTCTCCATGGTGGCGATGGTGGTGCAGTGGCTCGCTTTACTCCTAAATTTTTTATATGGCTTAGGAACCATATATTCATGATTGAAGATTTTCCTTTTGTAGGCATGGATTTTAGAGGTAATCCTCACACATCACTTCCACCAAGGGCACAGTGGGATGCAACAGGTAAGAAAATAATTTTGAAGCTTTATGTTATTTAATATTTATTTGATTTTTTATCATCCAATACAGACAATTTTAAATCCAGATGTCAGTCCAACATGACCATCAACGATTCGTTTCTTTGATAGGAGAGAGGCACAACCTATAGCAGGCCCACCATGGAACAATGCATCAGAGATCCTTGCAGAGTTGTGTAGAAATTATACAAATAATATGTATTTCAATGGATTCAATCTGATCATGCAGTACTCTAGAGCAAGATACTGAATCCTTCTACAATTAATTCTGCGGAAATTAAACATGACCGCACAATCACACCAAGTAAAAGAAAGAAGCAAATCAATCCACAACACATATAGTTTTCCTAGGGAAAGTTTTCTTCTCAAAACCCCTCTATCTCTATTATATAATGAACCAAGGAATTATGAAACAATACAATGGACTATTCTCACAAGAGTCTGTTGCACTATCCTGACTGTCTCATACTGATCCAGAAAAAATTAGTCCAATACTTAGCCAATTTTCAGCCAGTCTTCAGCCTGGCTTGCTCATGCTATCCCTGTTGAATGAAAGCCCTATTATTTAGGAGTTTCAGCCTTCCTTGATTGCGCTGAGTATCATGGGCAATCCTATGGTTATATAATTGCATCTGGGCAGTTTGCTAAAAATACAACTGATAGTTAAAATCCCTTTAACCTCTGTCTCAATTGGTTCCTCATCAGAACTCGCATGAATGTAGCTATTAATATTAAAGCATCAATCACTTAAAATATCACTACATGTGAATTAAATATGATTTAATTCACTTGACCTCTCACTAGTGCAACGATCAGTTACAACTAGTTAAACTAATTTTAACTAACTTTTTTGAGTTAACCAATTTCTCATGCATTAAACTAATACACCAACTGCAACTTGGACTCTAAAACAAATAGAATCACTTTCTATGCCTCACCAACTGCCCTCAACTCGAAATTCATGAGCTAACTGAGTCTATCACACTCAATTAACTATTATAAGTGTTTATGAGATAAGATTGCAATTTATTGTCCAATTTAATTAAGGGAAAATTAAATTAGACACATTTCCAATTTATTTAATAAATTGGCTTGCACACTAATGTATCACTTGGACCCATCACTGTGTGACCTGTGATCCCACACTAGTGTGTGTCCTGTCATGTTGTTTCTGGATGCCAATTTCACTATTTCTTGTTGCAAATTTCAACACTCCCTCTCAACAGGAAAGGAATCAATTTGTCCCGATATGGTACCTTTGGAATGTTCTTGCATGCAACACTTCCTAGCAATGTTCGTACATGAAAATATCCTGAAACTAAATAGCCTCCAACAAATGAATCAATATAATCCATTTGTCATCAAAGTATTTTGACCACTACTAGTTACTACACATGTCTACTAGACTCTCGATGCTATTGACATCTGCATCCATGCAGTCTTCACTGTTGCCAACTATGATCTGCTTTCCAATATTCAACACCCGTCACTCTAATTTTTGTCTTCCTAGCATCTTACTACATCAATATAGTCGATCCTTCCTGCTATTTTTGTACTGTGGGCTCCTCGTAGCCAAGTTTGATCCATGAGAGACACCATCTCAATCGATCCTGCCCTATTTATTCTTAGGATTACTTCTGCACATCACCACACCTCACACCTAGAGGTATACTTGTATGTAATCCCTCTACCCTTCTGGCTTGAAATTTTCCCCTCTTGGAGGTCTCTACTTGAGTGGACTCTTCCACTCAGTCTCCTCTCTTCTTCTCTAATTATGTCTGCTCCACAAACTTCTGATATTTCTTCTGAGGCTGCATGTTGAGAGATAATTTATCCCTTTCAACCACCAAGTCATTAACCACTACTTTTCTCCTCAAATCCTTACATGCATCCTCAACCTTGATAGCATACAAGTTCTTGACTCTTACACTAATATGCTTTACTTTTCCCATGGCTATGTGTTTAAGGAAAACTTTTCCCATTCTAAACATTACTTCATAACCACATTCTTCCAATACCACTATAGAGACAATATTATTCCTTAGGCCTGGAACATGCAAAACATATGCTAGTCTGATATGGGAGCCATTCTTCCTTTGAAATTTAAATGTACCTATGTCGGTCCCACTATACCTCCCATAATCTCCAAACTCTATGCTCTGCTAGAGATCCTTCTCCTCCAAGTCACTGAAGATATCTCTATTCTCGATCATATGGAACAAGGCACCACTGTCTGAATACCACATGCATCCCATTATAGTGTTGGCCATGCATGTAACGAGAGTAAAATCAAGCTTGAAATATGAAGCCAATGTTGCATCTGCTGCAACTGTAGGATTCTTCTTGCTTTCCTTCTTCTATAGACATTTTGTAGCATAGTGCCCATGCTCGTGACAGTGAAAACATCTAAACTTGGACAAGCCTCTATTGCACTCCTTACCTTGGGACTTTTTTCCCTTTTCCTTCTTTTCCTTATTGGCCTAGGCATAATCTTCCTCGTCATTTGTTGAAATGTGCAACAAGAAACAATGAAATTAGCATCTAGAAACAACACAAACATTGTTGTGGGATCATAGGTCACACAGTGATGGGTTGTAGTGATATATTAGTGAGGAAGCCAATTTATTAAAAAACTTGGAAAATAAATGTCCGACTAATTTAATTTTCCCTTAATTAAATTGGAAAATATATTGTAACCTTATCTCATAATCACTTGTAATAGTTAACTAAGTGTGATAGACTCAGTTAGCTCATGGAATTTGAGTTGAGGTAGTGGTTGTTGAGGCATGCAGAGTGATTCTATTTGTTTTAGAGTCTAAGTTGCAGTTAGTGTGTTAGTTTTAATTCATGAGAAATCAATTAACTCAATTAGGTGAGTTAAAGTCATTCTAACTAATTGTAACTGATTGTTGCACTAGTGAGAGGTCAAGTGAATTAAATCATATTTAATTCACATGTAGTGATTTATCAAGTGACTGATGATTTACTATTAATATTTTCATTCATGTAAATTCTGATGAAGACCTAGTTGAGACAAAGGATAAGGGGATGTTAACTATTAGTTGTATTTTTAGAAAACTGTCGAGATGCAGTTAAAACATCATAGTATTTCCCATTATAATCAATGCAGTAAAGGAAGGATGAAATTCCTAAAGAATAAGGATTTCATTCCAGAGAGATTGTGTGAACAAGGCTGGCTAAAGGCAGGATGAGAATTTGCTAAGTATTGTTCCAATTCTACCTATATCAGTGTGAGACAGTTCAGAGAGTGGAGGAGACTCTTGTGAGAAGAGTGCATTTAATTGTTTCATGATTTCTTGGTTGAATATACAATACAAGATAGAGGGGTTTTGAGCAGCAAGCTTTCCCTAGGAAAAATATCTATGTTGTGTATTGATTTTTTTCTTTCTCTTACTTGGTGTGATTGTGCGATAGTGTTTATTTTCCACAAATATTGTAGAAGGATTAAGTATCTTGTTTTAGTATATTGCATGATCAGATTGAATCCATTGGTATAAATATTATTTGTAGAATTTCTACATGGTACCAGAGCACATTAAATCACTATAGTCGAGAAGAAATTGAGTTTGTGTTGAATAGAATTCAAACTTGCGGATAATTTCATTGGTGCAACTAGCGGATAAAGATGGCTTTCAATGGCTTAAGATTGGAATATGCACCCAAGATAAGTTCTAATTATATTGCATGGAAAGAAAAAATGGATGTAGCGATGGAGGAAAATGGGTTGAAATAATTCATTGAGAATGATATTCCCAAGCCTTCAACAGCACACGTTGCTCTTCTTGATGCTTGGAAAAAGAAGGTAGCAAGGGTGAGGAGGATCTTATTAGAGGGAGCTCGAGATCAAATTTTCTCGATTCTCCATGGGAAAGTGAATCCATATGAAATGTATAAGGCTTTGACACATCTATTTCAGAGTAGCAGTGACCATAGAAAATTGGCACTGAAGTACAAGCTCAGGAAAATCAAAATGGATAAAAATGACACTATTCCAGAATACTTGACCAATTTCATCCAATGTCATGATGAGTTTGAAAGTGTTGTATGACTGTAGTGGATTATGACTTGGTGAGCCTAGCACTTCTAGGGCTTCCCAAGAGTTGACATAGTTATCAGGACTCTGTCAATGGGAGGGAGGAGCTTCCAGATTGGGATTGACTTTGGTCAGATTTGGTACAAGAAGAATTCAAGTGAAATACCAAGGATGGATCCTCATCTAAAACAGATGATGAGGAAAATTGTGCCTTGGATGGTAAGGCAAAGAAGGGAAAGGGAAAGAAATCATATTTCAAATCTAAGATCGGCGAAGAAGGCAAGAAGTGTGACATGTAGAAAGTGAAATATTTTCACTGTCGCGAGCATGGAAATTATGCCACTAATTGTCCATAGAAGAAGAAGAACAACCATAAGGCTTCAGGATCTGCAGTGGGTGATGCTTTGGATTCAGAGTTCAGGTTTGACTTCTCAGTTGTTGCATGCATCGTGTCTATTTCGATGGGATCGGTGTGGTACTTGGATAATGGTGCATATTTCCACATGTCAGGAGACAAAGAACTATTTAGTAGCTTGAAGGAGAAGGACCTTTAGATGCACATCGATATAGGTGATGACGGGAGGTATAGTTATATTGGGATTGCTACAGTTACTTTCCAGAGACAGTAAGTAAAACTTTGTTATTAATAGATTTCATGCATGTGCCAGGCTTGAAAAAGAATTTAGTTTCAGTTTCTATGTTGGAGGATATATGATATGATGTGGTTTTCAGTGAAGGGAAAGCATTCCTTCGTCACAAATTCACAAGAAATGTTAATAATATTGGGGTTCATGTGAAGAATCTCTAAAAAATTGATGTATATGATTGTGCAACATTAATGAATAAATCAGAAAGAGTGGTGAGTTGGGATGAGGGTGAGTTATGGCACAATATATTGGGCCATCTACACCACAGTGTTATGAAGGGCATGCAACAAATTTGTACAGGGCTTCCAAAGGGTACTCTTGCGTAGATAGACATGTGCAAGGGATATACCGTGGGGAAGTATGAGAAAGCCATGTGATTTTCCCTTGAGAGGGATCTTGATTTGCATGTAGATGAGGAACTCTTGGTTCCAAAGGATGAACCTCAAGATGTGGAGAAGCCAGAAGATGAGGATCATGGAATGGCATAAACTACTCATGCAGAGACCTCTAGGAGGGGTAAATTTCGAGCCAGAAGGGCAAAGGGAGTACATGCAACTATACCTCCAGGTGTGAGGTGGGGCGATGTGCAAAATTAATCCCAAGAAGAAATTTGGGCAAGATTCATTGAGATGGTGTGTCTCATGGATCGAACCTTGCTATGAGGAGCCGAAAATACGATAGTAGCAAGAAGGATCGATTAGATTGATACAGTTAGATGTCAAGAAGACAGAAATCAGAGTGACGAGTGTCAGATACTGGAGTACAGATAAGAGTTGACAGTAGTGTAGAGTGCATGGATGCATATGTCAGTAGCGCGGAGAGTCCAGTAGACATGTGCAGTAGTTAGCAGCAGTCAGAAGACTCTGATGACATATGCATTATACTGATTCATTTTTTTTGAGTCTATTCAGTTTCAGGAGAGTTGCATGTGCGAAAAAAACTAGGAAGTGTTGCATGCATGAACATTCCAAAGGTACCGGATCAAGACATATTGATTCCTTTCTTTTTGAGAGGGAGTGTTGAAATTTACAACAAGAAACAATGAAATTGGCATCCAGAAACAACACACACACTGGTGTGGGATCACAGGTCACATAGTGATGGGTCCTAGTGATACATTAGTGTGCAAGCCATTTTATTAAATAAATTGGAAAATAAATGTGTGTCTAATTTAATTTTCCCTTAATTAAATTGGACAACAAATTGTAATCTTATCTCATAATCACTTGTAATATTTAATTGAGTGTGATAGATTCAGTTAGCTCATGGAATTTGAGTTGAGGGTGGTTGGTGAGGCATGCAAAGTGATTCTTTTTGTTTTATATTCCAAGTTGTAGTTAGTGTATTATTTTTAATGCATGGGAAATCAGTTAACTGAACTAGGTGAGTTAAAGTCTATCTAACTAGTTGTAACTGACTGTTGCACTAGTGAGAGGTCAGGTGAATTAAATGAGAGTTAATTCACATGCAGTGATTTGTTAAGTGACTGATGATTTACTATTAATAGTTGTATGCATGTCTGTTCGGATGAATACCCAGTTGAGACAAAGGTTGAAGGGACGTTAACTATCAGTTGTATATTAAGAAATCTGCCCAGATGGAGTTAAAACAACATAGGATTTCCCATGATACTTAGCACATTCAAGGAAGGCTAAAATTCCTAAATAATAGGGATTTAATTCCACATGGATTACATGAACAAGGAAGGCTGAATAAAAGCTGAGAATTGGCTAAGTGTAGGAGACTCTTGTGAGAAGAGTGCATTGTATTGTTTCATGATTCCTTGGTTGAATATGCAATATAATATAGAGAGGTTTTGAGCAGTAACATTTCCTAGGAAAAATATCTGTATTGTGTATTGATTTTCTTCTTTCTTTTACTTGGTGTGATTGTGCGATCATGTTTATTTTCCTCAAGTATTGTGGAAGGATTCAGTATCTTGTTTAAGTATATTGCATGATAGGATTGAATCCATTGGTATACGTATTATCTGTATAATTTCTACATCATTAGTCTTGGATGAGGATCCATCCCTGGTATTCTGCATGAATTCTTCTTGTACCAAATCCAAACAAAGTCGCGACTCACTCCCAATCTGGTAACTTTTCCCTCCCATTCACCGATTCCTGGTAATTATGTCATCTCTTGGGAAGGCCTAGAAGTTCTAGGCTCACCAAGTCATCATCTTCTATGGTCACACCAACACTTCCAAGCCCATCTAGACATTGAGTTTACTTTTCCAAGTATGTTGGTACCTTCTCGCCCTCCTCCTTCTTTATTTTCCTGAGATTGTCCTTTACCACCAACTTCCTTTGGTCGTTATTGTTCTGAAAAAAATCTATCAAGGCCTTACAAATTGCATGCAGAGTCACCTTGCCATGGAGACTCGACACAATGTGATCTCAAACTCCATCTAATGAGATCCTCCTCACCCTTGCTACCATTTTTTCCCAAGCACCAAAAAGAGTGGTGTTTGCTACTGCGAGCTTGGGAATATCATTATCAATGAATTCTTTCAACCCGTTGTCCTCCAACACATCCTTCATTATGTCTTTCCATGCAATATAATTATAATTTCCCTCAAGTGAATATTCCAATCTTAATCCACTAAAAGCCATCTTGATCCTCTTTTCACACCGACAAAAGTATCTTCAAGTTTGAATATTGTTCAACATAAACTCAATTTCTTCTCCACTATAGTGATTTCTAGAGCTCTGATACCATGTAGAAATTATACAAACAATATTTTATTCTAATGGATTCAATCTGATCACGCAATATACTATATAAATATACTGAATACTTCTACAATTAATTCTGCAGAAATTAAACACAATCGCACAATCACACCAAGTAAAATAAAGAAGCTAATCAATCCACAACACAGATATTTTTCCAGGGGAAATCTTGCTACTCAAAGCCCCTCTATCTCTATAATATAATGAACAAAGGAATCATGAAACAATACAATGCACTCTTCTCACAAGAGTTTGTTGCACTATCCTAACTGTCTCACACTGATCTAGACAAAATTGGTCCAACACTTAGCCAATATCAACCTGTCTTCAGCTTGCCTTGCTCACACAATCCCTGTGGAATGTAATACCTATTATTTAGGAATTTCATCCTTCCTTGAGTGAATTGAATATCATGGGAAATCCTATGGGTATATAACTGAATCTGGGAAGTTTTCTAAAAATACAATTGATACTTAACATCCCTTTAACCTCTGTCTCAATTGGGTATTCATCATAACTGACATGCATTCAGCTATTAATAGTAAATCATCAGTCACTTGATAGATCGTTGCATGTGAATTAAATCTTATTTAATTTATTTGACCTCTCACTAGTGCAACAAATAGTTACAACTAGTTAAACTGATTTTAACTCACTTAATTGAGTTAACTGGTTTCTCATGCATTAAGCTAATACACTAACTACAAATTCGACTCTAAAACAAGTAGAATCACTCTGCATGCCTCACCAACCACCCTCAAATAGAAATTCATGAGCTAACTGAGTCTATCACACTTAGTTAACTATTACAAGTTTTTATGAGATAAGATTACAATCTATTCTCAAATTTAATTAAGGGAAAATTAAATTAGACACATTTCCAATTTATTTAATAAATTGGATTGCACACTAATGTATCACTTGGACCCATCACTGTGTGACCTGTGATACCACACTAGTGTGTGTGCTGTCATGTTGTTTCTGGATGCCAATTTCACTGTTTCTTTTTGCAAATTTCAACAAGATAGAGAAAAACCTAAAGAGGTTAACTATTGATGTTCTAGAAACAGGGAAAAATGATATACCTCTCAGGCTTCAAAGACATGTTTCTGGTGTCCCGGGCCCATTCAGGAGATTTCTGCGTAGAATGGCACATGCCACATTGTGATCATCATCATGGATAGTTGATGTCCGATTTATATTGATATTTTTTTTTGTATCAGTATCTTTTATATCATAAGGTGTTTTATACCTATGATCACAGACAATGTAATTTTTTTTTACATAAAAAAATTTAACCTAATGATATTACGACTTTCGTTCTCTGAGTATCTTGTTCAATATGGTTTGAATGTTGTTTTGTTTTACTTTCTAATGTTGCAGATGTCCATTTAAAATCGATTAGCTAATGCTTCAACCAATGTGTTTAAATTTATTGAAATGTATTGATATTCGATATAATCAAATTTCCTTTCCAAGAGACGAACCCTAAAAAAAATTCTTAACAAAATTGGATTTCTGATTGCATAAACACCATTTAAATGTAATACAATGAGTTGTGAATATAACCTAACAATCAAATGTTGAATACCAAATGTGATGGCATCAGATAATATCTCAATTACTGCTCTATATTCTACGATATTGTTCATTTTTTGACCAAGGCATATCTCATGAATAGAGACTAACTCATCGGTGCGTGAATAAATAACCCAAGCTGTGGAAGAGATGTTTAATGTAATATGACAGGCGTTTCCAACAAAAAAAAATGTAATTTTTAAGGAACGTCGACATCTGCAATATTAAGAGTAGTCAAGATAAGTAGCAAAAGTAGCAAAAGTTGTAAAACAAAAATAACTAATCCTAAGGCACACTTCTCTAATATATGGCACACTTTTGTAAAACTGTAAGTAATGTACAAGGATGATATTCAAATGTAAATTCATGCATAATATCTCTTGATATAAAAAAATTTTATGGATTTATCTAGAGATACGGCATCATAATCAATTAATTCATAGTCTCCTTTTGCAAGCACATGCTTAACAATATAGGGACCATGCCACATTGGTTCGAATTTACCATCACCTAGCTTGTCATGAGATTGATCGTATACTAGAACTAGGTCATCTTCTAAATATATGCAAGGGTTAACACTTTGATCATATTGAGCTTTAACATGATTTTTATGAGCTTCGGCAGCTAATGCAATAGTGCGACAAGTCTCATCTAATTGTGCTAGGTATAGAAAGTGTTTCTCCTCTTCAGAGGTAGCTGGTAATAATTCAATGGCTAATTTGAGTGATGGCGTTTCACATTCAATGGGTAACACAATTTATAAACCATAAACAAGTTGAAAAGTAGTGAACCCTGTGGTAGTTTTTTCAGAGGTACGATATGCCCATAATGTCGAAAAAAGCATGGTATTCCAATTAGATTTATGAGTTCTGAAAATCCGTTTAATCATGGTGGTTAAAACCTTGTTGATGGCCTCAAATTGACCATTAGCTTGTGGGTAATATGGTGTATAATTATCACGTCATAGGCCAAGTTTATTAGAAAGTTCGATCATCATAATATTTCGAAATGGCTACCATGGTGTGTAACGATAGCTTGAGGGAAACTGAACCGAGCAATCACATGATTGAATATGAAAATTTTATAACTTTCCATTGGCTGCGAATTTAGGCATTGCCTCGACCCATTTGTTAAAGTAATCTACAGTGAGAATAATAAACCCATGCCCCCTAGCTGAGTGAGGGTTACATGTGATGAAATCAATGCCCCATTTGGTGAAGGACTGACAACAATGATTGGGTGAAGAGGAGTTGAACATGCACACATATTTTGATAAAAAATCTGGAAATTGTGGCATTTTCTAATTGCAAGAATACAGTCTTTGAAAAAACACTACCAAAAATAGCTAGCATGCAATATCTTTTGGGCTGTGGAAAACCTAGACATATGACCACCATATGCTCTATAATGGGAATCATTCAAAACCCTTTCAGCCTCTTCATTATTTATACAATTTCAAATAACAGAATCAACACTGTGATGATAAAGAGCATCACCAACAATATTGTATTATTGAGATTGGTATCAAATTCTCCGTCGATCTGATTGTGAAAGATATGGTGGAAAGGTTTGGGTCTGGAAATAAATAATGATATATTTAAACCAATGATCTAAAGTACTGATTAGAAATAGAGATTCATCAGCGAGAGGATTTTCTGCCACCATTTCAGAGTCAGTATTGGGAAAATCACAAATAAGTTCAACAAATACTAGTGATTTCATATACTTGGATTTCTCAAATTCCAAATAAAACTCTTGCAGCATAATGATCCATTTGGAGTATTTTCCCTCGAGAAATTGATTCATCAAAATATACATCATCAGGTTTCAATTAGATATCACTATGGCTTTGCGTAATAATATATAATGACGGAAACATTGGATAGCTTGAACAACTGTCAAGGCCAATTTCTCCACATGTGAATACTTGATTTCTGCCAGGCTGAGATTCCAACTTAGGTAATAAATCACAAGTTTGTTGTTAGATTAATCCTCTTGAAATAAAACCATTCCAATCATGGAGTTATATGTAGCTAAATACAAAAATTAATCCTAGTGGTAATTGGGAGGATGCAATAATGGTGCATCAATCAATAGTTTTTAAGTTCATCAAAATATTTATCACCAATATCATCCCAAATTAATGGAACATCTTGTTTCAACAACTAGGTAAAAACTTTCGTTAACTCTGCATATTTCAGGATAAAACGACGTAAAAATTTTGTTTTCCCCTGCAAACTTTGGAGCTTGCGAAGAGTAGAAGGAGGAGGTAGATTAATGATAGCCTCAACCTTCTATGGATCAAAATGAATGCCCTCTTTTGAAATGACGAACCCTAGTAAACATCATGATTGTACACAAAAAAAAATCATGTGCATTCAAACGAATGTTGTAATGTTTGCATCTCATAAATATAGAACGTAAGTGTGTGGGATGATCCTGTCTGCGTAAAGAATGAGTAGGTAAGTCCTCCAGGTAAGGTTGTGCAATATGTTTGATATCATGAAATGCATAAGACATAGCTCTTTGAAATGTTGCGCCAATATTTTTCAGTCCAAAAGTTAATTTAAAATATGCAAACATGCCCCAAGGACATATAAATTTTGTTTTAGGTTGATCAACAGGAAGTATGTTGATTTGATTGTAACCAGAAAAACCATCAATAAATGAGAATATTTCATTTCCGGCACAAACATCAAAAATTTGATCGATATAGGGGGTAAGATAATTGTGTTTGGGACAAGCCTTATTAATATCCCGATAATCGACATGTACTCCAGGGAAAATTTGTAATGTTCCCAATTTTTCATGGAGAAAATTGGAACATTAATTTTGCTATTTTAACATAGGAGATGAATAAAATGGGTAGGAGACCCATTTCTTTCTTGGATAGAGAATAAAAATACTCTTGGCATGAGGGAGGATCAATTTTGGAGCTTGATTTCACACCTCCATGTGTGAAAGGGGGCTTTTGCAAGAAGGCTAGGTCAAGTTGACCAAGTCAAACTGTGTAGTAGCATGAGGTGGAGAGCACATTGTGGGCCAACGCAGTGGGATAAGGAGGGAAGCTTCTAGAGGAAGGAAACCCTAATGAGTGAGGTCCATTGAGAGGGAGCTCACATTTTTTAAAAGGAGGGAAAGGCTACCATTGCAAATCATGTTGAGTATTATTCATCTTTGGTCCGGTGGACTTGCAGCAACATCTTGCTGGTTAGCAAGAATTGCCGAGGGAATTCCTGTTTAGGATTTCCTCTCCTTCTTGAGTAGCTCCTGGAGGATTGCACTCTATTCCCCATATTCAGACATTTAGGTCAAGTATCATCCATCTTCATCAGTGTAGTTCCAGGTGGATTTTGTGCAGTGTTACTGGGGAGGTTTTCCACAACACCATCCTTGGCTTGATTTTTAGAGGAGGGAGCTTCCATCTCTTTGGGAGATCAGAAAAGGAGTTTTATGAGATTATTCCACCATATTTGGCATCAATCCAACCACTTTCGATCATATGCAGCTCAGTCCCTCTCTTAGACAACATTATTATTGGAGAGCATTTGCTGTGAGGGGTTTGCAGATAGTTGGAGGGTGAAATCTAAGGTGAAAGAATCAGTATTTCACTTCAGATTTCTCATTAGAGGAGGCCATTTCAGAGTGAGGATCTCTTCAACCATTTCCTCCTATGTTTTTTATGAGTTTCTGCTCCCCAGCAACTCTGACATTATTGTGTTTTCCATTTCTATACATGTATTGTAGCCAATCCTTCTAAGGATTGTTGTACTAGTGTTTTCAGGGGTTGAGAGCTTGCTCCCCCTCTTTATTTGAGCTGATATTGATATATCATTGTATTTACATATTTTATGCTGCAGTCTCCATTCATAACTATGCAGTCATAGCTAGGGCCTGGATATATAACAGTGTTTTGTCTCATTTCATGTACTTGTCTTGTTGAGGCTTTCATTGCCAAGCTTGAGTGATTGGATCCTCAAAGCATTGTACACATTTGCTGCTATATTATTCATTGATCAGCTATTTACTTCTTCATTTTCCATGGCTCAATAGAATAACACTATATTTCCATTGTATGTTCATACATGTGCTTACATTTTTGTAGCCCTATTCTTTGTGCAATTCCCGAGGAAGGAATTTCACATATCTATAGACAGAGTCTGTGAAGGGCTAGGTAGCCTCTAGATCTCACCCTTCCTTGGGGAGGTGGCATATCTGGAAAATTCCCCCATAGTCTATCTCTGGAATAGACTTGTGATTTTTCGGAAAAAGGAGCTCTAACTCTAGAATATCTTGATATATTCTCATAGTTGTAGCAAGTTCCTGGAAAAGGAACATTACAGTGGTATCATAGCATCTTTCTTGGCTCAACCTGTGGCCTTCAAGACCAAGAAAGAAGAAGAATATGATGATGCAGAAGATGAGCTTAATCTCATCTATTTTCAGAGCAGAGAAGAGCCTCCCCAAGAAGGATATGCAGAAAGAAGAGGAAGAACCCTGCACTTCCTATTCTCATCAAGGAGACAAAGAAATAAGCAGGAGAAAGACTCCATATTTTGGAGAAAAAAAACAAAAAGGGGATAAGCTTACCAAGATTCTTCCTAAATCTGTACATATGATCCATGAATAGTTTGAGGAGATCCAGAGAAAGTATAGAGAATCTCCTAGAGGGTTTGATTCAAAAGCAAACTCTAGATTGGAGGAGTGTGAGCATGCAGCTACACACCATCTTATATAGTGCAGTCACATGCCTAGGATTTCCAGAAGAGAGATGGGAAGAGAAGAAGAGGTTTCTAGGAGGGAAACCCTTAGTGATTTCTTGGAGGAGTATGAGTCTCAAACTCAGGAATACCGAGATCATCTCATTTTTTCAGAGTTTTGCAAGATGAAGTTGAATGGGAAAGAGTAGTAGGATAGATTTCATCTATCTACCTTTGAGGATTCACCTACATATTCAGCCAATGATTGGGTGGAGGAGTTAGATACCTTCTTGTAGCAGCACCAAATCCTTGAAGAGGAAGCCATCAAAGTTGCAGCGCTGCATTTGAGAGGTAAGGCTTTTGCCTGGTGGATTTTTGAATCCTTTTCCTTAAGAAATGTAAACATTTCATCTTATGCAAATTTCACTAAGGCATTAGTGAAAAGATTTGATAAAGGGATTCATGAGACACACATGGAGCAGCCGAATCAGAAAACTCAAACAAAACCCTTGCATGATAACACAATACCACATCGGGAGGTTGAAAGCTTGCACCATACTTTTCCAGAGAGGGAACTTTCCTCTCACACTTTTGAGCAAAGAGGCATGGGGGTCTCTTTTTCAAAGGGGGATCAAATCATTGGGAGGTTTCCCACTCATTTTTCAGATCTAAAGGGAAATAGCATTGTTATATCTGGAGTTGATCTAGTGCCTCATGCAGAGGAAAGAGGAGCTCTTGCTCCAAATAGAGGGATGCTTACATATTTGCAAGGAACTCCCCAGGATCTCATATGTAGAGATCAAGGCATGACTCATATTCTATCTGTGCCATTGTTGAGGAGGTGTGAAACTATGGAGGCACAAGGAGGGGGAGAAGACCCAGCATCATGAGATGATGAGTATACATCGCTATTCATCTATGGAGGTTGATGCACCTAAGGAGGTGATTGGTTTGCGTAGTGGAAGTATGGAGATCTTTCTCCATTCATATATGCAGTCATCTCTTGATGATAATATCTCACTACTTCGAGACATTTTTCCAGGGAGACCACTGGATCAACAGAGGAAGATAGATGCTTCACATGTTGGGGCACCAATCATTGATTTCAGGAGGTTGGAGACCTGGAGGGAGCTTGATACAGTGCAGGGAATCTGGGGTAGACTCAAGGAGAGAGAGAGCATTCTCTCAACATCAGCATCACCCACTTCCATTTCATATTTTGTGCTGAGGCAGAAGCAGCAAAGGAAGGACAATAGTCTTCGAACTTGTATCTTTGGAATGAGAGATGTCAAAGCAGATGGTGACCATATGACAGGTGCTCTTCATGAGAGATCATCAGCGCTGTCACTATGGAGGTTAGATCCATATTGGAGCTCCCAACTGTTCGTGGAGTATTCCAAGGATCTTTTTGTTTGCATGATCTTGGATGGCCAGTTGCATGAGGAGGCATATTCAATCAGAGATGGGGTCATTTTTTATCATGGCAGGATCCTCTTTCATAAAGCTTCCAAGCTCTAGGAGAAGTTGTTACATGCAGCTCATGAGGATTTCCTTTTCAGTCCCACTTGTTCT
This sequence comes from Pinus albicaulis, assembly GCA_034641835.2. Lineage (NCBI taxonomy): Eukaryota > Viridiplantae > Streptophyta > Pinopsida > Pinales > Pinaceae > Pinus > Pinus albicaulis. The sequence continues at coordinate 1,508,539,813 of CM076581.1, read as the reverse complement.
ATGAGAGCATACCACACCATCATGGAGGGGTATTTTTGGATGGGTTTTGATGAGGAGATATATCAACATATGAGCAGATGCATTTATCACATATATATGGAGGAGAGACATGACTCTTTGACAGAGTTAGCACAGCCACCCCTTTCCACTTTGAGGATGAAGGGAGTCTCATTTATGAGCCACTTTGTTTGTATGAGCAGAAGATATGGTAAGGGTCTTCATTATGGTTTACATGATTATTTGCATAATTTATATATGCATCCCTTGACCATGCTTGTGCAAGATGATGCTCCAAGGGGGAGCATTCTTTTTTCTAGACCACATGGTTTAGATGGGGCCATGACGATGATTGATGGCCATTCCCTAGGAGGACTTGGGGAAGAGAGGAGTTACGGAGGACATGCTCTTTGCACAAATTACATCATTCACTTCCTCCATACTTATGAGGAGATTGGAGCAGCAGGAAAGTGGTTGAGAAGCCACTTATTTTATCAGTCTCCATTGCAGTTGAGGATCAAGATGCACTGGTTGCATCTGAGGGACCATTTTCCTTCTCATTTGTTGCATATGGAAGCAAGTATGATTCTCATTTTTTCTCCCTATGGTTCCATTGTTGCTATTTTTATGAGGGGCATGCTTGGAAGAGAGACACATTGTGTGGATGTGTCCCTTGAGGGAGAAATTCCTCACCATTTTTGCACTACATGTTCTAAGGGGAACATGGGAGATGATATGGCCACTAAAGCAACTCACTTGTTTCCATATGAGGTGAGCCATATGATGGATAACATACCATATTTTGATGACTTCCAACTCATCATATATGGAGAAACTTGGGCCAGCTTGATTTACAGCATTGGAGGAGATATTTTTGGGGGTCTAGTCCTCATCTTGCCACCTGAGGGCAAACTTATTGTAGCCCATGGACATCCAGCACTCTACACTTATCATAAGTGGAGAGATGGACAACGTGGGGTAGGCTACATTTCTTACCATGTCAATATTTTCATCCCACCTACTTTTCCAGAGCCAAAGGTGGATGACAGCTTTCAGGAGTTGCCTAGCTGGAAGGTAACTCATTTTGTTTGGCTCATAGCTTGGAGATAGATGATCCATATGGGAAAGATAGTTCCCATTTATTTGCAGATTCCATTCTTCAAAGGGTACCTCTAGACATCACTTTGCTATCCTCTTGAGTATTTCACCTTTACATGATGATGGCTTGATAGCTGACTTACATGATGAGGAGGAGAATTGTGGAGATTTGATTGATGAGATGGCATCACTTTCCTTGGAGGAAATCATCATACAGGGATGCTACAGGGGGAGGAGAAGATAAGAACTCAGTCTATCCTTGCACTTGCTTGAGGACAAGAAATATTTGGGAGGGGAGGACTGTAATGTTCCCAATTTTTCATGGAGAAAATTGGAACATTAATTTTTCTATTTTAACATAGGAGATGAATAAAATGGGTAGGAGACCCATTTCTTTCTTGGATAGAGAATAAAAATCCTCTTGGCATCAGGGAGGATCACTTTTGGAGCTTGATTTCACACCTCCATGTGTGAAAGGGGGCTTTTGCAAGAAGGCTAGGTCAAGTTGACCAAGTCAAACTGCGCAGTAGCATGAGGTGGAGAGCACATTGTGGGCCAACACAGTGGGATAAGGAGGGAAGCTTCTAGAGGAAGGAAACCCTAATGAGTGGGGTCCATTGAGAGGGAGATCACATTGTTTAAAAGGAGGGCAAGGCTACCATTTCAAATCATGTTGAGTATTATTCATCTTTGGTCCGGTGGACTTGCAGCAACATCTTGCTGGTTAGCAAGAATTTCTGAGGGAATTTTTGTTTAGGAGTTCCTCTCCTTATTGAGTAGCTCTTGGAGGATTGCACTCTATTCCCCATATTTAGAAATTGAGGTCAAGTATGATCCATCATCATTAGCGCAGTTCTAGGTGGAGTTTGTGTAGTGTTGCTGGGTGTTGCTGGGGAGGTTTTCCACAACACCATCCTTGGCTTGATCTTCAGAGGAGGGAGCTTCCATCTCTTTGGGAGATAAGAAAAGGAGCTTTATGAGCTTATTCCACCATATTTGGCATCAGGCCAAACACTTGCCATCATATGTAGCACATTCCCTCTCTTAGACAGCGTTATTCTTGGAGAGCATTTGTTGTGAGGGGTTTGTAGATAGTTGGAGGGTGAAATATTAGGTGAAAGAATCAGTATTTCACTTCATATTTCTCATTGGAGGAGGCCATTTTAGATTGAGGATCTCATTCAGTCATTTCCTCCTATTTTGTTTATGAGTTGCTACTGCCTAGCAACTCCGTCATTATTGTGTTTTCCATTTCTGTACATGTATTGTAGCCAATCCTTATAAGGATTGTTGCACTAGTGTTTTCAGGGGTTGAGAGCTTTCTCCCCCTCTTTATTTGAGCTAATATTGATATATCATTGTATTTACATATTGTATGCTGCAGTCTCCATTCATTAATGTGTAGTCATAGCTAGGGCCTGGATACATAGCAGTGTTTTGTCTCATTTCATGTACTTGTCTTGTTGAGGCTTTCATTTCCAAGCTTGAGTGATTGGATCCTCAAAACATTGTACACATTTGCTGCTATATTATTCATTTATCAGCTATTTACTTCTTCATGTGCCATGGCTTAATAGAATAATTCTATCTTTCCATTGTATGTTCATACATGTGCTTACATTGTTGCAACCCTATTATTTGGGCAACTCCTAAGGAAGGAATTTCACATATCTATAGACAGAGTCTGTGAAGGGCCAGGTAGCCTCTGGATCTCACCCTTCCTTAGGGAGGTGGCATATCCGAAAAATGCCCCCATAGTCTATCTCTGGAATAGACTTGTGATATTTCAGAAAAAGGAGCTCCAACTCTAGAATATCTTGAGATATTCTCATAGTTGTAGCAAGTTCCTGAAAAAGGAACATTACAAAATTTTAAGGATGGAAAATTATCTTGAAGTTTAAAACATTGGTGAATCTCACTAGTTCCTAATATGAAAACTATAAAAATTTTATTGATATATTTGTAAAATTCTTCAAATTTATAATGATTTTATACATACTCTCTATATAATTTTGGCGATATTTAAGGTAAAATAATTTTATATTGTAAAATTTGGGTGAATCATTTTTATAAAAAATGGAAATTGGCAAATCTTTTTTTGGAAAAACCATGGAAAATTAGCCCACTTGCGAATATTAGCCCCTAAAATTTTCCATGATGCACTCTAATAGTCCCTTGTTTTTCTGTTATGAGAACTATATTAGATACCTAATCCATCAAAGGAATAGGATAAATAAATCATGCTCATGGTAATTTTTCAACTTCAGCTTTGATTGCAGCATCTTTTCGTGGATGTATTGGATGTAATCTTTGTCTAATAGGGTTAGCATCCGAGTATGTATTAATCTCATGAATAACAATCTTAGGATCAATACCCGGAATTTCTTCATAATACCAAGAAAAAATGTCCTGGAATTCTTGAAATAGGGCTTTGTAAGTTTTGATCTCTTCAATCGAACAAGAATCACTTATAAGAATGTTCTCAATTATTCCAGATTTAATCGATAGGTCAAAAGGAATAGTTGTAGAAATATTTCCAAGATTTTTCTCAGAATTTGAATGTATAATCAATGTGGGATTTTGAGGTTCCTTGACATAATAAATCATAAATATGGATGAAAAATATTTTTCAAGTTTCTCAAGGTTAGGCAAGAAAGAATATCGATGATGTAGATCGTCCCATGGAAATTTGTCTGATGACAAGATTTATCGAATATTTTCATCAGTTGCAAATAATTTTTTAAAAGGATCCAGAAATGATGTCAAAGTTGAGCTTGATATAGAAGATGATTCTTCACTGACCACATTCATTTGATCATTAGGAGTTGATAAATTGTTAGAACATGATTTTACTGCTACATATGATGATTCAAAAGGACTTAAAGGCATCTCACCACCATAAGATTCCAATTTTTATTTTAAAGGCACATTCCATGTGTCATCAAATGGCATTGTGCATGATGTGATCATATTCATATTGGAAATAGTTCATAGTACGTTGGGAGAAGGCATAGAAAAAATTCCCATAATATTGGAATCCTTAAATATTCCTATGCCAACATCTTCATAAGGGACAACCATTTTTCCGATAAGTTGGATACTATCTGTAGAAGTAGGGTCTGAAGTGAAGTAAGACAACTGATCGATTTTAAAAATCTTCCCTTTATGAGGAAACATTATCATCCGAAATAATGATGAAAAAACAATAGTCATAGCATAGGACCAAGTAAGACCTATAATAAAGTTGTAATCAAGAGGGGAATCAACAGCCTCCACCTCTAGCATTACGGTTTTTCCGTCTACTTCTACAGGAAGATCCTAGAGTATTCTAAATGGGTGAAAACCTCTTCCATAAAAGGCTTTAAGGATGGTCGGGGATTGGTTGATTGTCATAGAACCAAGAGTTTTCCAACAAGCTAATGATATAATACACGTAGATTCTCCCTCATCAATTACAGTGAGAAAAACTTGCCTTGATTTGACTAATACTGGAATTTGAAAAGTCATTTGATGTGGGAGTCTAGATACAAAATTTTCGAGATCAAAGACAATCAGATTCAAGTCTTGAGGATCAATAGCCCCTATAGCTAATAATAGTAATCCCTCTGAGATAGACAAGATTTCATCACCTCGAGGGATGACATTGTTGAAGGGGATATGGCCAAATCTTCAATAATGTTGTAATTCCGAGCGGCTCTCGCATGTGGATTGAAAGCTTATTTTTGAAGTACACCTTTGGTAGGTGATTTAATTAATAAATCAAGGTTAGGTTTATAAATTTGCAGTGGTTCAAAAACTGAAGGATTTGATACTGGTGGTTGACTGGATGATTCAGTCCCTTTGCTAGTTACAAGACTCTTAGATCCATAGTCTTGATATCGTGTCGCCACCATGACCTGATACATCATCAAAATATCTCCTGATTAATTTGAAGAAGATCCGATCATTTTGCTATCTTGAGATGAAAAATGATCTTTTAAGAAAACAAGTGTGGATGAACCTTTGATAAATTTGGATACTTCAGCCTGATGTAGACACTCCTTGGTGTAGTGATCCGCATCATAGATAAGACAAGGATAACAAGGTTTCCATTTTTCATCTAATGGTTCATTTTTTTCAACTTTCTATTTTTGAGAAGTGGTTTTTTTATTTCTACCCTTCCCCTTATTAATATTTTTAGATTTATCTTTAGTTGTATATGAGTTTATAACATGAATTTCAACAGAAGTTTCAAGGGAAGGGTCTCCTTTAGGTGAATCTGGTAGAGTTATAATTGGAGAAGTAGATTTAGATGATTCTTCTTACTCTTTGTAGTATTAATTGTACCAATTACACCATCAACAAAATGAGAACCCAAAGTAGTAAGAGTACCCTCAGAACCATCCTCTTTTGAGGAAGAAGTGCAACAAACAACTTGGGTTGATGCAATGGTTGAGGAGTATGACTCCATCGTCAGGAACAATGCATGGGATGTTGTCCCACGACCAGTAGGGAAGTCAGTGGTTGGATCTAGATGCATCTATAAGGTGAAGTAGGCAGCAGATGGGAGTGTGTAGAAGTACAAGGCTAGATTTGTATCTCGGGGATTCTCACAGGTTGAGGGGATTGACTATGAGGAGGCTTTTGCACTAGTTGCACGGTACTCATTGATTAGATATAACCTTGGACTCTCAGCACAGATGGGTTGGTAGATACATCAGATGGATTTGAAGACTGCATTTCTCAATGGAGTTATTAAGGAAGAAGTGTAAATTGAGAAACCATAAGGTTTTGAGACCATTGACAAGGAGTCGCATGTGCGCTTACTCAAGAAAGCACTATATGGGTTGAAGCAAGCACCTCATGCTTGTTTTTATCACTCGAATTGAACCTTAGGCTAAAGAAGGAAATTCCGAGGTAACCACAAACAATGCTTAGCCAAGGAGCTAGCCCTAATAGGAAAGGAGAGGGCTCTTTCTGTATAGATCACAGCCAATATGGCTGAGTAAAGAATATATTAGGCTAGGTATAGTAGCTCAGGGTTTTTATTTGATTGTATAGGGTTTTTTTGGATCAAAAGGAGCATAAACAGTCAAGGCAAGGGAAATTAGGTCAAAATTTGCAAGGTGTTCTATGGGGAAAGGTAGGTGTTGGGGTCCTGTGATTTTCCAGATTGATAGACCAAATGACAAGGCAACATCAGAACCAGTCTTTAGAGTCCTAGGACCTAGCCTTCCTAGACTCAGAGAGGGA